>JACTAT010000366.1:193047-320000 GCA_014526335.1 Chrysaora quinquecirrha | reverse complement strand
GATATCCCTTTACTGTACTGAATATCCTCCACTGTACATGATACCCCTGCAATATCCCTACACTGTACCGAACATCCTCCACTGTATTAATGATATCCCTCCACTATACTGAATATCCTCCACTTTACTGATGATATCCCTCCAATATCCCTACACTGTATTGAATATCCTCTACTGTATTAATGATATCCCTCCACTGTACTGAATATCCTCCACTGTACTGATGATATCCCTTCACGGTACTGAATATCCAACACTGTACTGCACACCTTACACCTTTCACTGTACTGCACATACATTACCCGGGTTGATACTGTAGATGATGTACTTAAAAGCTGTTGACCTTCCTGACACGTCTTGCAGTTTGAAAAAAGAAAAAAGCTTTTAAGTACGCCCTACAATGTTTGCGCTGTTTGCCTATCGAAAATTTGAAGTATGGTAGTTGGTACAACTCAAAACTTACGAATATCTTTGTTACTGTTTGGCACCTATTTCCAGGAAAGATAACAGGTAGATCAATTATTCCCAGTAAGAGGGAGAGGGCCCCTGCTTCTAATGTATCTAAACCACCTTCAAAATCTTCATAATCTTACCTGATCCATTGTTTTCTTCAGGTAAACTGGACCTCGCTCCAGAGTCTTAGTCGATTTTCCACTATAAAAAGGACAAGTACAAAAATTAGAGTTATAGAAACATTAAAAGCACCATAAACGGATTGCTATAGCTTTAGTGTGTTTAAAGTATAGTTAAGGAAATTGGCAATGTCAATTTACTCGACATTGTTTACCATGCCCATAAGGGCCCATATGTTCGTTTAAAAGCGTTACTTAGGTTCTAAGCAAAGATAATGGTTCCAAGTCAACAGGGTATTTTTAAGGATTTTTTAGTAGGGTTGAATGCAAATAAAGGGCCCCAAACCAATCAGTGAATTTTTTAGTTTAAAGAGGGGTCTTGGGGCATGCTCCCCCAGAAACTGTTTTTCAAAATATCACCTCCAGAGTCCAGATTGCCTTACACGTTTTTTTTTTATAAGGAACCTTTGGTCTGAGTTGAGGCTCGAGTTCCTTAATTTTTCAATAAAATGAGGCTGAAAGTTCCTTATACTGTTCCTTGTCGTGGGATATGTATAAATACTAATTTTTACAGCAAATTCATAGAAACTATTCTTCATTTCTAACTTTAAGTATAAATGGAGCCTTTTGGGGAAGAACGATGGCAAAAATATTGCACTTCTGTTCCCTTTCGTACAAACCTGTCTTGTTCTTTAAAAAAGAGATTCTTAGTTTTTCATCCGAGCCTCGACAGTACCTTAAAGTTCCTTAATTTTTTGGAAATTTTCAGCCTCGAGTTCCTTATAAAGGTGTTCCTTATAAAAAAAACGTGTAGATTGGCTGTTTTTCATGTTTGTTTTTGAAAACTATGGTGTCGTAAAATTAATGGTAACTCAAAGAAAAACGAGTAAAGTAAGAAGGTTGTAAGGGAAAAACAACATTCAAGTACATTCAACATGAAGATTCATATTTCTCTATCAAAAGCACATATTATTTCGATACAGAGAAGCTGAGGGGCCCAGTTTTTACTTAGGCCACGGGGGCAAAAGCACTATTTTTTACCTCAGTAGGGGCGCAGGACTAGGGGCCTAGGGGGCAATTGCTCACCCATTTAGTACCTTAAAATACTCCCTGCAACCAATGTTGGAAAGAGATATGAACTAACGATTCAATTTGTCAATTTGCATTAGCATCACTTTTATATTTCTTGCTAAGCTTGCCTCCTAATGATTTTCCACGTTTCCACGAATGGTACCCATAATTTCAATTCCGCATACATTTCGAAAAATGGTATGGATAATTCTGCAATTTTCAGAATAAAGGTATCCCCAAATAATGGCACGTCCCCGTACCGCAAAACTACAAAGTAGTCCTCCCCCTTCGGGCCCCCTTCCGAGGACCAGACTACAAGCAGGGGCCTGGCCAGATGTAGAATCTTTGCCATCAAAGACACGATACTGGCCACACAACGGTATATATCAGTTTTACACACACCACAATCTGTTCCTTTTTGTATTATTTATAGCAAAATGGATTGCAATCCATAGAAATCAGTTGAAATAATAAAATAATCCAATTTTCTGATAGGAATCGTTATTTAGGATTGTTTTTGAGGGTGGTCTAACCAAAACCAAGAATTTATTTGTGGAAGGGTTTTTAAAAACCACGTAAGATGGAGTGGAATCGTATGGCTCAAATGAAGACTAGGTAGTGTTCCCATTCTGTGTGCCATTATCTATGATTGCTGCACATACATTAACATTGACTGTAAATGACGAATGTTTCTCGTCTCCGAATTAGGAAATGCTTGATTCTCTTATTCTGTGTAACCATTAGAATTTAGAAAGACTTTTCAGGCTTAGTTACATAAGCTGTCAACTTGGGAAAAATTTATGGCATGTACTCGTTTCCTCTCCTCTCCCTCAGGGTATACAATATTAGCACATCGGTCTACCTGAGGTTTTATCAAGGATAAACGGAGGCATTTTCGGTAGGGGTATCACTATGAAAACTGGACACACGTTTTGTTTATAAGGAACCTTTGGTCTGAGTTGAGGCTGGAGTTCCTTAAATTTTCAACAAAATGAGGCTGAAAGTTCCTTATACTGTTCCTTGTCGTGGGATATGTATAAATACTAATTTTTACAGCAAATTCATAGAAAATTTTCTTCATTTCTAACTTTAAGTATAAATGGAGCCTTTTGGGGAAGAACGATGGGAAATATATTGTACTTCTGTTCCTTTTCGTACAAATCGTCTTGTTCCTTTAAAAGAGTTTCTTAGTTTTCCATCCGAGCCTCGACAGTTCCTTAAAGTTCCTTAATTTTTTGGGAATTTTCAGCCTCGAGTTCCTTATAAAGGTGTTCCTTATAAAAAAAACGTGTACCGTATTTCCTCAATGAAGAGCCCAGGGCGTTTATTTAAAAATCTTTTTCAAAGATCAGCAATTATTTGAAAATTTATGGGGTGAACTAGCGTTGAAAACTAAGTTTCGCAGCAACTAGCAAAAGCTGTCTCTTGACTCCTTCTACCTCGAGCTTGCACATACCGTAAATCATCGAATAAGCCCTCCCCTCGAATTATCCCCACCCTAGAGCGAAAAATCATTAAAAAGCCCCCGTCGCATAAGACCCCACCTCTGACATGTTGGTGTTATAGCCTTTAGAGTTCATATTGGTACTTTATCGAGTTATGACAGAAAAAATTATTTTCTAGATCGATGATAAAAATACTTTTGTGAATAATTTTATAAGCCCCCTTTTCATTTAAACCCCCATCTTCAATACACGCTTTTTTTATAAGGAACCACTTTATAAGGAACCTACATGTAGAAGGCCCGAAAATTTAAAGAACTTGTACTACACTAAAGAGAAAATTATTAAGGAACATTTGAATGTTGAATACTTTTATCACTGCAAATAATCAAGAATCATAAAGCCGGCTCCATTCATTTGCAGTCGAAAATCACATAAATTGTACGTTAAGCATGTGCCCAATGTTTCTTTGAGTAGTCTCGAGCTTTGCTCACATGCAAATGTCTCTCTTTTATTGTAAAGACCACTGTATGTGCAGTTAAAATTAAGGAACTATTAAGGAACTTTTGGAACTACAATTCCAATTGCCTCAAAATAGGCCCAAAAAAAGGAAATTTTAGAACTAGGCCTTGAGGTAGGTTCCTTATAAAAAAAGCGTGTAAGCTCCCCCTCCAAAGTAATGAGAAATAATTAAGCCCCCAGGGGGGCTATTTCGAGAATTAACGGTACTGTACACTATTAAAGCCAAAAGGAGTGTCTGGGACCATTCTGATTGGCAGCTCAATCCAACGGGGACGCTTATTTCTTTCGCCTATACTGTACTTGCTCGAGCAGGAGAAATATGCCCCAGGAAACCAGATAAAAGCCTAATTATGAGTAGAGTTCTGACCACCCCCATGAAATGGTGGGTAGATAGTTTATCTTATACATGACTATGACCTGTCATGTTTTCTATAACTAAAGAGTTTCCTCAGGGGCGGAGCAACAAAAAATTTTTAGGGGGCACAGAGTTGAAATTTGCCGACAGAAAGGCGTGGCTTTTGCAGCCACGCCCATTTTTTCATTATGCTTTTTCCGATAATCAACATGAATTCCAATTAAAAAAAAAAACAAGACTCTAACTCTTTTATTTTTCAAGAATCTAACTTTTATCTTTTTTGTTTGCATGTTGTGGTTCATTTATTCATTTCATCGATCTTTTCCAAAACATTTTACATGTCATTTGAACAAGCTAACTCATTCAGAACTTAGCCTTATACTGTATGTACTGTATAAGCTTCGAAGATAGATACTGAAACCGACGCAGATATTCAATGATATTATTTCTCGTTTTAGTACTCTAATCATGGTCCAATTTAACTCCAGACCGATATCATCATTTGCCGAAAAAACCTTCTTTGTGCCGACGTTTGCAACATTGGGGGGTACCGCGCCCCCTGTACCCCCCCTTTGGCGACGCCCCTGAGTTTCCTGTCATATCATCGAAAGAAATATACAGTAATTGAGGAAACTTCATTTATTCAATGATATTCCATTCCAATATATATTTGATTGACATGCATAAATCAAATGCTATTCCCCAAAGCAACACAAAGACTTTTAAACTGAATGACTTTTAAAAAATCTTAATTTCTGCGTACAGCTTAGGTCAGGCAGTCTAGGCATATAGAATAGAGATTTTAATATATTGAACTACACGCTTTTTTATAAAGAACCTAGCTCAAGGCCTAGTTCTTAAAGTTCCTTATTTTTGGACTTCTTTTGAGACGATTGTAGTTCCAAAAGTTCCTTAATAGTTCCTTAAATTTAACTGCATGTTCAGTTTCATGACTAGTATACAGTGGAGAGAGTTAGATGTGAGCAAAGCTCGAGACTACTCACACTCACGGAAACATTTGATACATGCGTAACGTGCATTTATGTGATTTTCGACTGCAAAATGAACCTACATTGTAAGTCTTGATTGTTTGCAGTGACAAAACTATTCAACAATAAAAAGTTCTTTAGTTATTTTCTCTCTAGTGGTATAAGTTCTTTAAATTTTCGGGCCTTCTCATGTAGGTTCCTTATAAAGTGGTTCCTTATAAAAAAAAAGCGTGTATGCGAATATGTATTCATTTTTTTCAGAAACCAATTATAAGAAACTACATAGACTGACGATCCCTTTTCCTGAGAATCAAGAAACTCGATCGAAAGTAAAATAATCCCTAAGAAATTATATTCGTTTTGCAAATTTCAACATGCTGTACAGTACAATCTTTTCCTGGATTTTTTTATAATGCATTGTGTAATAAATCATCCTAAATCAAATCGATAAGCCAAAGCGAGGGGCATTTCACTCTGCAAAAAGGCGTACGAGATTTCCATTAAAACAAAAGGACTTTCAAGGGATTTCCAAGAAAACAATAGGACTTCCAGCAAAGGTGTACGAGATTTTTAAGGAGTGAATTGCCCCTCGAGCCAAAGTTTCTTATAAAGAAAAATGATTGCAGTCGTCCTGTTGATATCTACATTGTTGCAAAATTCAAAATTCTGAAAATGCAGATTGTCAGTTTGAAATAAACGGACAAGCTTGTTTATCACTATGAGATTATCCTTCATGATTTTCAGTTTTTAGTGACCCTAAAAAGCCTTTTTTCAAAGGATTTGACCAAAGGAATGCAGAATTTTTTAAAGATTGACTTTCAGCTCTAATGAAGGCTTTCTTTATTAACTTCAGCTGGTCATGCAAAGGGTAATATACTACGGCTATGAAGGATTTCATTGACCACCCAGTCTTAATTTCGAAGTAAACATTGGCTGTTCTGCTCTGCTCTGGGGTTTTATCTTCTTTGAAAGAGATAAGTCACACCTGTATTACACAGAAAAGCGTACTGATTGTGGTTACCCTTAAAAACACCACGATAAATTGACAGATCAGGAGATATTTTAGTAATCTCCACCTGAAAACATTTGGGCCAAGTCGGCACCTCTTGCGGATACTTGTAGGGCTATCATCACATTCCTTACATGTACAATATTTCAAGAACTGGAATCTATGTCATTCCTTTTTAAATATCACACGTCAATAAAAAAATATGTAGATCGTTTTGCCCGAAACGCACAAGGATCGTGAAGAAACTCAACACGACAGAAGTATAAACACTTGGATTCTATAATTGAAAAACCGGCTAACATGAAAGAGCCTTGTATTACAATAACAAAGTCTCTTATCTATGTGTCATCCGTCATTGAAAATCAAAACTTTTGTACTATTTTAATGTCTTGAGAGCATCGGAAGCTTTTAAGAATACTGGGACATTTGCGAAAATTGTTGATTTCCCTAGAAATTATCTAACACCTCTTTTGGAGCCTCAATAAAAATAAATTTGTCATCAAAGTATACAGTGAAATTTTAATTGAGTGTCAAAGACAGTAATTTATCAATTAACATTCTTAATTTGGTCATCATGACAAGCATCTACTTCCAAAAAGGCGGCAATTTTAAGATTCTCAAGAGCCGATTTCAATATGAAAATGATGAAACAAATGGACAAGAAAAATCCCAAAAATTATCTAAACGTTTCACTTATAACCTATCCAGTTTAGATTATTTAGAAGCTAAGCTAATCAAATCGTAAAAATGTAGAATTTCTGAGATGTATGTTCAGTTGGTTACTTTATACTGTTAAGTCAATATGACTGAAACAAATCCATGAAATAATAGGATCAAACATGTAAAAACATGTCAAATCTGCTTTTTATTGAAACTTTTACTTTGGTAGCTAAATTGACGAAATCTTGAGCTTGATAACTTGTAAGGTAGACGAATTTTAGAGAAAAATAGAGAAAAAAACACTAACCTTATTGATGAAAATTCTTGAAGAAAAACGCAGAGAAAAAGCAGCATTTTAACTTGCATACCAATGTCAATTTTCAAACATCTCAGACGTGTTAAATTCATTGTCATCAGAAATCTTGAAATCCTCCTCGTTTGATGTCGATTGCAGAGAAAGTTAGATGTTGCTTCACAATTTGAGCTATGATGCTACGATGCCTGCTTTTATAGATGTTTTCTCTAACAAAAACTGACCGTACTCTCACTGTGTGTTTGTTCAGCACGCCAGGGTCAAGCTATTTATGTTCGCCGCTCGTCCTCAACGTCATCTATTGGTTGAAATTGGTCTACGACCTTCCTTATAAATCACACGCAAAATTATCTCTTGTCACTGTCCACACCCTTGATTATCAATGGTTGCGAATGACAATTGAGAAAACAAACTATTAAATGACTTGTTAATTTGTCTTAAACGATTCGTATAAAATGTACAATGGCGGTAGGTCTTTGTTTGACTCGACGATTCTCATGAGAGCTTTGTTAGGGACCTGTGAAATGTTCAATTGTTGGTTTTGCTTTTTCAACTATGTTCCCATTAACAACAAAGTATGGTTAAATCAAAGTAGGGATTTTAAGCTTTTGCTAAGAGTTTCTTGAAGAGCTTCCCAACTTTTCAAGAATAAACTTTTCTGATCCATATGAAACTTTGTATTCGAGGATAGCCTAATGTAGCCACAATAGTTACACGCTTTTTTTATAAAGAACCTAGCTCAAGGCCTAGTTCTTAAAGTTCCTTATTTTTTGACCTCTTTTGTGACGATCGTAGTTCCAAAAGTTCCTTAATAAATCCTTAATTTTAACTGCACATACAGTTTTAATGACTACTGTACAGAGGCATTTGCATGTAAGCTAAGCTCGAGACTACTCGAGGAAACATTTGATACATGCGCAAAGTACAATTTATGTGATTTTCGACTGCAAATGAATGGAACAGGCTTTCTAATTCTTGATTGTTTGCAGTGATAAAAATATTCAACAATGAAAAATTCCTTTGTGATTTTCTCTTTAGTAGTATAAGTTCTTTAAATTTTCGGGCCTTCTACATGTAGGTTCCTTATAAAGTGGTTCCTTATAAAAAAAAGTTGTACTAGAACATATTTGAGAAAGAAGAACTGAGAGAATAAAAGACACCATCCTCTAAAAATAAATCATCAATGTCCAGCATTAAGTCTCTGAGGGTCCATGCCGACACAATTATCACTTTTTTCGTTTTCCGTTTTTATTATTATTAAAAGTAATCAGTTTGTTTGATTTGAACTTTCATATTAATTTCTCATTAACTTTGATTATTAGCTATTATCTGTCTTAGTTATTAAATTTAGCTTGTTTTGTAGTTAGTTTGAATTAGCTTTATACTTAGAAGCTATTGATGTAGTAACTAACTTTAAATAAAGAGAGAAAAAAAAAAAAAAAAAAAAAAAGCTAGCAGGCTTTTCAAGAAGAGTTTCTTAATTTTCACCAAAAGGCTTTGTATCACGTTTATGGTTGTCGTTGTATCTCAGTTGTATCTTGCCCTAGTAACTCATTCTTTTATATAACAAACCGACTATAAGAAACTATATAAGCAAAATATCAAGAAACTTTTCTATATTGATTATGAAGTAAAAAAAGTAAGAAACTATGATCTAACAGATGTGCTTTGTGTCATGGCTCAGAGCATAGTTTCTTATAAAAAAATGAGTGTACTCAAAACTATGGATCTGGCCGTTGGAAATAACGTCGTACATTTCAACAGCGAGATGGAGGTTTGTGTTTAATAACGGTCGGTGTTTTCAACGAAAAAATCCATTTACTATAGAATAAAATCCAAAATTGGCTTTGACAAAATCTCTTCAGCAAACTCAACCAAAGTTTTACACAACAATATAAATTGGTTCCTTCAGTTTATCACAATAAGATTGAAAGATAAATGGGATTCTCTGGTCCCCTTATCAATCAAACACATATAAGATAAAACAAGTAAAAAAATTTTTACGACAATTCTATCCCACGGCTAAAAAAGCGAGTGGAGAAAGAGCGAACGAAAGACTAAACTCGTTGCAGGAAGGAGGGAGAGAGAGCACGCAGCACTGAAGAGAAAGCAACTATAGAATGAATCGAAGGTAGCTTGTTAGCTTGCTCGATTAGAGTCTTAGGCCATGGCCAAGCGATCAAACATTATCCAACATTTGAAGTTTGCTTGTCAAGCAAAATGTTTAACCGTTTGGCCACGTCCAAAAAATTGTTTGTGAAACATTTCTTTTGTTTATGACATACTTGCAACATTTCACCACCTAGCAACATTGCTTAGTAACAAGGCATTCGTGCCTGTGCATTAGCAATAACATCGTTTTTATACAGCAATAATTTTGGACGTGGTCAAACGGTCAAACATTTGTTGGAAAGCAAATTTGAAACGTTGGACACAGAGACTCACAGGACTCAAGCATGAATAACAAAGGGCTCCAGAAATGCAATGGCTGGTTGTTGTTGTTGTTCATGCAAAATTTTTTTCTTTGTGACCCTGTCGTGCATCTATGCAGAGGAAGACAAGGAAAACATTAAAAAACTTATTTTGTTCAAGCTGACAAAAACTGTGCCTGCAAAACTCAACGAAATGGGATGATAGAATAACAGAGACACAGGGGTACAAATAAGGAGCAACAATTTTATTCCGCATGGCGGCTATAAAGGTTAGAATCACTACAAAAGACAAATGTTGTAGATTGGCTCCATTGGCTCCCAGCTCCCCGCGCAACATAACCCGTCATACGACGACTTTTCTACTGCGGATTTCAAAACAGTTATGCCATAGACTTATAACTACGACTCATGTAATAAGTCTAAATATTACGAGTCGAAGTTTGACAAACTTGGTCAGGAAACGCTAAAGCGATGTACGACGAGCCCTATAGCACTTCCAGGCCGAGGCAACCTGTAGTTCTAACAGAGAAATAGATAGAGTGTACAAGCGAAATTTCAAGCCATGAAGGTCACAGTAAATTCAGTTAAATATATCTACATGAAATATCAATGCAAGTTTTCGGGGGTCCTAATAAGAGCGGGGGTCTTGGAAATTTTTAAAAGAATAAAATAACCGGGGAGGGGACGGCAATTAGACACTTAAGATTAAGTCTAATAAAGCTCTACCTAACCCCTACCAGTTACAGGCTTTGCTGTTGCAGGAACAGTAACCGCTGTGTTCCCATATCCTTACGATGAAGTTGAAAAAGATAAAACTTGTCTAGCAGAAAATGTTTAAGACTTCAGACAGGGTCTGTTATGAAAAAGAATACATAGGCTATTAGGCTGCGCCCAAAAAGCAATGAAATCGAGAAGCCGGTATCTGGAAATTGACGTCAAAGATGAAGGTTGTGTTAAACACAGAGCTTACCCTAAAACATTAGTATATATACTTGTTTGCTTCAAGTTTTACCCTGTAATGAAAGGCACAGCCGCAATTAATATAATTCACTTTTTTTAAATAAGCAACTGGACTTATAGTCCAGCCCTCAGAGTTGCTTAAAATATCTAGTATTTTAGCCCTCACAAAATGAATGGTACCCCGTAAAAGTCATTTTTTGGCTCTTTTCTCTTGCTTTTCAATGTTATTGACAAGTTTGCAATGATGTACCGTGTAACCAAAAAGTTTAAACAAAACCTCAGCCTTATGTTGTTGCTTATTGACCAGCTGCTTGTTATAAAAAGTGTAAATCAAGAAAATACAACCAACTGCAGGGAGAACGAGCAACTATGCAGGTCAGAATTGTAATAACGAAACTCGTGTACCTACAATCACACCGCACCAATACGTAACCCCTTTGCACCCATCAAGTTTTTACGCACAAAAAATAAAATCATTCGGTCTTGGAAAAATGTTTTTTTCAGTACACGTTTTTTTTATAAGAACAAAGTATATAAGAACATAAGGCTTAAGAGGCTGAAAAGTTAAGAACATTCTAAGAACATTACAAGGCTTTGTGAAGCTAGAAACAAATTAAAAGTTACTTTCTTAAATGGCGCTGTCCTGTTCTCAACTCTAGAAAACAGGTGAACTATGTGACATTTTTACATGTGCGTCCCTTTTCGTAGCAATTATCACCTAATTTGAAAAACAAAAGCTTTCTAAAAAGCAAGAATATTAAGAACATGTTAAGAACATTTTGAGCCTTCAAATCCGAAAAATTAAGAACATTGCATGGCTTTCTTCAATTTCACTGTTCTTATAGAAAAACGTGTATCCGAGCCTAGGTTGTTCCCTAAATTTCCTTAAAGTTTTTTGAACTTTCCGCCTCTAGTTCCTTACAAAGGTAACCCTTACGTATGACAAACGCATAAGGAAGGTTGTTTGCGAGGGGCGATTCACTCTTTAGAAATCTCGTACACCTTTGCTTGAAATCCTATTGTTTTCATGGAAACTCTTTGGAAATCCTTTTGTTTTAACAGAAATCTCGTACGCTTTTTAAGAGAGTGATATGCCCCTCGGTTGTTTGTAGCTATGTATTCGTCAATTTTAGTTGTGGGATGAATAAGAGTAGCTCCCATAAGAGAAGGGGAGTAGCTTTATTAGGCACTTAATATATGTATGCAGCCCTGCCTATCTCAGTTGATATTATTTTTTAAGACTGCCCATGTTTCGCGTAAAGAAAGCATAACGTTTGAAAAGTTCGATCAGCTTTATTGATTTCCTTGAGTGTTAATCCAACAATGCTTGGAAAATGAATATTTTGAGTACCAGGTTAAGTTAAATTTTACAAACCTCTAAAAACCAATTATTAGCTGCAAATCTCATGGAGAATTAGTTTGTTTAAATAGATTAACAAGATTACTGTATCGCAAAGATAAAAGAAATGTTTTTTATCAAGTGGTAGCCTGGATTTTGGGACTTCATATGGTTAAGGTTTAACTCGACCAGTCATACAAGATCACAATAAAAGAAAGCAAAAAGAAGTTGCAAAATATGAAAGAATATTCGGTTCAAAATCTTTTTAGGCATTTTCGGGCTCGATTTCGGCTTTTCGGGGTCCGTGAGGTGATTAGCGATTGTGAAGCAAGCCAACAACAATTCTGGGTGATAATGAAGCATCCATAAATGATTATAAGAATCCACATCATGCCTGAGAGCATGACGACATACCCAGAAATATTACGACACACATAAAGTGAAGAAAATTTCACGTCATGCCTGATTTTCACGTCGTGTCTAATTTTCACATCATACGTATCTTCGCCGCATGCGAAGATTTCAGAGCATACGTGAAATTCAGAGCATGCGTGAAACTCAACGCATACGTGCTGTGTGTGGTTCATATCATGATGTGTGAATTCCACAGCATGCGCTAATTGTTATGTTCTTATTGTCGCTACTTTGTCGTATCGCTTGGGGCGTAACATCGCAAAATCGTAACATCGCGTAAAATCGTAACATCGTAAAATCGTAACATCGCTATCTCGTCTCGCTAAATGCAAATCTGCCATTGTTGTGGAAGTTTTCATTATTCTTACTAGATAAACTATTAATAAACCATTCTTAGACCGACCGGTTTTCGCAAGACCAAAGGAAGAAAGCGCGTGTTGTTGTCTTGTTTTTAATCTTGTTTCTCAGCTAAATAATAACAAAAGTAAAAACTAAAGAACCAGCTACATGTCGAAGCAATGTATGAAGTACAGTATATAAATGATATATAAGTAAATGATATATAAGTATATAAGTATAGGCTAAGGCAATCAGTTCTAACCAACCAATAGAGTGAAGAAGTGAAATTTAATACAAAAAGTCTCAGTAAAATAAGTAAAAAATATTCGACACAGAAATTAATGTAAATCTTAATAAGTGGGGGGGTCCTAATAAGAGCGGGGGGGGGGGTTGGAAATTTTTCAAAAAATTAATTGGCGGGGGGGACGGCAATTAGGCACCTAAGAGTAGTACTGTAATGATGCAAGAGCTGATGCTGATAATCGTCTCGCTAAATGCAGATCTGTATTACAGTACATAAGCCTGTTTTAGACATTGCTAGATCGTTTCTCGCAAAACTGACAGTAAACATATCAGATTCTAAAGTAGTTTTAAGATGGTTTTTTCACATTCCAATTACGTATGGCGTTGCATGCAAATTTTGATGTTAAGAAAGAAAACCTTATCTTATATTTGACCTAAGGAACATGAGCAGAATTCAGAAATAAAGCACAAAACGGAGAAAAATATTTTGCAAATTTTTCTTTTGCTATGAACTGTAAAATATTTAAACAAACTGCTTACCTTTACTCATTTACTCAACAAGATTATTTATAGATGTATAACAGATATACAATCAAAATAAGATAATACTACCTAGCTGCCAGATGCACTTAGTTAAAAAGCCCAAACACCAACGTCAAGGTGGCACCATTGTTTGGGTATTTCCTTTTTATCTGAAAAGCTATTGCACTTGGTTTCCTTTTTAACATATAAGAGATATAAATAAACATAGAAAGATATAAGATATATTAAAACAGGACAGGATACATAAATCTTGAAATATCTCTATATGTATATGTGGATGACCTTTAAAAATTGGTACGTCCTCAAAGAGTTATTTTTTAGCAGACTTGAAAGAGTTATTTTTTAGCAAGCTAGCAGTTATGGCAACAAGCTAGCAATGGTACATGGTAGCTAGCAGTACTGGCAACTGTCCCCATAGCAACAAAAATGTGCAAAACCTTTTCAAGTAAGCAAAGCAAATACGGGTCCCTCTAGGCAGCTATTAAGGAACCCGTCAACGCATAGCTTTTGGTTACTCCTCAAAATATACTTATTTTAATAATGTACCAAATGTAGAAGTGTCTAAATGTCTTCTCAGAGGATTCTTAATACAATACTTAAAATGGAGGAAAATTTACAACTTCCTGTATCTACAACTTACAATTGTTAGGTATTTGCTGCCTGACCTGATTCAGAGTACATTAACAAAATAATATACTTTTGGTTTTGTTTAGTTGTTGTCCAAAAAATGTTCCGATTAGAAAAAGTGCCAAATCAATTCTCTACCTCAACTACTGCAACAACAAGCATTGATTTACAGTACTATGAAAGTGCTACACTTAAGCATTCTTTGTACAATTATATCAATTAGGCAAATCAGTGCAAAAAGAGGAAACTGAACGAAGGAATTGTATGAGGAGCCTGAACAGTTGTAGAGATTATTTTTAATGTTGTTAGTGGTTAATGGTAAATAGTTAATCATAATGTTGATTAATTCTGTTCAAGGCTAAAGCTGAAGGGAAAATTATGAAGGATAGAGAGCTTATATCTCAAGCCAGCAGGTGTTGAACACAAAAAACACAGTAGTTTTCTATTTTTCACGTATTTATAACGTAAGCTGGCTTGCCTTTTCACCTTACTACTTCACAAGAAAGCAGCCATCTTTGGAAAAGGAAACCCAGCTTATTCCTAGAAAGAGAAATGGTTAAACCTTCAGACAAAAAAGTCAACCATTTCTTTAACAACTGCACCGCCCTTTCACCGGACTACATTACATGAATGTAGCCCTCCCTGGAAAGGAAGGTCTAGTTTTTCCTAGCTAGCAAGCTGGCTTGTCTTTTCACCTGACTACTTCACAAGAAAGCAGCCATCTTTGGAAAAGGAAACCCAGCTTATTCCTAGAAAGAGAAATGGTTAACTTTCAGACAAAAAAGTCAACCATTTCTCGAACAACTGCACCGCCCTTTCACTGGACTACATTATTTGAATGTAGCCCTCCCTGGAAAGGAAGGTCTAGTTTTTCCTAGCTAGCAAGCTGGCTTGCCTTTTCACCTGACTACTTCACAAGAAAGCAGCCATCTTTGGAAAAGGAAACCCAGCTGAGACAAAACAGTTCGACCATTTCCAAAACATCTTACATCCTTATACAGGCTTTTCCTTATTCCTCCTCTGTGTTAATACTAACTGGCAGTTATGCAGGCATATATCTACACCTTATCTACTTAATAAATATCCCATGGCTATAGAAAAACACTGTAGGTAATTACTATATTCAATTTCTATTACTAAAACTACAACACCTATCTTTTTTCTGAATCAACATTTACTTTGTATTGCAACTGGTCAGGTATCTGCTATGTATGACTACTAAATTATGACTATTTAAAACTACTATTTCAATTTTTATAACTACATTTCATCACACTGCACTCATTTTTTATAAGAAATTATGCACACCATATAGTAGGGTTTCTTCTACTTGAGCACAGTTAATGTGGTAGGTTTCTTTCACAAACCACATCTTCCTTAGTAAAATAAAATCTGAATTTTATAAACTGCAATAGTGTTGTAACTTTCCTTTTTACTGCTCAATTTCCATACCAAGACAGAAAGAAGAGTTTCTTGATTTTTAGAGCACAACTTAGGTTTCTTATAAAAAAATGAGTGTAGGTGTTACTAAACTACAGCATCTCTACTTTATCACTAAGGCACTTAGGCTACTCCATCAAGCTTGTTGTTGCAGTTCACGTTAATTAGATAGTTGGATTATTTTCCCAGCCTCCATTAGGACATGATTATGGTCCCTAATGCTGGTGACCATAAAACTTTGTTTACTTGGATTTTGTATTTGATTTTGAAATTGGTACTATTTTCATTTAGCAAAACGACAGAATAATGCATATTTTATTGAGCAGAAAAATTAAACAACACCACTTATCCAAAATTTCCAAGAAATTATAGGTCCAGAGGCCTCATGATAGGTATGGTTTCATTGGTTTGGCTTGAAGCTGCAGCTGCTGCATCTGTTTTTTCTGGTCTCCTTGCTCTCACTCATGACATCCAAAAAGTCACCATTTAATTTACATCTTTATAGATGGATGAGATCAAATTCTTTTTCTGCATAATTAGAGAAAATATGATCAGACATCAAATACTGCAATTGAGCCTTCCGTTTTGGCTGTCCATATTCGACCCTGGTATCGGCCTTGTCTACTCGCAATTTGATTGGCTGTTCAAACAATAGAAATTTCAAGTGATGTCACACTTTCTTCAAAATTTCACACCAAAATAGGCCGAAAACTCTGTATAAAACATCTATAAAAACAAAAAAAAGGTGCTACATGAGATATTGTATCTTGCCTTACAGTTATTAATGAAATTCGTTGCATTTCCTTTCTAAGAACATCTGCTTTCGGAATCTACATCTTGTTTTTAGGCCTAGGCCAAAATTGCCAGCATTTTAACATATTTTGTGGCCGGTACCAGGGCCGGCCAAAGGGCCAAAATCGATTTGACGGTTGAGATTCGAGGAAATTCGATTTGGGGCCTGGGGACGAGGTTGGGATGATGGAGCATAACAGAGACTTGTGTAGCGAGTCTGGTATGCTCAGAGCTGTTGGAGCGGGAGGGCGGGAGGTGATAAGTGTGGAGGAGCGTTGGCAATGACGGATGTCTGCCACCTGAATAAGATGCAAGCTCTGCATTTTTCTAATCAAATTAAAAAGTGGCATTTAATGTTTATTGAGTTTAGAGGTATCCAGGTCAGCTGTCATGAGAGTTGGTTAACCTTGATTTATAGCTTTATTTATATATTTGGATACACTTTTTTTTAATAAGCAACTCAGGTCAATAAGCAACTAGGGCTAAAATTTTGTTACATTTTTTGGTTGAGATAGCTTTCTTTATACAGTACATCTTTGCAAAGGGTTTGCAAACTTGTCAATTACACCCTTTTTTTATAAGAACCAGGAAATTTTGATCGAGGCTGGCTGTTCTTAAATTTTTGCCGTTTTTGAGCCTGAAATGTTCTTAATCTGTTCTTGATTCCTTGGTTACTTCGATATCTATATTTTTCAATGAATGTCTTGGGTGGTACTAGGTGTTTGTGTTAAAATGCTGCATGGTTGTCTATTTCTTTGTCTGCTTGCTTTTTACGTTCAGTCTGACTGTCTTGCTTGCATATTTAGCTGATATTCTTAGGGCTTTTGAAAAAGGCCATCCTCAGCTTGTTCTTAATTTGTTCTTAAAATCTGGGCAAAATCCAGGCTCGTGTTCTTATAAAATTGTTCTTATAAAAAAGAAAGAGTGTACATTGAAAAGCCAGGAAAGAGCGAAAATACGGGGTGTTAGGGGGTACCAGTCATTCTGCGAGGCCTGGACCTGAAGAGTTGCTAAATGCCAAATTATGCCAAATGCCAAAATAATGCCAATTGCCAAAGTAATACCTAAAATTATTTTGGCATTAATGATATTCATGATTGAAATACCTAAGTTTGTAGGTTTCATGGGCATTGCCAATTTTCTTTCCATCGCGTCTTCCCGGCCCATCCATGAAAAATCTGTAAATGAACATCTGTAATTTCAAATTTTGTAAAGGATAGATATGCTCGGATAGGCAAAAACTTAAAAGAATTCCTGTGCTAGATCGGAGACAGGAATCAACTGATCCTTTACATGCATAAAAAGAGCAAGCAGTGCTGAGCCGAATTTCCTTATACAATAAAATACATGTTTATCACAAAAAGACTGAATACGCAATGCACATGCAAGCTAGTAGAAATAACAGAACGGAAAGTACCTGCCTTGCTGCATGAATACGACGTTCTATCATCCCACAAACAGCTGTTTTCGCCAATCATGGCGACCAGAGGAGAATCATCATCGCTTCTGCTTCATTTAAGGTTTCTGAAATCGAGTTTGGATATCTATATCAGCAAGGACAAGGAGCAGAAATAGTCAAATGTGAAAATAGCTTTTATACATAAATGAATAAATAAACCTACCTCTTTGATATCGAGACATGTTCTTCTATGGAGGCATGCAGGAAACTTTCGCTCACTTTCTCGTACTCATCGCAGTTTTCTCTTCCAAAAATGTATGCTTTTCAAACATATCACCAATGCCTCGCACAGTCAAGTCAAGTGTCAAGCTGGCAAGGTTGACAAACAAGCTTCTCCATCCATCCTTATCCTCTCACATTTCGTATGCTTGTTTCCGGTTTTCTTATGTACTCATTAGATAATCCCTATCCATGACAACTATTGTATTAAATTTGAAATTTGTTTTAACTGTTTTTGCAAATTGTTGTTACTCTGAAGATGACTATACTGGAAAGGAAAGTGTAGTCGTATATACAATGAATAGCAGAAAATCTTGTCATCTTTCGTTTGTCACTCTCATTAAACATGTTAGGATAATTTGTTTGCCCGATCGGATATATTTTCTTCGACCTCCCTGTTGACAACTCAGTTTTTAAAATGCCCCCGCAGGGGCAAGCCAGATATCATGCTGCCGGCCTGTCAATTTTCACGTGTTCACTTTCCTGGGATGGAATTCACCGTTTCGCAGTGAAACTGAAAACTTGTTGTTTTATAACAAAAGAATTAAGCCGAGAGGGCATCTAACCTACAGTATTAGCAAAAATCGATTAACTAAAAGTTTAAGTTAATAAGAAAAAAATAAAATATACATTTACTACAAGGAACTACTGAGAATAAATAGTAAAATAAGCTTTTGGAATCTTACTACACCCAAACCCAAAGGACCGAGATTATTGTATAATTCAAGAAACTTAAAGAAGTTGTTATATAAAACTAAATCAATTAAATCAAAAAACTTATGTTATTAAAACTTTTATTATACTTTTTATCTTTACAATATAAGAAAAACACCAGCGTGGAGCCCTTGCCAAAAAACGCACTGCACACATGTTTTTGTTGAGTAGGGTCTTCTGGGTGGTAAAGTGGTGAAAAATTGCTATCACTCAAAAAATAAGAAACAGGAAGGCTGAAAATAGAGCCATGTGTTCTTACAAAAGAAAACGTGAACGAAATTCCTGATTCTAAGGTAAGGCAAGAGAGAGCCACAATCTCTTTCTTTCGATTCCAATGAATCTGGTGAGACGGCGACGCAAAGAAACTACTTGATTTATTGTGATTATTTCTGCTGACAAAATCTGCTTTATTTGAATTAGCACGTCATAATTTCGCTTTTGCAATCATGCCTCCCACTGATATTCCACCTTTTGTCCAAAATATTTGTCTGAGTATCCATCCAAATTAAAATTTCAAATTCTGATGACCGAAACAAGGGATAAAAAACTTTGGGCCAATATTGCAAAATTTATAAGAGAAACTTTCAACTATAGAAAAAGTACTTGTCACATCCTGTAAAACGAAACTTAAGATATTTCATTGTTGCAGTTTCTGTTGTTGCTGTTGCTGTTATGTTACATTTATATTGGATTTTAGCTCTTGCTGTTCTTACTTTAGTTGTTATGTTTATTATATGGATATCTTTAAACTCCTTTTTGTCACTTTTGTGGTATGGAGTTTAAACAATTAAATATTTTAGCTTCTTTTTAAATCTATGTTATACACCAACTGGGGGTATGAGTAAATTTTGTTATGATGATGATGATGATGGAGTTCTATCTTACCTACCTATACCCTTATGTTCATAAATTACTGTTGTTCAACTGTGCCCAATTTTGTTGTACTGTAATGTAAGCTAATTCGCGTTGTGCATCCAGTGAATCTTTCTTGCAATTTTTACAGCAATTGCATTTGGTTTTACTTACTTAATCTGATTCTCGGATTTGGGTGGAAGAACTCCTTTGATTCATTTAATTGGGGTCACGAGGATGGAATACCGAAAGAGGGGTCCTTTCCTTCGAGCGATTGTCCTGAAATTGGGAGAATCGCCCCTGTTTTCATCTTTGAAACTTGCTAGATTTCCCATTTGCCAATCATCTTCTTCATCTTTTCCTTATTGTCAGGACTCTGTCCCACTATACAGCCACAGTCAGGAAAAAGTTACGGTCACACGGTCATTGCCCGGAGGAAGGTCAGTTAGAACAATAGCAAATCTCATGCCACACCCAAGAAGCGCCCATTTTTCATTGTTAAGTAAGGAAGGTTTGCACCAAGGTGTATTTTCGTCTGGAGGAAGGTTGAAGACTTTTCTGGGCTCTGTATACACAGCACTGTTTCAGGAATCATTGGTAAGGACAAAGGAGTTTCATATTCAAAACGAGGCAGAAACACAGCTGTTCCTCGCATTGCGGTCATTGAATTGCGGTGTTCCTTTTAGTGCTGTAAAAGTACAGTTTTCAGTAAGGGTTTCTTCTCTCTATTAATCAGGGCCGTAGCGGCCTATGCGGTTGGGAGGTGCAACCTCTCCCCCCCAAATAATTTGCAAAGTCCATTATTTGTTACAGAATTTAGATTTTCAATTGCTGCTATCGTTTTAGCCCCAACAATGTAAATAAAACTCTTATCGCATGTAAATAAAAACTCTAATCTTTAAAAATATGTTTAAGAGTAGTCTTTCGTGTAAAGTGGTTGGCAGCAAAAAGGTACACAAGGCAGTTTTCTGACGTTGTCATGAAGTTTAACTTCAGTCCAGAATTTCACAAGGCCAATCTAGTATAAACGAGGTTCTTTATAACTTGAACTCTGGAAAAAATGCATTGAAAGAGGCCATATGTTTGTTTGTGTTATTGTGTTATTTAGTTTTTAATGTATACAATAACAAATAAAAGATAACTAAAGACAAAAACCATGTTCGTTGGTAAAATAACAAAATTAACGTTGAGAGACCTTCGGATGGGCACAGTTTCGGCCGGCAACGTCTGAAGCGGATCTCTCAAAAAGCCGTACTCGGATCATTTAGAGGAAGAAAAATGTCGCCTAAGTTTTCCGTGGGTGAACGCGTGGAAGGAAGGTGAACGAGTGGAAGGTTGATTACCGAAAGTTGCTAGCTCTCTCTTGAGCATTTGCAGACAGCTGATAGTGGGCTCGTACATTGTTGGTGAAATCCGGCCCTATACGCATTTCTTAGTCATTACTATTATTCGCATTGTTCATGCTGTTATTGCACACTTTAAGTTTATGGAATTCCCTTAAGTTTATGTAATTCCTTAGTTTATGTAATTCCTCTTTACTCTCTATGCTTATATGCTTAGCGCTGCTTCATGCGCAAGAACCTCGTTCTGGAATTGAGAAGAGGAAATGAGAAATGATTAAGGATTTAAGAACTTTTTCAATGCAGTTTTACGTCTATCCATTGTTTTCAGGCTTAAGTAAAGAACATTCTATTTGGTTTCACTAGTTGTTTTTCGTTTTTCTTGTGATCGAATAGCTAAATAGGTAGTTCTTCTTGATGAAATAGAAAATCCGCCTGTAAAGATTTTACTACAAGTTCGGAAGGATTTCTAAAGATTAACAAGAGTTAGTATAGAGTACATCAGGTAGTTAATGAGTCATTGGAATAAAATAAAATGTTATACATTTTGTCTTTCCATTGAAGTGAATTTGCGTATCCTCTGCATGACTTACGCACTCACTCGCAGAGTGCAGCTTCGAGGCATGTAACGAGCCGTAACGTTTCTACTGAACTAATGAGCAAGATCTGAGTAAGTTGTCGAGTACTTTCCAAATCTAAGGCTAAGGCAGCTCTTCTGCCTTGCTGCGCAGTATAAACTCGTAACCCTATTTTTACTATCTTGGTATAAAGTACGGTGCGGGGTACAGCACAAGTCCTGGTGTACCGACTATGCGGGTTGGTTGAGTCTACTGCCTAAGGAGTTAGGCTAGAAGGACGGAAAGTATAAGAGTTGATACAAATATCTTCAGTAAATCTGCTCCTTATGCTTCGCCTCTTTGCATTTCGCTTTTGTTAATTTCGTTGTAAGATTGCTAAGTTGGTCTGATATCCTCCTTTAAAATTATTATTACTATTATCAGTTTCTTTTAAATTTGTCTATTAAAATACGATAGCTAAATTAAAGCTAATTTAAGCCAACTAACTAATCAAAACAACAGAATTACAATATGCAAATACGTAGTCGAAAGAAGCTAAAAAAAATATATCATTAAACGTTTAATCAAGTCAAAACTTTGGGCTTTGGGGGTGTCTATAACTAACGCAGGAACGGAGCAAGCGCTAAGAAGTAGGGGTTCACAAGGTCTTGGGCCAGAGGTCTTTTTCGGCGACCACGCCCTTCACTTCTGCAGAAGATAGGAGCAACACCTTATTTTAAACTGAAACCAATAAACATTTGCTTAGAATCCGTCTTAAGGTATAGACCTTGCTTTGCCTTTTGCAAATAAAAAATTTCTCTGTCTGTGTATCTCAGAGGTCGGGGTACTCAGTGATCATGGCTCCTCATTTGAGGTCACAGTAGATTGTTTTAATTTATTAGCTATACTCTGTAATTCTACCGTTTCGAATAAAAAGATACATCTGTTCAACCTAAGTTTCTCTTTGCCTCTTTTTATTACATTTTACAACTTCATATATTTGCAATTAGGTTTTATTCATTAACTTAAATTAATTTTTCATTCTAAACACTGTAACCCTTCACCCTTTGTCCCTTGGCTACTTTTCAGGGGACGTGACAATCTTACAATATAAAATTCGACAAATTAAAACTAAAGAAATCCCAAACAATGGTGCCACCTTGACGTTGGTGTTTGGGCTTTTTAACTAAGTGCATCTGGCAGCTAGGTAGTATTATCTTATTTTGATTGTATATCTGTTATACATCTATAAATAATCTTGTTGAGTAAATGAGTAAAGGTAAGCAGTTTGTTTAAATATTTTACAGTTCATAGCAAAAGAAAAATTTGCAAAATATTTTTCTCCGTTTTGTGCTTTATTTCTGACTTCTGCTCATGTTCCTTAGGTCAAATATAAGATAAGGTTTTCTTTCTTAACATCAAAATTTGCATGCAACGCCATACGTAATTGGAATGTGAAAAAACCATCTTAAAACTACTTTAGAATCTGATATGTTTACTGTCAGTTTTGCGAGAAACGATCTAGCAATGTCTAAAACAGGCTTATGTACTGTAATACAGATCTGCATTTAGCGAGACGATTATCAGCATCAGCTCTTGCATCATTACAGTACTACTCTTAGGTGCCTAATTGCCGTCCCCCCCGCCAATTAATTTTTTGAAAAATTTCCAACCCCCCGCTCTTATTAGGACCCCCACTTATTAAGATTTACATTAATTTCTGTGTCGAATATTTTTACTTATTTTACTGAGACTTTTGTATTAAATTTCACTTCTTCACTCTATTGGTTGGTTAGAACTGATTGCCTTAGCCTATACTTATATACTTATATATCATTTACTTATATATCATTTATATACTGTACTTCATACATTGCTTCGACATGTAGCTGGTTCTTTAGTTTTTACTTTTGTTATTATTTAGCTGAGAAACAAGATTAAAAACAAGACAACAACACGCGCTTTCTTCCTTTGGTCTTGCGAAAACCGGTCGGTCTAAGAATGGTTTATTAATAGTTTATCTAGTAAGAATAATGAAAACTTCCACAACAATGGCAGATTTGCATTTAGCGAGACGAGATAGCGATGTTACGATTTTACGATGTTACGATTTTACGCGATGTTACGATTTTGCGATGTTACGCCCCAAGCGATACGACAAAGTAGCGACAATAAGAACATAACAATTAGCGCATGCTGTGGAATTCACACATCATGATATGAACCACACACAGCACGTATGCGTTGAGTTTCACGCATGCTCTGAATTTCACGTATGCTCTGAAATCTTCGCATGCGGCGAAGATACGTATGATGTGAAAATTAGACACGACGTGAAAATCAGGCATGACGTGAAATTTTCTTCACTTTATGTGTGTCGTAATATTTCTGGGTATGTCGTCATGCTCTCAGGCATGATGTGGATTCTTATAATCATTTATGGATGCTTCATTATCACCCAGAATTGTTGTTGGCTTGCTTCACAATCGCTAATCACCTCACGGACCCCGAAAAGCCGAAATCGAGCCCGAAAATGCCTAAAAAGATTTTGAACCGAATATTCTTTCATAGCAAAAAGCTTACTCGGAGTCAAGTTTCGTGTTTGCTTGTTACTGTTACTCTTAGGTGTGCCTAATTGCTGGGAGCCGGAATACACGTTTTTTTTATAAGGAACACCTTTAAGGAACTCGAGGCTGAAAATTCCCAAAAATTAAAGAACTTTAAGGAACTGCAGAGGCTCAAATGAAAAACTAAGAAACTCTTTTTTAAAGAACAAGACGGTTTGTACGAAAAAGGAACAGAAGTATAATATATTTCCCATCGTTCTTCCCCAAAAGGCTCCATTTATACTTAAAGTTAGAAATGAAGAATAGTTTCTATGAATTTGCTGTAAAAATTAGTATTCATACATATCCCACGACAAGGAACAGTATAAGGAACTTCCAGCCTCATTTTGTTGAAAAATTAAGGAACTCCAGCCTCAACTCAGACCACAGGTTCCTTAAAAAAAACGTGTAGGCGGGGGTGGCTAGAGTTTCGCGCAGAATGAAATTGGCGCGGGATCGGAATAAGCGGGAGGGGGCCGTAATTTGCTTGACAAACGTTGCCTGGCAACTGTTGAAACACAAGGCCTTGTAGCACTTGTTATAAGACTACCCTGGGTACCAGACTCTCTCCAAGGAAAACGAGATGTTCTCATTTTCTCTCTGACTGTCTGGCACCCAAGGTATTATACTGTAAGGCAAGAATACCCAAATTTCTAACAAAAAATAGATTGTGCAAGTGAAACTTCACGCAAAGAATGTCCCAGCAGACGAAGTAGAAATAATAAAAATAATATCATACGACTTAATAAGCGGGGTTCTATATTAACGGAGGGTCAGAAAATGGTCAAAAAATTACTAGCGAGGAGGAGGGGGGGGGGCGGCAATTAGACACCTAAGAGTAAGCGTCAGAATGGCCTAAAATGAGCGATGCCCATTGTAGTACCTTGTACTTGGTCCCAAACTTTTCCATTAGTTTGAAGGGGGTGGCATCAAAAAATTTCTTTTTGCCGGCGATACAACGTGGCAAGCAGCCTTCATCACTCGTAGCTAAATGAAGAAAGCTCGCTTAAAACAAGTCTTCGTAGTTCATTACCAAATCATGAAACGTACTTAACGGACAACCCATATTGAATGAGGAAGACGATTTTCTTTAGAGTAGGGGATCTGAACAAAAGGGGTTGGAATCCACGTTAAGATGGATAATGTGATTGAATTAATGTGATCATGAAAATAGTCATCGAGATCATCAGCGACGTCGGTAGCGTTAGAAATCGAGCTACAGAAGTTTATGGCACTGACAAAAGGACGATTTGAGGGGCTTTTAGGAGAGAAAAAGGGTATTTTTCAATCTTGGGGACACTTGCCCCTTTCTCACTGGTTCTGATATCTTCTGACATCATCATATCAAAATGATCATGTTCATTACCTTAATCATTCCTTGAGTCACATTACTATCACTGGGGTCATCAGTATAATCATTGTCATGATCATCACAACTATCATCATGATCACCAAGGTCTTCATAATCATCATGATGATAAGTTAACCATCGTTTACACGGTTACTCATAATAATCAACATTGACATGATCATCAAGATGAATCACGATCATCACAACCATGATCATGATCACCAGGATAGTCATAATCATCGCAGTATTTAATTTCGTTAAGTTTCGCCAGGATTAGCATAATCATTACGATCAACACGAATAATCATGATCATCAGGGTCGTCATAATCATCATTACGTTTACTTTCGTAATAAAGGTTCGTCATAATCATCCTGATGTTTATTATCGCGACATTATTATTCTTATCGCCAGGATCATCATGATCATCACGATCATCAGAATCATTACGACCATAGGATAAGCAGGGTCGTCATAATTGTCTTGATATTTACTTCCTTGTCTTGTACACGATTTGCCTGGTCGCCAGAATCGTTGTGATCATCATGATCAAAACGATAATCATGATCATTTCGACCATCATCATTATCACCAGGGTCGTCATAATCATCATGATGTTCACCATCATTTTCGTGAGCATTAAGATCATCACTTTCCCCATTAAGTATGACTAGAAGATGATTAAGATGATAATGATAATGATGATGACGATAATGATGATGAAGAAGATGATGATTGAGATATGGTAAAACACCAAGTTGTGTGAGTGATGGACAATTTTAAGAAGAAACTCAATCCAGACGTGTTAATTTCATGTTATTCTTTGCTGTCAATTGTCATTAACAAGAGGAAAACCTAATAAAATTTCTATGTTGCGGTTCCTTTGATCTATTTCGAAGATATATCTTACGATAACCGCTAACGTGACGAACGTTAACATTAATAGGATTCTATCTTTAATACTTCTGGTGATCATATCAGTGTTAAATGGTCTCACCACGCTACAAATATCTCACAAAATTTTAAATCCAAGAATTCAGCGAAACAAGATTTGAAAATTCTGACGTTTTGAAGAAAAAGTTAGAAAAGTTTTATGTAGAATAATTTTTTTAGTTTCAGAAAAGGCTTATATAGATTCGTAAAATCGGTTTCTTATAAAAATGAGTGTAGTTATTTTTCAAATTTCGTCTTTCCACTAGCCCTGTGACAGCCCCCCTTAACTCCCTCTCTCCTTTCCGTGAAAGAACAATAGAAGCGTACAGAAACTGCATTGAGGGGAATTATTTCATGTTACCCTATGTATCCCTCCATGTCTTTGTTCCCAAAGGGGTACTCATTAACTTTCAATACGGGGGGGGGGTCCGTGCCAATATTTGGGGTCCGAAATCTTTAGCTTATTCAATATTTGGGGTCTGTGAATTATAACATGGACAAAAATTCAATATTTGGGGTCCACAAATCTGAAGGAAGAGTCTTGCGATTTGGTGCGATTCATCACAATGACCCATCCAACTGCCAAGAGCTTATAAATTGCAAAATTGTCATGAAACTGATGGCTAAACCTGAGAAAACATTTTAGGTGTCCAAAAATAAATAGCAATATTTGGGATCTCCAAAACATTAAATTCAATATTTGGGGGTCTGCAAGCAAATAGTGGCATGGACCCCCCGTATTGAAAGTTATTAAGTACCCCCCTGGGACTTTGTTCTCTTGTAAGGTTTGTACGTACAATAAATTACAGTACTGTGGAAACATTTTTTAGTCTATTTTTTGAATTATCCATTGTCTTAGATTTTGGCATTTCGCAACTCCTATTTACTTGCCCTTATTTGCATCCCAAAATTACAATGCAAAAATATAAGGAATGGTTAAGGAATTCTGAGTTAATCAAGCAAGCGCACTGTAAATTTGTGATCAAATGGGTTTGCAAACACTCTGATTGCACACTGTCTCCAGATATTTCCTTTCTCGAATCCCGGAATACTTCGCAATAGGAGAACAAATCTTAACAAATGGATCAGTTCTAAATCAACGTGAAAATCCTGAAAATCAGTGTTGCTAAAATCGGCCAGCGGAAATCCAAGGCTGACCACCGAATAGACTGACGCTGATGCGCTGACGACCAATGCATTTAACGATTACACAATTTGCATATACATTTAACAGCCTACGCAGCCCAATGAAGACAATATACTTAGAAGGATTTACTATCCAATTTACAACTTCATTCACTTGCAACTTTGTATAAGAATTGATGTCAGCTCAGCTCCGTACACAACCCTAAACAAAAACCCACGCCTTTTAAATGATAATCCCGGCAGAAAACACAAGGAAATCCAACAGATAAAAATACTTTTCTCTTAAGTTCTGTATCGGCCATGTTGCACAAGAACAAGATAGTCATTAGTGAACATTGTTAATCACTAGTTAATGGAGAAGTTTGCCGATTGTTTCTCATCTTTACGTACTAAAGGCAAATTTCGTTTACACTTCTTTTTAAATAAGAAACTGGATTTTTGGTTTCAAAGTTGCCTAACGTATCTTATCTGTCAGCCCTCACTGGTACTCCCTTAAAACTCTTTTTTGACTCTTTTCTTGCTGTTCAATGTAATTGACAAGTTTGCAAACATTTGAACAAAACCTCAGCCCTTGTTGCTTGACCAGTTGCTTATTAAGAAAAGTGTGCTTAGACAATGGCGACGACATCGACAAATACGATGAAGTTTACAACGACAACGACTATGACGACCGTAATTATGTTGATTGTGATGGTGATGATGATGATGATGATGATGGCAAGGTTGATGCGAATGGTGATTATGATGATAATAATGCCAAGAATGACGACAACGATAGATATTTAAGTTGCGAGGACGCGAAGATGATGATGATGGCGATAGTGACAGATGATGGTGATGATGATAATGATGAATATGTTGAATATGATGATGATGATGATGATGATGATGATGATGATGATGATGATGATGATGATGATGATGATGATGATGATGATGATGATGAAGATAGTGATCGTGCTGATGATGAAGATCATGACGATGATGATGATGACGATGAAGATAGTGATAATGGTGATGATGAAGATCATGATGATGATGATAATGATGATGAAGACAGTGATAATGGTGATGATGAAGATCATGATGGTGATGGTGATGATTATGCTGATGATGCTGATTATTCTTCATATATGACGTTGATAATGACGATAATGATGACGATTTGAAGTACGTCGGAATTGTTGATGATGACCATGATCGACAATGTTGATGATGATAATGATGACGACGATGACGACGATGACGAAGACAGCAATGATGATGAAGTCTGTAATGGCAAGTTAATAGAGCAATAGTGGCTGTGACGATTGTATACGACGAAGACTATGTTGAACGTGATCTTAACGTATTTCCTTGCCACATCCGAGCATGATATTACAAAATGACTTACACGTCATTGCTTCAAGTATGTATCTTAGTGTCAAGAGATAACTTAAAATGCCGCTTTCATCGAATATTATTACAATCTTACCAACTAACTCTCATTGATAGAAAGGATATAGAATTTTGTTTCCCCTTGACAGAGTCAAAGGATACCCGATATGACGACTACAAACGATATTAATGACATGATGATTATTATTCTTATATTTCATGTCACTTGTGGAGCTATATAGATCTAAACTACATTTTTTATAACCATCCTCATACCTAAACCTTTATGTTTTCCTATATCTATACCTATACCTATACCTATACCTATACCTATACCTTTACCTGTACCTATAATGAAGACGAAGGGAAACCCGATCTTGCGATGAAAGATACTATTATATCATTTCCTTACCTATAAAAGGAATACCTGTACCTATCACTATACCTTTACCTATACCCATACTTATTCCTTCACCTAAACCTATATCTATTTCTTTACCTATACCTTTACATATACACTCTTAGAAATAAAGGTTTTTGAAAGGTTTCTTGGAGGGCAGGAAGGTTTTTTGAACACTAAGGTTCTTTTATAAAACTTTTGAAGGTCTTTGAAAGAGAAAAAAGGTTCT
Source organism: Chrysaora quinquecirrha (assembly GCA_014526335.1). Classification (NCBI taxonomy): domain Eukaryota; kingdom Metazoa; phylum Cnidaria; class Scyphozoa; order Semaeostomeae; family Pelagiidae; genus Chrysaora; species Chrysaora quinquecirrha. Next base: position 290,756 of record JACTAT010000366.1, on the reverse strand, counting down.
TAAACAGCAAAGGGGTTTTTCGTATCAACATTTAAAAGAAAAAACCCATTTAGGTTTTGTGCCAAAAACCTTAAGGTTCTTTCAAAAACATTAAAAAGGTTTTTCCTGTTAGTTTCAGCGTTCGACTCGTTGAGTTTTGCTCTAAAGCCTTAAAAAGGTTTTTTGCAAATATGAAATGGCGTACAACATTGCAACAAAGACGTCCTTAGGCTCAGATTCTAGCGCTTAAAACTTGGGTTGATATCAACGATATCAGACTGGGAAACTTTTTGAACAGGATTCTTCGGAAAGCTCTGATTATTCTTATACGTCAAACCTGAAATTTAACTTCTAAGAAATTAATTCAGTAAATTCACACTAGAAAATTCTTTCTGAATTTGAAACAAAATAGCAAAATCATTTATCTTGATTTGGCTTGGGGTAGTAAAGAGAAGCAAATTTTGACCCCGGACTTGTGTATCAAAGGCTTCTTTAAAGATTTTTATCAGAGGTTAAATATGTGAGAATTCGAACGTCGAATGTGCATAGGTTTCAGGGTTTTTTATACGGTTTTCAAAGAACCTTTGCCTGAACGCAACGTGATTGGTTGATTCTTCCCGCCATTCCTGTGTACCATGTGAAATAAAGAAGCTGATTGGACAGAATGCTGGTGACAGACTTTGAAAGAAAAAGCAAGGTGATCTCAAAGAGGATTTGACAGCCACTTGACGCAAATGAATGCCTTACTAGCTCAAGACGACAAGAGAGACATTGTGATAGAAAGTGAGTTTATTTTTCTAAATTATTTGCTTTTATTCGAAAGGATTTCTTTACGTGAATCATAACTTGAAAATTATTGTGACTACGTATGAGCACGAAACGAAAAGAAAGATAGCCCATAGGACTGCGATTTTCACATGTAGATGTTTAGATATTAGCAATAGCAAGCCGTTGAATGTTATTTAACTTTGCAAGCATGCAAGACTTGCTGGCCACACAATGCTAGCCTCAAAAAATCGGTTTTTGAGATACATTTCTAAAAACACAAATGCACAGAATATGATTTTGGCCTGATGTCGTTGAAACATTTCGACCAACCTGTCCACATATGTTTTATTGTTGATGTTGTGCCCGAAAAAGCGGCTGGAAAAGTTCTGGTAAGCAGGTTTTTGCTTTTGGGAGCCTTTATATTATTGTTTATTTCAATATATCATTTGGTACTCCATATTTATCGTTTTTGTACTTCCTTTTTTCAAGGTGAGATTAAAGAAGACTGCAGAAAATGAAACAAGGCGTACAAGAGAAGGAAGAGAAGGAAATGCGCTCAATTAACTTTATCAAATATAAGAGAAAGAAAGAAGGAACGCGAGGAAACATAAGATGCAGCTAGAGGTGAAAGAACAATGAAAGAAAAACAAAATGGACGAAGAAACGAAGAAGTATGAAGAAGTTGTAAAGAAGAAGGAAGATACAAAGTTAAGGAAACTCGTATTGAAGGGACAAGAGCATAATTTAATTTGAACAATTTAATACTAAAATGTTAATCAATGTTTTTCATTTATAATTCTTTTTATGAGTTATTTTGTACAAAATACAATGTTGAACTCTAGCATGCATTCTCTTTTTTAAAATTGGGAAGTTTTAAAAATTGCTGAGCAGGGTTTTTCAGGAAGGTGGTGGAATAACGGCGGAATAAATGCGGCGAAATGCCTTCAAGCAGGGTTTTCTGAAAGTCTCGTAAAGGTTTTTTAATGAAGTTGTCGAAAACCTTATAAGGTTCTTCAAAAAACCTTCTCGCAGGGTTTTTGGAAAAACCTTGGAATGGGGTTTTTCAAAAGTCTTGAAAAGGTTCGAAATATGTATGATTTTGAAAAACTTGTAAAGGTTCACCAGTGTCGGAATTAATCACCGGGACTATCCCATATTATTCAAGTGATTAATTTGGGCAAATCCCAGTTCAAGCTATTGCTTTTGCATGTTGAGATGTGTTCTTTGTGATTAATCTGGGAACATCCCTATAGAAACAAGAAACAAACGCCACATGGCTGTCTGCTTTTGTTCGCACATAAAGGCGCGAAATATCAAGCGGCCATCTTGTTGCGAGCAGTTGCTGTGAGGACGTGATTTTTTGTGCCTTGTGCTTTGATAAAAATGGCTGCTCGCAAATTCTCAGATGCCCAAGGTTCTCTGTTAGAACTAGAATTCAGTGGTGGAATATGTTCAACTTAGTTGAAAAAGTTTGAGGATCGGATTAATTCTCTCGCTGAACGCACTGGACTTCGCGAAAGTGATGTCCAGTGCTGGATAAAACAGAAAACGGTGTCCTGCTCCTTCTTGCTTTCAAGAAGAGGAGATCGGTCTTCAACAACCAGCAAAAAAGCCGCTCGGTGCAACCAAGATAAAGAGAAGACCTTCGGGATATAATTTATTCTCTGGGAACATTTCTGCTAATGGTGAGTTAATTTTTTGTTGATTTCAATATCTTTCTCTTTACGTCTTGGCATAGGCCTATCTAGTTTAGTCGTCTTTATATTATCTAGGCCTACTAAAGCCGAGATTGGCTGGTCTGTGTTTTGCAGAGAGACACTTAACTCTTCATATTACCTATCAAATACTTCTCCATTTGAAATTTTCAGCACGAACCTTAAATGCTGTTAATGTGAAACATTTTTTAGAAAATTCAAGAAAAACCGTCACTCCTACTCCATCACCTCCAATCCAATCATTGCAGGAGAAGTAGTTTACCTGATGCAATCTTGTTATCATTTGAAAATTATTAATGGTTTCTTTAATTAACCACAGGATCAGTCTTTGACAAAGTGAGTGTGGAATACTCAAAATATGACGCAAAGTTTCTTGTGGAGGGATGGCTAGACAATGTACCATTTCACCAAGCAAAGCAAACTTGGCAATGCTCAGCTTCATTCGGTTTATCAAGCAAGAGATAAAATGCTTTTCCGGCCAATCATGCTGACGCAACCCGCAAGAAGTGGAGAGGGGGCACAAATTGAAAATGTAGAGATAGAGGCACAAATTGAAAACATTGAGACGGATATAGAACTTGAAAATGTAGAGCCACAAGAAACAATAAATCACTTAGAAGATATAATCAGTCAGCAAGATGCTCAAAATGTCTATAGCAATAAACAAGAAGCTAAAATCTCTCGTGTTCCAAAACAAAAGGCAAAGAGAAATTCATTTGTAACGAAAGGTGATGTTATTCCAGTTCTTGCACCACAAGAAGATGAAACTTGCTTTTGGTTGTTTTGGTGTGCAATTAAAGTTAAAACAACTGGAATGTTTAATGGTAAATGGCAAGATAGGATTGGAGGCAACTTGGAGTTCAGACCTCTGCCAGAGAAGACATCAACAACGGAAAGCTGTGTCTTATGGAATCCAAGCAGAAATAAAAGAGAAGTACTTTCAGAAGACAGCTTCGAATTCAAAGATTCAAAGAAAGAATTTTCAAAATATCAACTGCAGCTTACAATTTTCTCAATACACTGGCCGGCTTTCAGACTGGACACCTCTTAGATAAACATATTGACATAAAACATACTACGAAGGAACGCTTTTCGATATTTTTTCATTACTTCATGTTTTAGTACAGTAAGATTTAATTAAAGATTTGTTGACACAAGAGTTTCTTTCACAACCTTCCTCGAAAGTGAGATAGAATTTTTGCTCGTGTTTCCATCATCACAACAAGGATCAAACATCACGTACAAAACATGAAAAACTACAACAGTGTTTCAATACCATAATGCGCCGATTTGACGAATATATTTGACTCCTAATGTTAGGTCACATTTTGGTAGATAAGAAAAACAAGAATATTCATGTTAATTAGCCCTGAAATACAGATATATCGCATGATTTTGGAAAAATCCCTAATTTTGGGTCTCATTTTGGTTAAAATGCTACTATCGTTATGAAAAACAAGAATATTCATGCCAATAAGCCCTAAAACACCGAAATGTCGCATGATTTTGGAAAAATCCCTAATTTCGGGTCTCATTTTGGATAAAATGCTACTATCGCTATGAAAAACAAGAATATTCATGCCAATAAACCCTAAAACGCCGAAATGTCGCATGATTTTGGAAAAATCCCTAATTTCGGGTCTCATTTTGGATAAAATGCTACTATCGTTATGAAAAACAAGAATATTCATGCCAATAAGCCCTAAAACACCGAAATGTGGCATGATTTTGGAAAAATCCCTAATTTTGGGTCTCATTTTGGATAAAATGCTACTATCGTTATGAAAAACAAGAATATTCATGCCAATAAGCACTAAAACGCCAAAATGTCGCATGATTTTGGAAAAATCACTAATTTTGGGTCTCCTTTTGGATAAAATGCTACTATCGCTATGAAAAACAAGAATATTCATGCCAATAAACCCTAAAACGCCGAAATGTCGCATGATTTTGGAAAAATCCCTAATTTCGGGTCTCATTTTGGATAAAATGCTACTATCGTTATGAAAACAAGAATATTCATGCCAATAAGCCTAAAACACCGAAATGTCGCATGATTTTGGAAAAATCCCTAATTTCGGGTCTCATTTTGGATAAAATGCTACTATCGTTATGAAAAACAAGAATATTCATGCCAATAAGCACTAAAACGCCAAAATGTCGCATGATTTTGGAAAAATCCCTAATTTTGGGTCTCATTTTGGATAAAATGCTACTATCGCTATGAAAAACAAGAATATTCATGCCAATAAGCACTAAAACGCCAAAATGTCGCATGATTTTGGAAAAATCCCTAATTTTGGGTCTCATTTTGGATAAAATGCTACTATCGCTATGAAAAACAAGAATATTCATGCCAATAAGCCCTAAAACACCGAAATGTCGCATGATTTTGGAAAAATCCCTAATTTTGGGTCTCATTTTGGATAAAATGCTACTATCGTTATGAAAAACAAGAATATTCTTGCCAATAAGCCCTAAAACACCGAAATGTCGCATGATTTTGGAAAAATCCCTAATTTCGGGTCTCATTTTGGATAAAATGCTACTATCGCTATGAAAAACAAGAATATTCATGCCAATAAGCCCTAAAACACCGAAATGTCGCATGATTTTGGAAAAATCCCTAATTTCGGGTCTCATTTTGGATAAAATGCTACTATCGCTATGAAAAACAAGAATATTCATGCCAATAAACCCTAAAACGCCGAAATGTCGCATGATTTTGGAAAAATCCCTAATTTCGGGTCTCATTTTGGATAAAATGCTACTATCGTTATGAAAAACAAGAATATTCATGCCAATAAGCCCTAAAACACCGAAATGTCGCATGATTTTGGAAAAATCCCTAATTTCGGGTCTCATTTTGGATAAAATGCTACTATCGTTATGAAAAACAAGAATATTCATGCCAATAAGCACTAAAACGCCAAAATGTCGCATGATTTTGGAAAAATCACTAATTTTGGGTCTCCTTTTGGATAAAATGCTACTATCGCTATGAAAAACAAGAATATTCATGCCAATAAGCACTAAAACGCCAAAATGTCGCATGATTTTGGAAAAATCACTAATTTTGGGTCTCCTTTTGGATAAAATGCTACTATCGCTATGAAAAACAAGAATATTCATGCCAATAAACCCTAAAACGCCGAAATGTCGCATGATTTTGGAAAAATCCCTAATTTCGGGTCTCATTTTGGATAAAATGCTACTATCGTTATGAAAAACAAGAATATTCATTCCAATAAGCCCTAAAACACCGAAATGTCGCATGATTTTGGAAAAATCCCTAATTTCGGGTCTCATTTTGGATAAAATGCTACTATCGTTATGAAAAACAAGAATATTCATGCCAATAAGCACTAAAACGCCAAAATGTCGCATGATTTTGGAAAAATCCCTAATTTTGGGTCTCATTTTGGATAAAATGCTACTATCGCTATGAAAACAAGAATATTCATGCCAATAAGCACTAAAACGCCAAAATGTCGCATGATTTTGGAAAAATCCCTAATTTTGGGTCTCATTTTGGATAAAATGCTACTATCGCTATGAAAACAAGAATATTCATGCCAATAAGCCCTAAAACACCGAAATGTCGCATGATTTTGGAAAAATCGCTAATTTTGGGTCTCATTTTGGATAAAATGCTACTATCGTTATGAAAAACAAGAATATTCTTGCCAATAAGCCCTAAAACACCGAAATGTCGCATGATTTTGGAAAAATCCCTAATTTCGGGTCTCATTTTGGATAAAATGCTACTATCGCTATGAAAAACAAGAATATTCATGCCAATAAGCACTAAAACGCCAAAATGTCGCATGATTTTGGAAAAATTCCTAATTTTGGGTCGCATTTTGGATAAAATGCTACTATCGCTATGAAAAACAAGAATATTCAAGTCAATAATCCTTAAAGGACTAATTTGTCGCATGATTTTTGCAAAATTCCTACTTTTTGGTAACATTTTGGGCAATGTCATATATCAGAATGAAATTTACATATTTTTATGTCTGCTATACCCAAGATGCTTATTTTCGCATTATTTTCCAAAATCATTGATTTACTCTAGCCTAATTTATAGCCAAGGAGAATACACAAAAAAAAATCGAAAGAGTGGATGTTTTTAATGTAGCTACTGTATGTGTATAGGTAATGTATTTTAACATATTATGTCACAATTGGGAATATAATGTGAAAGTAAGAAAATGTTCACAGTACACAGTTAAATGATATTAAAAAGGTCAAAGTCATTTTCTTCTATAAAATGTATACTATCTTCCTGTTGTAAGGTTTCAACAGCTTTTGAATAGACGCGACTTTTTGGTTGATTGCTTTCGGCAATGACTTTGCCAGTTTTTGCCCAGCTGGAAACAAAAAATTAAATCAATATAAAATATATTCTTAATAAGTTAATATATGTTATATATACTATATTATCTCAGTTCACTGAAACTTTACTCAAAATTCATTTAATGTCAAACAAAGTAAGCACAAAAGTTACACATGTTTATAATTAGCTGGTAGATTTCGGCTATGACTCTCCATTCATTCTTAAATTTTAGCAAGTGTGAGCTTAAAATTCATAAAATATATATTCGTATTGAAAAAATACGAGGAAGTGTGCAAATTTAGCATAATTTAGAAGTCTTAGTTTGTAGTCGACCAAAGCTAGCTCAGGAACCTATCTGATCCAATTGCATAAGCATCTGCAAAAAGCAAATAGAAGTGAAATTGAACTATGCATAGACGTTTAACAAACCAGCATGTTTTCTTTAAAGATTTAATAAAAACGTGCGTTCAAAAGCAACACTCCGGATACTCTTTATGATGATTTCTCGTTCTTCAGTTACAATTTCTTTTAGGATAGGCCTCACACTCTGTAAATCAAGTTCCCATCTTTTCTGGACTCTGTGCTTTTTCTCGAAAGCTTTAAGATCTTTTTCTGATCTGCAAAATAGCAATGTCTTTTTTAGTGATAAAGCAAACGAATTAGAATACACACAGTAAGGTATTTAGATAGATATGGGAATACATACAAAATAACAAACCATTGACTTACTTTTTTAAACAAGCAACACTTTGAACTACTTCTCCTTCTGGCACATTTTCGATCATAAGAATTTGCCTGCAAGAAAAAGTTTATTTAGTAACAATTACTAGGTTTGAAGCCCGCATTCAAGTACTGATGAAAAAGAAGCAACTCAGAACAGCTGAGAATACAAACCTTAACTCTCTGTTCGAGAGAATCATGCTGACATATTCTTTTTGCCATGATATTGTTTGTTCATTCATTACATCTGCAAAATCAACAAGATTTAAACACACATTTACATATCTCTTCCAAAATGGAGGAGAGCCTTGGGCTGTATGACTTGGAGAGTTAATCAGCGATTTCATTGAGCTCTATAGCTTTGTGGAAACGTCGTTGGCTCTCTGGTAATGCAGTCCAGGTTTGAATCCCATCTACTGTGGTAGGCTACTTGTGGAAAAATCTATCTCAGTGTTCGCCATTCATGACAAACATATCTTCATTCAAACTTCATTCTGAACTATCAGCTAAGGGAAACACTGCACCCTTTTTTTGTTTTTTTTTCTGCCCTTAATGCCTTATTCACTGATTAATTTGATAACAACAATTATTGAAGGTTCTGATTTTGAGTGTCTTGCTATTATATTTAAGCTTATAGACAGCCCATCAACAAATATTAGCAAGAAGGATGCACTGAACAGTCTATTAACCCAAGAGTGGCACCTTCAAGCAAGTGCTATTAGGTAGAAGCTGTTACATCACCACTGGCATCTCAAACAATCAGATACAGACCTGCAGCTTATAGTTGAAGGTGTCAGCGTTGACTGACATCAGATATCACAAGATCACAAAATTCAAAGTAAATATATTTTGCTGATTATTTGGGAAGCTATTAATTTAGTAAAACAGGATATTTTTTCTGTTATTCTTTTAAATTCGGATGATTAAAATGCAACAGCAATTAGCAATGGATAACAATCAACATACCATAACCATCTACTAATGTCACCATTCGTGTAGATTTGACAAAAAATTGTTTGTGATTGATACCAGCAGGAAAATCTAGTACTGGTATTGGCAGCTCAAGAAATGGACAGAACTCCTTATTAACCTTTCACAAAGAGAAAATAAAACAATTATCATTCACAAGAAATTCTCACACACTATATCTTACAAGCAACATCTTATATGCAATATTTTGAATAATACCATCAATCTTTTTCCAAATAACATTAGAGTATACAAAGAGAAAAGAGAAGCAAAAAATCACAAGTAACAAAACCTAAATAGCTATCTGTATCGACTTTATTGTAGAACTTTCTAATTAATTAATAATAAATACTTACACTCCCGTATTCAATGTAATGAAAGAAGGTTTTGCTTCTATGGGATGAAATTCAACATCTTTACAGAAAAATCTGTTGGGCCCACATTCTCTGCATCTCAAAACAGCTATTTCATGACTGCAGATCATGCAAACCTGCCCAGTTGGCATACCAGTCATGCTGATTGCAGCATCTACCATACTTTCTCTGATTGATGTCCACTGTTGACATGCATTTTCCAGGGCCACTTGATACTTACTTTGGGATGGTATAATTTAAGATTCAAGATCCAAGATTCAAGATCCAAGATCCGAGAAATTAAGATCCGAGATATTAAGATCCGAGAAATTAAGATCCGAGAAATTAAGATCCGAGATATTAAGATCCGAGATATTAAGATCCGAGATATTAAGATCCGAGAAATTAAGATCCAAGAAATTAAGATCCGAGAAATTAAGATCCGAGAAATTAAGATCCAAGAAATTAAGATCCGAGATATTAAGATCCAAGAAATTAAGATCCGAGATATTAATGACCGAACGATCCACCTATATATTCTGTTCATCACATCAAGAAAATCACCGAGTTTTCCCAGCACTACAGTAGCTCAGTAGGTTAGTACGCGTGACGCGAACTATATGGTCGCTGGATCGATCCACGGTATCACCTTGTGTTTTAGTTTATTAGTTTTAGTTTCCGAAAAATTTTTCTCCGATGAGCGCTTCGTGATTGTTTTCGCGTGAAAATTAATAAAAAATACAGAATAATTCATGATAATTTTAGTCTTGTTTGTTTTCTATTTTAAACAATTCTCAAATTTGGCGGCCAAATTTGAGAATTGTTTAAAATAGAAAACAAACAAATTTAAGCTAAAAATACAGTGACTTCGTGTCGTCTATTCCATAGGCCTAAGTTATAAGTATAATACCTATACTAGTATGTATAAACCGCCAAATATTGGATCTTAATTTCTTGGATCTTAATATCTGGGATCTTAATTTCTGGGATCTTAATTTCTGGGATCTTAATTTCTGGGATCTTAATTTCTGGGATCTTAATTTCTGGGATCTTAATTTCTGGGATCTTAATTTCTGGGATCTTAATTTCTCGGATCTTGATATCTCGGATCTTAATATCTCGGATCTTAATTTCTCGGATCTTGGATCTTGGATCTTGAATCTTAAATTATACCATCCCTGACTTTACCTATATACCCATACCTATTCGTACACATATACCAACACCTATACCTATTTCTTTCCGTATACCTTTATCTACACTCTTTTTTAAAATAAGAATACTATAAATTTGGTCCAGCCTCAATATCCTTAGGAAATGTTCGTTTTGAGCCTGAATATATTCTTCAAGTATTCTTATTTTTTCAAACCTGATATGGTTTCAGGGGAACATATTTAAAAGAAAAATCATCTCATTACGAGGAAATGATCGATAGAAAGAAAAATTTAACTATTATAACCACAAGAGTGTTCGTAACAATCATAAAGTTTCGATCTGCTGAAAAATTAGACACAAATATGGGAGCTGAGGCTGAGCAATATTCTTACAATGTTCTTAAAAATAGGATGATTCTGAGCCTGAATATTCTTATAAACAGTATGCAACGTAAAACGTATTAAGTCTGATGCATGTACCAGTATGGACTTACATAAAGTCGCAGTTTTTTATACTGAATGGAATGGCTTGACGTTCAAACCCCCGGGGGGATACTTCACTTATGAATGGACGGGGATGTGCCGCCCAGATTTCGGGAACCCACCCACTAATAAAATGTAAACCTTTGCAGAAACAGACTCTATTTGACGAGTAGAAATAAGCGGAATATGAGAATAATAAGACTTTCTAGACCTATTGATTGCTGGATATTGTACTACGAACATCTTTGACCCGATTTTGCCACTTTTCTGACCGAATTAAAGTTAAACTTTCGACTTTTCTTCAATTTGCCACCCACTTTTATAGGGTTTTGGTTAAAATCATACCCATGTTTAGAGAATTTCAGTGCCCAAAACCCACCCATGTGGGTGGCACATACCTGTACCCAAATTATACTAAGTACCTCCCCCGGGTTCAAACCACATGAACAAAAACAAAAAAGTTCAATTCAATTCAGCGTGAGCCAAATTTACGGACTTCAGTAGCAAGTCAAAGACAAGCACACATTCAAACGTTCTAATGGTTCTAGTATGTCGTACGTAACAATTGCAATATCGCTAAAATGGCCAAAACGTCTAACGTCCCAAACCCGAAGTGTACAATATGAGAAGCCTTCACTGTTCGATGAAATAAGGAAAATATGACATAGCAGCAAGTAATGTATGCTGTGTAAAACAACTATTAGAAAGTCCCTTGAAAATCAGCTTCGTTTGTAGGGTCATCCTCCCTCAATTTCTAAAACTAAAGCAAATGAAAACATCTATAGTCTTGTGTAATACACGCATTTTTTTTTATAAGGAAGTGCTTTATAAGGAAGGTAGACTACTAAGGAATCTGACTTTTTCTTTAACTTAGTATTTCGAATAAAAAACTGAAGTTTTGAATTAACAGAGCAAGCAATACTTATCGCCAATGGTTTTCAATCAGTATTCATTTCTACTCGTCTTCTGAAACCTTTATGACCTATATTTCCTTGACCATTTTTTGTTTTTAAGAATCACAAAGCGCACAAAGTAAGAAGTTAAGGAATTGCTAAGGAATATTGAGTACTAAATTTTCACCATCAGTTAAGGAATTTTCAGTACTGACCCTGAGCCGAACTTCCTTATAAAAAAAAAAAGTGCGTGTAGTGTCCGATGCGATGTGCCGTTACATTATCTGACGTACAGTACTGTGTGTGTGTATTCCAGATGATCAGTTCATAGATTCTGATATAAAAGATAATGGCGATTCGGCCTCTTGAAATGGAAATTTACAGTCAAACGGTCGCTTTACTAGCGATCTATCAAATAAAATCTAGCGGCGTATGTAAGAATTCCATCGACAAGCATTACAGAGGTATTAGGATTACACATACTGCTGTGATCGCTTAATACCAGATAGCAAGCAGCGAAACTCCTGAAGACCTACAGCTGATACAACTAATGTTAAGTCAGTTCTATTATGAGATTACTGGTAAAAGAATACTGCAGGAATATTTGAGCAGTCAATGTTTTCCGTAATGAGAATTTAAGCGAAAGAAATGTTTGACTGAAAATGGTAGCCTAGTCAACGCTTTTTTTATAAGGAACCACTTTATAAGGAACCTACATGTAGAAGGCCCGAAAATTTACTACTAAAGAGAAAATCATTAAGGAACTTTTGAATGTTGAATATTTTTATCACTGCAAATAATCAAGAATTAGAAATCCCGTTCCATTCATTTGCAGTCGGAAATCACATAAATTTTACTTTGCGCATGTACCAAATGTTTCCTAAGTTTCGAGCTTTGCTTACATGCAAATGTCTCTGTACAGTAGTCATTAAACTGTATGTGCAGTTAAAATTAAGGAACTATTAAGGAACTTTTGGAACTACAATCGCCTCAAAAATGGTCAAAAACAAAGAACTTTAAGAACTAGGCCTTGACCCAGGTTTTTTGTAAAAAAAATAGTGTAGCCAGATATCAGACACTGGAGGGGCAAAAGAGCGTGGTCAAGGAAAACAAAGGCGTAGTTTCAAGAACAAATAACCACGTTGTACCCCGCGACACTTTTGCATCAGATTTAGCCTATATAAAACCTGTTATAAGCCCTCCCCCCGTTTCCCGTCGCAACATGGCCCCCAACATTTTGCCCAACCTGTTTGGTTAGGGTTGGCTAAACGAAGCCAAAATTTTAGCCCAATTTCTTGTCAAAATACTGGCTTTACTTGAACAGCTTGGCAGTACTGTCAGAAATTTCTCATTTGGGTTACTCTCCATGTTTTTCTATGCCAAAAAATTATGAATTTGTTACTGCTTTGCTTCTCAAAGAATGAGAATGTTTTTCAGCGCTAAAAGCGAGCGCCTAACTAAATACGCATGCGAGAGCAAACAACTGTTCGCGCGGGAAGCCCATATTCTGAAATGTTTTAAGAACTTTTGAGCCTGATAAACCTCCAGCCAACATAAAAAAGAAGATGTTGGCTCATCCAGCAAGGTGGCTAAAACGCTGCTAACATTTCGCTTAACATAAATGATGACCAATGTTGGATGAAAAGTTTTCTACGTTTGGCCAGGGCCAAATATTCACCCAACGTTTCAAAATGTTGGCTTCGTTTGGTCAACCCTGACAACAAATGTTGGCCATGCGCTTAAGGTAAGGCGCGGGGAAACCTTATGCATAAGGTATGGCAGGGAAAAACCAAGCAAAACAGTATTCTCATTCTTAAAGAAGCAAGCTGGTAAAGATCTTTGATTTTTCGGGATAGAAAATACTTGGAGTCGAATCCAAACGAGAAATTTCCGAAAGCAGGCCTAGGCTCGAAAATTTTCGGGATAGAAAAAACTTGGAATCGAATCAAAATGAGAGGACACAAAGACGTTCACCGAAATGTTGGGTGTAATGCTGGCTACGTTTGGCTTTAGATTTCATGAGTCAAACTCTGCAAACAGCGACACAAGGAAAACAGCAACAACAACAACACTACAGCTGCCTGCTCTGTTTAAGAGATATGGTCCTAGTTTGAGCGTCCTTCATTTCAACTACATAGCGATTAGCGATAACTGCGAATCAAGTCAAGAACTGGGTACCAACATGACAGCAAAAATAAGATCAACCCGAAAATGGTGGCAAGCTATATACCGGAGATCTTTACAGCGACATCAATATATTTTGCAGCAGTAAAGTTATCATTTCTAGGTGTTTCATATCCTTGGGCCCACCCACCAATCAAGGACAGGGTTGGCGTTAGGGGCAAAATTCAAATTTAATTTATTTTCATATCTCTAACGACTGAAAAATTAATTCGACGATATCCGAAAACGTAAAAGGAAAACTGATAAAATCTTTTTTACATTTACTAAATTGAATTTGCTCCACCTTTAGCTTGTAAAATGCAATTAATCATCTCATACCTTGCAATACCAGGCGAAGGACGCAAGGACCGATATATCAAAGTGGACGTTCTCTAAGAAGCTATAGACATTTTCAAAGAGGCCTGGGTCGGGCGCAACATTTTTCTTGATAATGGTAGACCTTTACTAGACTTATTACCTGAGTCGCAGTTATCGCTATTGAATTGAATGGCTGGACGCTCAAACTACCCTCACTGAAGCGAACAACAACAACATAAATTCAATTCAATGTGAGCGAAGTTAGGGACTCGGGACAAGTCTAGACCTTTTCAGTAAAGGAATCCTCTCCGCGTGCAACAACTGGAATTATGGTCGTTTCAGGAGATGGTTCAAATTTTACTTAAAACTCACGTTTAGTTGGAATAAAAGTAAAAGAGAGGCTCCAAATCCCATCATATTTGCTTAACGAGACTTCTAATGAAGTGTCATCCTGTTTTTGTGCTCTTCTGTGCTTGTGTCTTGTTTCCTGAATTTCTGCACATATATTAAACTTTTGTTGTTGTAGATTCCTTCACTCTCTTTTTCTTCCATTATTCGTGAGTTTGGAGCAAAATTTACTGAACAACCTCTCCTAAAATGATCGTAATACCAGTCGTTATACACAGAGAGGATTCCCTTACTGGAAAGGTCTGCCATTTTCCAGAATAATGTCGAACCAGACCCAGGCCTCTTCGAAAAGGTCTACTGCAGATGTAAACTTTCGTTAAAGATGTTTTTTCATTATGGCCTTCTTGCATTATGCGGGGTTCTATCAATATGATTAGTTAGTTTCAGTCTCAATTCGAGTCACACGTGTAGCTACGTTCTTCCTCGCCTGTCTTTACTACAGGAAGTGATAGATATTTTCTATTACAAATTGGTAGAGGAAAGGCATGACTTAAAATAGGCCAACCTTTAAAACAAGATTCGAAATTGCGAGAAACAGCGGAAAGATCCCTGGACGTACTTAACAATTTTTTCACTTGACACTCCTCAGAGTATGAAGGTCAGAAACAGATCGAAACAATCAGTCAACTAAGGCGAAACTAAAACACAGGTGCAGATCGAACACGGGGGGGGGGGTTTCGGCTAAATTTTTGGTAGGGGCCTGCCGTAGGGAATATTCAAAATGTTACTGTTAGCTAGACTAATTTTTACGAGAAAATGATACCCTTGGCTAGACCAATTTCTACTAGAATGATATCCTTGGAAAGACAAACACGCTAACAATTGTTGGTAACCACGCAGATGACACAACAATATATGCATGTGGTCATACCGTAGAAATGTCATTGCAAATTAGAGTGTGATGCTCTTAGGATCAGTCAGTGGTTTCCAAACAATCATATGAAACTAAATGAAGACAAGTGGCATTTGATGATTTTTGGTCGGAAAGGTGATGAAGTCTCCATCAAAACAGGAGAGGCTAGCGTGAAGGAAAGCAATGAGGAGAAGCTCCTAGGGATAACGTCTATGACCAAACGTTAAGCTTTATGCAGCATGTAAAAACTCTTTGCAAAAAAGCTAGCCAGAAGCTTCATGCACTTGCCAGAATATCCTGCTACATGGGCACGGAGAAGCTAAGTAAGGTGATGCAAGCAATTGTCTTGTCTCACTTTAGTTATTGCCCACTTGTTTGGATGTTCTATGACCGAACTTTAAATCGCCAAATTAATCATGTCCATAAAAGAGCATTGCATCTTGCATACAATGACAATCAAACAGACTTTGAGTCCCTTCTGGAGCAACGGAATCTGGAGACCATCCATTTAAGGAACCTACAGCTGCTTATGACTGAAGTATACAAAACTAAGTCTGACCTGAAACCAGCATTTATGAAGGATATTTTCAAGGATCGTAATATTGGTTACAACCTAAGACAAGGTAACGATTCACAGATTCCAAAAGTACATACAACAACTTATGGAGTTGAAACTATATCCTTCCTTGGAAACAAACTCTGGCGGAATTTGCCAATTGCTGTGAAAGAAGCCAGCTCACTTTCTGTTTTTAAAGCACAAATTAAATGCTGGAAAGGCGAGGATTGCAACTGTTGTGTAAAACATATATACCACAGGTTGGGTATCTAACATGATCTAGACATTATTTTTCCTTCTAATATTGTAGATATTTGTAAAATTCTAAATTAATACGCATTTTTTTAGTTAGTAGGCCTTAATTAGCTTAATCAGCTACTTTATTGTAAATAAGCCTACTTTAAATAAATTGAAAAGAAAGAAAAGAAAAGTTGGTCTTAAGACGGAAAATTCAAAAATCGACATATTCCTTCTGCCTGTTGCTTTAAAAGACCCCCGTGGGATCGAAAAGCACTAATCAGAAAGCAAAGCCGAATGCCAAAGAGTCCATTTGAGAAAACGAGCTCTATCGTCCACACAGGGCTGGCCTTTTGGTTTGGTTCGGACAGAAATCGACTTCAGTCAAAGACTTAAACAAAATCCACTCAAACACTTAAAACAAGATTCAAAATCTCTGCAACAAGAGAAAACACGAGAAGACCATCGAAAAATGATGAAACCCTTGAAACAAATTCCAGCTACATTTATAAACATAAATTATAGTGTACCAAAGACTACAAAAATTACATAGAAAAATCAGAAAAATTAGAAAGCTCAATTAACAATATAGATTTCTCGAAATGGAAAGACGGAATATTATTTATTAAATCATTTTAAATTTACCTCACAGCTGTAAATCGGCCACATCCTGGTTCATGTTATCATTAATGTATTTCATTATGTCATCTTCATCTAGATTGCCTGCTGCATCTGACTTAGGAGGATTTGTAGTTGTGAAAAGATCATCATCGTTCGTATGCTTCGAAAATAGATTTTTGTTACCTGAGTTCTTTTCAAAAATGTCATCCAGCGTATCAGTCTTGCTTAGTTGATCTCTTTTGTCCCTGAAATATGAACAAAGCTTATAAAATCGTGAACTAAGACATATTGCAGAGAGCTGATATGAAAACCTACGAGGAGAAAATTTCTACCCTGTGCATAACTCTTAAGCAGGGCCGTCGCTAGGGCTCAACGACTGGGGGGGGTGTGGCTCGGTATTTTGCCGACAAAATGGGCGTGGCATTTTAGAGATGGGTGTGGTTTGGCTGTTGCTCTTTCCTTGGCGAACTTCTTTTTGTTTCCCATGCTTAACACACAACTGTCAGGCCAGGAATATTATGCTTGAATCATAGAACATCATACAGAAATTGGGGACACACATGCAAGAGGGGTCCGGGGGCATGCTCCCCCGGAAAAATTTTGAAAATTTGAACTCTAAAATGCCTTGAAACGCAACCTTCTCAGCTGTTGAACAACAACATTGTAATCATTTGCCAGTTTGATTCTCGAATACACTGTATAATTTGAGACTAATTTGATAATGCACTCTAGAGCGCTTTACAGTTTGAAATAGGACTAAACCTCTAATTTAGACATTAAGGCAGTCTTGGCGACCCCG
Organism: Chrysaora quinquecirrha; assembly: GCA_014526335.1. Classification (NCBI taxonomy): domain Eukaryota; kingdom Metazoa; phylum Cnidaria; class Scyphozoa; order Semaeostomeae; family Pelagiidae; genus Chrysaora; species Chrysaora quinquecirrha. Next base: position 273,428 of record JACTAT010000366.1, on the reverse strand, counting down.
TGTGTTGTATCTCCATCCTGTTTGCTGTTGTGCGTTTGTATCTGTTATGCCTGGCAAACTGGCATATACAGATACGATTAGCTGGTAAGGAAGCACTTTCTCTCGGCATTTGCTCGCAGTTAGCAACCCCCTAACTGTTATTGATACCTAACATGTCGGCAGCTGTGGAAAGTAGATGCTAATATTCGTCAGCAAGCTATGTGCTGAACGCTTTCCCGACATTTGCCGACACGTTTATTTTGTTTCTTTTGATTTGCAACATTTCTCGCCCTTAGTTACTATCGCCGAAAAATTCCGTTCTTCTCAAATTTGCCGACGGACGACTTGCCTGGGGGTGTCACACCCCACACCCCGTAGCTCAACCTCGTCCCCAGGCCCCAAATCGAATTTCCTCGAATCTCAACCGCCAAATCGATTTTGGGCCCTGGTCAACCGTCAAATCGATTTGGGCCCTGGTACCGGCCACAAAAATCTGCCAAAATACTGGCAAATTTGGCCTAGGCATCAAAACATGATGAAGGTTCTGAAAGCAGATGTTCTTCGAAAGGAAACGCAAAGAATTTCATTGATAACTATCAGGCAAGATACAATATCTCATGTAGCATCATTTTTGTTTTTATAGATGTTTTTCACATAGTTTTCGGCCTATTTTGGTGTGAAATTTTGAAGAAACTGTGACGTCACTTAAAATTTCTATTGTTTGAACAGCCAATCAAATTGCGAATAGACAAGGCCGATACCAGGGTCGAATATGGACAGCGGAGTTTCACGTAGAGGCCTATTCACCCTGGGGACGAGGTTGCATAGCAGACCCCCTCCCTCGCAACGACTGCCAGTAGAGTCAATGCACCCTGCTTAACATGTGTCTGCGATTTGCAGTTAATTTGAAATCTTTCCGTCCCCGTCTCCATTGCCTTTGCGTAAGCAAACTTTGACCTTTTACCTTTGGAAAAAATTAGCCAGAAACAAAGCACATTTCTATTTTCTACATATCGAGAAGAAATAGTTTTCGAATTTCCCATGCCTACCTCAGGGACATTTTCCTGGCTTCTTTAAATAAATCAGCATCTTCTTTTGGTTTGCTTGCTGCCTCAGGTTTGGCAGATGCTAATAACGAGAGGTCATCATCATTGTCGGGAACTGATTCAAATGAAGTTCTTGACGGCGGTTTTGGTCGAACATAAGGTTTTGAGGACGCTTTTATTGACGCTTTGCGTTCGGATTTCTTACTTAGCGCCAACAAGTCATCAACATCTTCATCTACACTGTAAGAAAAAGAAAATTCTCTTTTGTAGCACAGATTCCAATGCACGTTATCTTCTACGTAAAAAAGTTAGTATTACCCTGAAAGAATAACCCATGTTATCTATTTACTATCTTGAGAAAGGCGAAATTTTTAACAACGACAATGGAAGTTTGCTCAGTTCAATTCTGCCAGCCCTGAAACAGATGCACTAGCACTATAAATTGATAGGCAAGAAGGACGAGGTAAAGTACGAAATCAACGTGATTCAGCAACAGTCGATCGCGTGCAAGACGACCTATGCAAATTTTTTGTGGCTCCAGATGAAAGTCAAATCACCCACTTTTGGCGTTGTTGAAAAAATGTTTTAAGATGCGTTTGCCCTTGTCTATAATGGCAATAAAATTGTCTCTGCTCCAGGATCTTCGAGTATAACTGTTTTTTTTTTTTGTGACAAATACCCCGGGATCCTACTAAGCCATATTCGTGGTCACTGCGACAAATTCTGTGTAAAATTCTGTGTTGAAATTTTTGCGAAATTCAATAGCGAAATCAGCTGCAAAGGCTTCTCCGATAGGCTCTACTATGTGCCCTTTTTCAGCGAATGACAGAAAGTGATCATCAAAGAAACGACCTATATGCGGCCTTATAAATCCCGCCATAGTCTCTAGTAAAACATATTCCTTATCTTTACATTGTACCTTCCTTGTTTGCTGGTTTCGTTAAACATACATTAGCGACTATAGATTTCTGAGTTGTGATTACTCTGAATAAGGAGCGCATAGAGTTTACTTTTTTCTACGAAATATGTTCATTAGGTTGAAACTTACGTGGTTTAAGTTTGGTAAGATTCTGCCACGGGAAAGATCTTAAATCAATCCTTTAATTTGGTGGGTTACTTTTTTGGCCTACCCCATTGTTTAAGGCCGCGTTTACACTGTACCAGACAGCTTTTGCAGCGTCTTGATCTTCGTATCGGATAGGGTTGGTGTTTACACTACACTTGTCTCGGCTATCTGGTTGTTGTTGTTGTTGTTACTTTATTTTGAGTAAGCTGTTATTTCTAGCTTTTTAAGCTTATTTAGGCCTAATATGCATGCCGCATCCGGGGAAGGGGCCCCTAGTTTAACGTCCATTCCGAAGAACGACAGAGTGAGTTGCTTAGTTATCCATCTGGAAAGTCACCCATCCAGATGTTGACTTCACACGACCAAGCTTAACATCAGCTATCTAACGAGAGCTGACTGAGAAGCTTGGCCACCAACTCTGGTACAGTGAAAAATTGGTCTATCCGATATGAAAATCAAGACGCAACAATAGCTATCCGGTATAATGTAAACACTTGCCCTATCCGATATGGGTTAAGGCAGGCACGGCGCTCCAATAGCTATCTTGTATAGTGTAAAAGGCGTCTAAGTTGATAAAAAACTTACTTGAGTAATTCATCAGTGTCTTCATTTTGATCCAAATCAATGTTCTGTGCTGATTCAGATCTCACATCAGCAGGCGTAAAAAGATCCGACTCGTCTTTCTGTTCTGGTTTTTCTTCCTCATCTTCAAACAGAGAAGCATGCAACTCAAGCTTTCTTGATTTTGATGCAGTAAAAGCATCTTCTTGATCAGCTTCTAAATTAGCTGATGAATCAAGATCAACTGGTACAAATAAATCTCCTCCTTCTTTCTCGTTTGATTCGCTCTTGATATCCGTTGACTCTGTTGCTTCGAATTCTGGCTCTGTCTGACTCTTTAGAAAAAGAAAAGTAATGTATTTGAAACGTAGAGAATATCAGAATTTCTAGTAGGAGCGACAGTGGCGTAACAGACCAGTTGTGGCTCAGGGGCTGATCCACGAGGGGGGATGGGGTGGCTAGCTACCCCCATTGCTATAGAGAACATTTTTTTTACTGTCATGAAAAGTTGCGGTTGGAACATTAACAGTTATTTAAGCAATGAACATTAATGTCTTGCATTTACTAGCCGTTCATAAAGAACCCTATTGGGTGAGTCAACAAAAACTGCAGCGTATTAAGTGTTTAATAGATGAATATCAACAAAAGTATCGATCTAAATTTTCAAAAACGTGTAAAAAGATAACAATCTATCAAAACCCTTTCTTCTCGGCTCAAAAAGGGTATTGTCTAGAATAAAAAAGGGCGTTTTCTAGAGTGAAAAAGGGCGTTTCCTGAAATTGAAAAGGGCGTGGTCACATAATTTTTCCGGGCCCCAAACCCCCAATCTTAACCAGTCACCTCCCCCAGTGTATGTAAAAGGGTATGTCTTTAATCTACGGGCATTCATTCTGGCGAAAATGTCGATTGACTGTCCTTTATCGATCGCCCTTACCTCCTTGTTCTCAATTAAAAGAATAGACACATTAAACAATCTTTTTAGAGCAATTGTTGACAAGTAAAGAGGAAAGAAGCATTGTGTAACAAATTAACTGGAGAAACATTAGATCATTTTCACATCAAATTTTGCAAAACAACTGCATCTTGAAAACCATTTGGGTCCTTAGAAGCACCAACCTACGTCAGTTAAACGACTGGGAGCGAGTTAATCAAGTTTTAATACAACAAAATTCTTTGAATTTGAGACTCAAAGACTGTTCCATACTTTTCAGACTGTTCCATACCTTTTTAAGCCTCGATATTCTATAAGACTAAATATATTCTAAAATTGTTCTTACAGTACACGAATATTTCTGTTCATTGGAAATTTGCTCCGAACTTGCTCCATCATTTTGAGACTCGATGACCGATTTGAAGGATAAAGATTAAAATTGAGCAATTGGCTTGAAAGACCAGTCCACGATTCCGTGAATAGATTATGTGACCTTTACCAAGCAGACAAAGAAAAAAAAATTCGAAATGGGTACGAGTGCAATAAGAAAGGTGGTCGTCACAAGGAAATGAAAAAATTGAAAGCCCATCCTTTATTCCTAGCTCTGAAGGGTGGCGCCACGGGGTTAACTGGGGGACATGTCTACCACTCCTTTCTTAAGGACAGATTTTGAAAATCTTTACGGGTATGGAATCGTTAGTGAAAAGTATTCAAATCGAACGAATGCCTTTACGAGCTTTTTAAAGACGTTTTCTGGTATTCTGAAGGATTGGGTCTTGAAAAAATTTTCTGTGGGGCAGGCCCTTGCATCCCCATCTTTGCTCGCTCACCTTTCATGACCATCCCATTATTAAGCACCTGCGCCGCCCCTGCCAACCCTAAAACGCAAAATAGTGACCCTAAGCCTAGCAATGACCCTATCCTCTTCTGAGTACTGAATTTGGGTTTTCTGGTGAGGGCAGCCCGCTAAGCTGCACTGGAGCCTCCAAATTAATCAAAGTTTGTAAAGCACTGAATTAACCAACCTCATCTGCAGTTTTCTCTTCAAAAATATCTTCACTCACAGTAATTGTTTCGACTGTTGGGTTCTTGGGTTTTCTTACACCAAGGAATTCAAGAATCATCGGACTGCAACAAAGCTTTTGTGTTCTTGCAACCAAATGCATTACTTCATCCATAACTTTCCTACGTTCTTGAAACGTACTTGAGTTCACAATCAGCGGTTTTCGTGGTAAATTTGGAAAAATCACACTCGGAAATCTCGAATTCAGCTTTTGATAAAGATCTTCAAATTCTTCGTACTTTTTCGTAATCTACGAGTAAACCATTTGTATGAAAAAAGCAACTATATACGTGTAGTATTAGTATGTAATATTACAGAGACCTAATGTATTAACCTTTTCAACGAAAGGCCGGCGACATCGAAATTTTCGAAAATCACAAGATATCCAGTTTTCGATGCCAAAATCGTATAAAGATCAAAACTTGGTCTAGATGCAAAGTTTCACTGTCCCAGCGATTTTGCTTTTGATTTAAGAGCCTTCAAAGTTCCTGATTTTATAAGGGCTTTGACTGTGAAAAGCGACTTGGGGTGAAACTTTTCACCCCAACAGATCAAAGCCCTTATAAGATATGAAATCGTGAACTTCAAAAGCTCATAAAATCAATAATACAAGCGCTAAGATTATAAAACTTTGCCTCTATACTAAATTTTGGCTGCCTGGTACCGAAAAACTTTGTATCTCGAAGCTTTTCCATAATCGCAGCCGTTTGAAGAAAAGGTCTATTCGCCTATTTTAAAGGTTAACACGATGTAATAACATTTAATTTCCTCAGTCACATTTTCAGAGAAGCTGGCCACGAAATGTTACAGTACTTGAAGGCAAAATGTTTAAGTCAAGATCTAAAGTTCGACAAAAGAAAAAGTATCTATATGGTGAAGTAGCTATGGCAGCAGGTAACTTCGGGAAAGGAGAGCTTCTCTATCTTGCCCAAGATCTAACTTGGTTCAAGATCATGGTCGCCAACGCCAACATCAGTAGTAATTGACATGATATTTAAAGAAGAAACAATTCAAATGCAGCTGGTGTACACAGTATTGATACCCAGAAAAGAAAAGCAATCCGCGAATGGGATTTGAAAAGAACTTGGCGGATTGTGAAACTAAGAAAGGCTTTAGCTAAGTAATACCGCTTTAAATTAAGGAAACCGTCTTTAGAATGCTTGCTTAGGTGATAATGCTCCCAAATTTATTGCGAACTACTAATGTATATCGAGGGGTAGAAAAAAACTCTTTCCAGATCGAGTATTAATAAAACGACCAAAGGTTTATTAGCAAAAATATAGTTTTGCGACCAATTGGATTTGACGTTGCAACTCAAAGCAACAACTGTTGTATGAACTGTTGCACCGTTTGACCAGGCCTTATCTTCTTAAAACCTAGATTGCTCCCTTCCAAATCGTTATGATTAACTAGTTCTTATAATTTCTTGCATTAAATTCGCAACATCTTTCGACCATGTTTCGACATACTGGAAAGCTATTTCTACCTGACACTCTTCAGAGTATAAAACGTCAGAAAAGAAAAAGACAAAAACAATTCTGAAGTTTTGTATCAATCAAAGACAGTACTTGCAAGTTTGAACAAAGAGTTGGCAACGATTTGTACCTATTATGTCCATGCTCGAGGGGCGATTCACTCCTTGAAATCTCGTACATCTTTGCTAAAAACGTATTCTTTTCACAGAAATCCCTTGGAGGAGTGAACTGCCCCTCGCCCATGCTTACATATAACAAATGTTGCATGACCCTGTCAAGTGATGCAACATCATGTTGTGTTGTGCATCAATTTTAACTGTCTTTTGAACTTGATGCAATGTCATGGAACAAATTCTAGGGTCTATTTATATGGAGAAATTCATCCCACCTTTCAGTCCTCATGCTGAGAGGAGAGATCTCACATGGGAAATTCATGCCAATCGTTGGGAGGTGTGATCTCAGCTGGGACAGGTGGGATGAAATTTTCTCATACAAATGCTGGAAAATGGGATGGATTTCTACATGTAAACTCATGAAAATTTTGTCTCACTTATCGGCTCTCATGATCTGAAAGGTGGGATGATTTTGTCCATGTTGACAGTGCCTCATGCTGCAACATGTGTGGCAAAACAATGCAATAATGGTTTTTGCAACAAATGTTGCATCCAAATGCTGCATAGCTTGGCTTGGGCTTTTCAACAGTTGAAATATCAGACAATAATATTCTGCAAATGACTCACCATGAACTGGACAACATCTGATTCCTTGTGTTTTGGGGATTTATAATAGAACAATCTTGTGATGACAATGACATGATATAGTGCTGATTTTGATACTTTTCCTTGCGATTCTTCATGATCTGGTACCATAAGATCAATTCCAGTCACTTTGTTTTTTAATTCCCTAAGAAAAAAGATGAACGATTCTGATTAGCATAGAGCTAAGAAAAGAAAGATAAAAAAGTTGGCTTTTTCGTTTCACACAAGCGATTGCTTGCAATCGAGTCAACATGTGAGAAATGCACTCACACGAGCTTTCAAATCCTTTATGAAATTTCAAACTTTTATTGCCTATAAAATCGATATCATAAGGACTACAAGTACAAAACTCTACCTCAAAACTAAAATGGAGGTGCTGAATACGATTCTGAAGTTGAAACTTCTCTATGACATAATTTTCAATTTTTTTGAAAAAAAAGAGGCCCTAAGTTGAAGAGGTGTATTGTTTACCTGTTCTCTAAGCATAACTGTATCACCTATCACCCACAATCCTTTGATTTTTTCTGGAAATAATATACCATATGTCTCGGAATTATGACTTAAGTTTGTGAGAGTAAAATAGCTAATGGCAGACTTTCTGCTTATGACATACTCACATACTTGTTAGTATGATACAAGATGCAATAAGATATTTGCCCTTTAGCCATAAGAGAAAAATGAAATATTGAAAGTAAAAGTGAAATGAAAGTATGCCATTTGTAGGATCTTGGAAGTAGGCAAACAAACAAGAGTTCAACCCTGGCTGTGACCCTACCATTGTTTGGGCTTGAACCCTGACCTTACTTAGCTCTTGATACTATGAGCTTGATACCACAGCATCTTTTTGCTCTTCACAAATGTACTTGCCATAAAAATTTACCAATGGCATACACTATGGATCCTTTATGAGCATTAAAGTAGGACTAAGTGGATTGGGGCACTAGGCTGGGCTGAAAAAAACTGTACCTTGTTTATTTTCTGTCTTTCTTTATTTTCTCACACATCTAGGCATCAGGATTGTCTGATAAGCTCGTTACAGAGGACCTCTCATTATGCCCCCTGCCTTGTTTATAACCTACCATGGCAGCAAATGGCCCCCTTGGGGTACTTAATATATTTTGGGTACTTGGGACATGCCATCGGTAAGGGTATCCCTTTTCATAATTTTCTGAAAATTGGTATAAATAAGGGTATCAATTTCTCCAAAATCGATATCAACCTTATAAAAATGGTCTTATTGCTTAACGGTTCATTTGTTTTCACTTTTCTTGGTGAAGTTTGATTCAAACTGACATATTATACCAAATTTAAGCATATAAAGTAGTTTAGGAGTTAATAATATTTTCGTACAATTTTAGGTATATATTTTCTGGCATTTGGTATAAATATGGGCATTTTGTTGCTCGGGCAGCACATGCATATCCAAAACTTGGTCAAGTACCCCCTGGGCAACGGCCCCAGAAGATATTTGCCCTTGGCTTTATAATTCTGTGTCCCAGTGACTTGTGTGTTCTAATTCCTTTGTGGCTCCACTCTCAATAGATTTGGATAAAAATACAAAACCTAAAGAAAGCATAAGTTTAGAGAAAACCCCAGTTAATCAATCAACCCAATTCAAGAAGAAGAACAAATGTCTCTATCTCTTCTATGCTTGTAGTAAAGAAATAGAACTACCTTGTAGTTATGATTGCTTTTGTAGCCATCTTTTTTTTATCATTTGTAAACTTTTAGCTTTCCTTCTTGGTCATCAGAAAAATGCCATGACTAAAAAATGCAAAATTTTCCAATGAAACCCAATGTTTGCAGCTATTGCACATTTATAATAATAATAATAATCCCCTGCTTATTAATACTAATAATACATCAATAATAATATATAACTACCAAACTATCTTTAATTTATAAATAAGTCTGTTTGACTGGTGGAATCCCCTTCCAAAACAGCATCTTAAATAAGGGTTTCAAAGACCAAGGTCAAAACTGTAATTCATCCAGACAGGAAAGTTTTCTCCATGCTGGCTGGTATTTCCCGTATAGTTTGTCAAATTTTTTTAGATTGGTCATGCAGCTGGCATAAATAATAGAAGGACAATAAATTGTGTCACCTTTCTATTGTTTTTTTTTTGACATGATAAAATTGCATGGCATTTTTGAGCCTTTAAAACTTGACATTGCAAAAATAAAACTTTTCAGTCTGGTAATCCCTCAGACTGAGTGTGGTGGTATACTCTGGTTCAAAGTGATTGGAAATCAGGCCCACGATATCTTGCATAAGAAGCTTGCCCCATAAAGATAACAATGATTAGTAGCCTGCAATATAACTTACACCCCATTTACACTATGCCGTTTCTGAACAAAAATGGTACAAAGTCATACAGGATTGGCTTTCTATTTACACTGAAACCTTTTCCAAACTGGCATGAAACGAAAACGATTTTGAAAACAGTTTGAAAATGGTACTAATCGTTTCAGTGTAAACGGGTGAAAACGGTTAATGATTACATTCTGAATTGAAAGGGAGGTGAAAATTTTCTCTGAATGAGACAATTTTAACAGGGCGATTGATATAGCATGAGAATAATAAATGAAATTTCATACCTCCTTTCAATCCAGAACAAAATCATTCCATTTTCACCCATTCACACTGAAACAATGCTTACATGCCGTTTTCAAATCATGCCATTTTCAAAATTGTTTTCATTTCATGCCGGATCGGAAAACGTTTTAGTGTTAACGAAAGGCCAATTTGGTATGACTTCGTACCATTTTCGTTAAGAAACAGCATAGTGTAAATGGGGTCTTTTAAAGCCTTCCTCCACTCCAGTTGATTGTTATGTTCAACTTGTTTGTGCCTTAAAAATTAAGTTGGTGTTGCTCCATCTATAACTTGAGCAGCTGGAGTCCCTAGATCCCTGGGATGTTGTAAGAAGAAGAATTAATGAAGCATCTGGCTAGGCCTTGCTTTCTACCCAGCAGAGGAAAATTCAAGTAGAGAGCAGAAGAATTTGGGTTGTCTTGTTGTGTGTGCACTTATCTGTACTAGTTGATACCTACTTGTCAACTCTTTGCAACAATATTGGATGAAATGCTAGCTCTTGGGTCATTTTTAACTTAATGAAGCAAAATACGTACTATTAACAGATACAAAACAACCGAAAATACACTCAGTAGCAGAGTGAAAGACGGGCTCAACTCTTACCTCCTAGCACATTGGTTGCCATCTTTGATTTACATTTTGAAAGCTCCACCAGAGCGTCATGTTAGACTCTTTGGAAAGCGCAGCACATTCTGACATTGACATGAGGGCAGGCGTTTGAGGAGGGAGCGCCAAAGGCGTTTAAGCGCTCCCTGGTTTTGAGTCAGGGGGTTATTATTTTATGGGATAGGGTTATGCCCCGCAAAACTTATTTTCTGAGAGCACCGACGAAAACACAAAAGTAACAAAATTGATAGTGATATTTTCCGCTCTATCCTCTGAATTACGTAGAGTGTGTAGCCATGTACTTTTTACCCTGAGGGCCAGACTTTCCATTTCAAATTTGGTACCAGGTGCTGTGGCGTCGTAGTGTAATCCAGCTGACTCGTGGTGTCAGAAGCTCAGTGTGGTCAGGGTTCGAGCCAAGCCACGGTAGCGTCACGGCCAGGGTCGAGGTCTCGATAAGTTAACCTACTACTGAGATCCTAGCGACAGGCGCTAAATAAATTTTCTTTTTAATATTCATTTCATTCTCAATAAAAATCGATTATAATATACAATAAAAACACAAAAGGGCAAATATGTAAAAAGTTAAAATAAATAAAAAAAAGCGTTAAAATAGCGTTCAAATTTAAAAGACAGGAGCTAAATAAAACACCATTTCACCTTCACCAGGGTGTGTCGGGTATGTAACTTTTTAGTCTTTCGCGCCACAATTCTTGCTTGCCTCGTCCCCAGACCCATTCCTGGAATGTATCCTGGCAACTGGTAAAATGTAAGGCTCTTTGGAACCTCAAACCGTGAATCTCTAGAAAGTCTCGGAAACCTTCTGTTTTTGATGGCAGAAAGTTTTGGAGAGCTCCAAAACCGGTCGTTTTCACAATAATGGCTTCGAAAAACGCACATTCCGAAAAGATGAGGTTACTGAAAAAGAATTGGTTTAATAGAACACGCCCTTATTTTTTTCTTTTTCATGCAAAATCTTCAGAACCCAGGCTCGTGTTCTTTATTCATTATTCTTCCACAAAAAGTGAATTTGAGATTTCGCCGGAACCGCAGAATTCTCTTCCAGCGACTATATTCTCTAACACAATAGTATCAAAAAGTATTCCTGGTTTGCAAAGTTTCCTTCCTATTTCTGTCAATTACATGTCTTGCTCTTTCACCTTCCGTTGTTCAATAAACTCAACCAAGCCATTCGTTTCGTTTCCTTGGAAGGAAGTACGAAGGTTACATTGCATGTCTTTTTAGAGCAGGCGGAGCGAAGCGGAGTGTCACTTACAGAAATCGTTGCTGCATCCTCGAGCGATCGTTCCAAGAAAGCAAGAAGGACATAGATTTGCTTGAAAGAAATCTAGGTTTGCAACATGGTTTCGACACTTTCACTTGAAAATCCTTTATTTGCAAGCTATGCATTTCATGGACTGCTTTTGCTGCTGAAATTAATATCAATGAGCCTTTGGACCGTCAGACACAGACTCAAGAATAAGGTAAAATATTTTATTTTGGTAAAACCTTTCGTGTACTGTAGTTTCTTTAATTTTTCGTCATTCGAGAGTCTGGGGTCTTTGTATAGACTTTTTCAAAAAAAATATACGAGTAGTGGCTCATCTTCATGCAATTTAATTTTGAGTTTTTCCTGTAGGCTTTACCTGCCCCAGAAGACTATATCGATCATAATCTCAAAGACCATAAATATTCAGAGAAAGGACACCCTGATGTTGAAAGAATAAGAAGGTAGTAGCTACAAAGCAACGGTTTTTGAATTGTATTCCTGATAGGCATGGACGGTCATGTCACATGGAGAGAGTGGTTCTAGGTCTGTCTCAGAGCTTGGATTGTTATTCTGAATTTGACGCGGCCTTTGTCCCAAAAATGGTAATATCTCGCAAGCCGTTGAAAATGCCAATAACCGCAAAATTTCTAATATAATAATATTGTTAAAGCAGATAAATATACTGCATAGCTGACATCTTTGTATGGCATGTCCAAAGGTGTTGTCCCTCTTTCTCGCAATTTGAAATTCTGTACTACTGAAGCCAAAAGAGGGTGCTCGCACACTTTTCAAATTTCTGGAAGAAGGCATTTCAGTTGATGGAACAACGTCTCCTCTTTTAATACTGCCAGCTCAAGCTATGATCAATGTACCGATGAGCTATGATCAGTATTCCTGACAATGTACCGGTGTACTAGTTTTCAAGCATGCGCATGTCATGACTTCGATATTTCAAGTGTACCATGTACTAGATTGCGTTTGTACCGTACCGGGTCGATTTTTAGCCTGTTGTACCGGGTGCTCTGTACCAATGTACCGGGAAGCTGTCATTAATTTCTATGATAATAGAAAATAAATAAAGCCCTCTCAAACCAAAATTTTATTTTGATTGGGCCGACCCCTCATCTAAATACAATTAGAACTCACCTTACTGAAATTATTCTTGCGAACTATGTTAATTTTGTAAGGCAAATAGTCTGTTCTCGCGAAACCGCGAAACAGCAGCCCATTTTACTTCATAGGAACATGTGTATTCGAATACATTTGGCGTATAATCAAGTGCAGTAAAAACCTATGTCATGAGTTTTTTCTTTTTCCCACAGAGCTCATCTGAATGACTTGGAGAACATTCTTCCATTCTTGTTGATTGGTTTTCTGTTTGTGTTATCTGAACCAAACCCTCGTGTTGCTGAATGGTTTTTCTGTATCTTCACGGTGGTCCGCTTTGTTCATACGATTGTGTATGTCAATGGGATTGGACATCGTTTGAGGGGCATCTCTTTCCTCACTGGCATGTTCATCACTATCTCCATGTGTGTGATGTCTCTGATGTCCTATGCCAAACATATGCATTTTTTTCATTGAGCGAAAAGACTAAAGACAAGAAGAAGTCATCCGGTAGCTTAGTGATTGATACATCAAGTACTAACTGTAGCATTAAATATTATAGAAAATCATAGCTTTTAAGCATCGAGTAATAATTTCACTTGATGGTTACAATAGTGTACAGATTTCGTTTCAGTAAACTAAGTCGCAAATCACGAATGTGTTTTTGAGAAAAAAGAATGTCTTGCTCGCAGACTTACTCGCGTAACTAAGTCTGTTTGGCTCAGATCCCTTTGTTTATCTCTTGCTGCAGATCTTGAATCTTGTCAAAATAAACAAAAATTTTAGCAGGAAAAGCTCAAATTTTGATTTTTCTAAAACAATTTTGTGCACATCTCGCTAATCATGTTAAAGATTCCTGGGTTTTAAAGATTCCGGGTTTTAAAGACCCCGGGTTTTAAAGATTCCGGGTTTTCTAGATTCTGGGTTTTAAAGATTCCGGGTTTTCTAGATGTCGGGTTTTAAAGATTCCGGGTTTTCTAGATTCCAGGTTTTGACAAAGGTCACAGCGGGAATCTGGTATAGTCAGAAGGAGGCGGGGTGGGTGTATTGTTCTGTTGTTATTGTTCTCCAAATTATTTGCATCGCATGTGCTTCGACTTCGATCAACCCGATCAACCATTTCAAGAACACAGATTTTCTGAAAAACAAAATCTAAGTTTTAGAAGAAGATGGTTGCAACACTTTCACTTGAAAATCCTTTATTTGCAAGCTTTGCATTTCATGGACTGCTTTTGCTGCTGAAAACATTGTTAATGAGCTTTTTGACTGTCAGACAGAGAATAAAGACTAAGGTAGGTAACATAACAGATTTGGGCCTAAATTTATTCTCTTTTGATCTTCCTATAATAAGCTTGCATTTGCAAATAGTTGCATTAGAGACCGCCTAAACTGGAATAAAAATTAGGCCTAATCAAAATCTTTACTCATCTTTATCTGATGTAATATTTTCTCTGTAGGCCTTACCTACCCCAGAAGACTATCATGATCTCAAAGACCATGAATATTCAGAGAAAGGACATCCTGATGTCGAAAGAGTAAGAAGGTAGGGCTGCACAGCAACTGTTTTTAACTTATCGTCCGGGTGCTGGGGGCATGACCTACTTGCAATTTCGGCTGGACTTTTAAAATTTGGATAAATGTGTTCACCATCGTACTAGAAATACGAATCTACCTGTTGGCGATGTTGAATTTTCTTGTGAGGCACCCCCAACGCGATTTTATGTTTCGACTGAAGTAGGCCTGTTTTGCCTCGAAAGCGCCATTTTCTTCAAAGATTTCAATAGAGATCACTGAGTCGAAGCACCCATTGAGACGCAAATCCAGGGGAACACTGACACTTTTTACAGTGTTGACGGGGGGTCCGCAAGAGAAGTAAATGAAACTGGACGCAAAAACGTACGGAAAACGGGAAACGGGCGAGTAATTTATGCAAATAATATTATTGTCGAGTTTATGAAACCGACTGAACCTTTTTAGATGCTCATATTATTTACAAGCAGTTCAAAATGAATCAAAAGTGAGTCGTGGTATAAAGCACAGTGCATATCATAGGGTCATATGGTGTCCTTCTATAACAACAATTTCGAAATACATTTTTGTAAAAAATACCTTATTCCATCAAATTTCGCATCTCTAATTTTCGCCCTCTCAGATTGTCACATCCTAAAATTTTTATTTGAAGTTGAGCCGATTCGCGCTCTTTACTTTCTGCGCCAAGAAACGCGTTTTTTAACTGATGTGTTTGCCCGCTTTCAATTTCTTCTCCATTTAGGTTACAGTAGGTTGCATCATTAAGCAAAGCGGGTTTGATCCAAAATCTGTATCATCAACTTCTACGTCTATCACCCTTATGCTGGAGGCTGTTTCTGACTTCCGTAATGAAAAGAACTGACCACAAGATGGAGGCAGTTGATTTGTCCTAGAACAAGGTTATACTATAGCTACAGTCTGCGCAGAATTCTGCACAAGACCTATGCGGTTTAAAAAAGGACCACAAAACTAGCCTTTGTTTCTACCCCTTTTCCATTGCCATGCGCGCACGGCACACTGTCAAATTTCCGTTACAAAATGTGACGTAATAATGCTAAGACACACTCCCCCTCCTCTATGATCCGACGGCTGTGTCCAAATGCAAAATTGTCATTAATCGATAAGAAAACGTATACGCACATGTCATTCGAATTCTTCAAGGCGTACAAAATAAAAAACAATCACGAGGTGTTTTCGCATCGAGAGGAAGAATGTGGTCCCATTGCCCAATTTCACCTTTTACTGTTCAATCTGCCTGTCGAGTTAAGCATTGTGCCTAGTACTAATCTACCAATCAAAAAGGCGTTAGAATCCTTACAAGCAGCGATTCGCCAAAACGAAGCATGCACTCTTGAGTGCATAGTTATTTCTGGACAATATCCCAAAGTTGCCGTACTACTCTTTTATGTTGATGTGGTGCCAGTGCTACGAAGTAAAAAGAGTGTCACCCGCCCTATAGTTTTGGGCTAATCTCCGTACCAAAATCTTTTGAAATGGATGATTCTTCGAACGCTGAATTCCCCACGGAACGACTCCAAATTTAACATGTTGTTAATTTACCTTATATCCACTTTCTACTACATCAATTTGCTTGATTCCTGCTGCGAAAGAGTGCCACGCGCTGTGCTACCATCAGATGCAGCTTTCTGAACATATTGGATCATGTCTAATCTAATAGCTCTTAAAGCGGAGGCTTTTTTGATGACCATGATGGAGATGTACGGCTCTTTGCGATTCCCGCTTGGGCTGAACAAAGGCTTTTAAGTTGGTTCTTCCTACTCTCAAGCTTGTCGTAGCGGTAGGTGCGGCGCTTATTGCAAAAGAGCATAAGATCATCGTTCTAGCTTTAGAGTCTTCGGTCAATCTGATCTTTCTAACGGAGTTTCCTTCAAGGGCTATTAAGCGGCGTTGGTACGGATTAGCTTTCACTTTGACATTGCAAACGTGTCTCGTGCTCAACACAAGGGCCCAAATAGCGGAACTTTCGAGTTTTCAAATTCAAGAGTTTTACCCTTCATCGGGTATAACGGTTTGAAATGGAGTTTTCCTCGAATGGGGCAAAATAGTAAAACAGAATAACTTCCTAATGAGTTTAGAATGTAGAATAGTCTTAAGTATGTAGTTGCCTTGGCACTAGCAAATCTTTTGCGCATTGATTATGGTTAAGTTTGTGGTATTACTTGTGATAAGAGACAGAATGTACATGTACATCATAATTTAATTATAAAAACATCACAAGGAGGATTCATTTTGTCTATATACGAAATAATTTGAGGTTTTAAGACCAATATTTCTAAACATCGGGGTTCCATACTGGTTTCTCATTCCACGATTCCATGGAATTGGGTTGTAATTATGTTTTGATTTGTACATAAAAAGCATCTTTACGCTAACGCACACCCTGATAGCAAGACTCGCTTCAATTAGTGCCTTACAAATTGTTGATGAAAATGGCGGTTTCTTGCTGGAACACTGTGTGAGTTTAGCTGGAGAAAAACGGGTTGGACGCGTCTCACAAGAAAATTCACGATGGCCAACAGGTAAAATCGTGTTTAGGATGTGATACTGAACACATCTGTGCAAAAATTAAAAGTCCCGCTAAAATTGCAGGTAGTCACCCCGATTTCGGCTGTCAGCACCCGGACTATTATTGTATTTTTATTTTCTCATAGACGTAGATTGTAATGGAAGTTGTTTTCGCTTTATAATGTAATTGCAATACAGAGGGGGGCTTGCTAGCCCACCATTCCCTGAGGTAGTATTTGAATCAATGGGGTCTGCTCTGCCACCAAATCTGTTGTGTTCAGGTTCAACAATGAATGTTAATGAAGATCGGCCAACAAAAAGTAAGGTCTGCAAAAGGTCCCCACAAATATTTTCCTACAAATATCTTGGATAGACAAATCAGCCATGTCTCCTTGCCGCCCAAAAAGGAAATGAAAAGGCCATTACTAAGCGTTTCGCTGCTGCCAACCCTCGGTTTGTTTCTACCACTCCGAACATTCTAGCACAGTAGCAGTGTTTTTCACATGGATACTTAACAATTTTATTGGTCATCCAACCGTTTTCCATAAACTGACTTGAGTTAAATACACAATACAAACCCAGCTTCACCATTCTGATTGGTGCTTTTCGATTAGTCCATTGTTACAACCTGTTGCTGAAGCTTATACTCCGATTGTCAGACGAAAAAAGCTTCAATTATACCCTATATCGTTTCCGCTTTTTGTGGTTCTTACTTGAATTATTTTTTCCAGAGCTCATATGAATGACTTGGAGAACATTCTTCCATTCTTGTTGATTGGTTTACTGTTTGTGATATCTGAGCCAAACCCTCGTGTTGCTGAATGGTTTTTCTGCATCTTCACAGTGGCCCGTTATATTCATACGATTGTCTATGTCAATGGGCTAGCACATCGTTTGAGGGGCATCTCCTTCCTCACTGGCATGTTCATCAATATCGGCATGTGTGTGATGTCTCTGATGTCCTATGCCAAACATGTGCATTTTCTACACTGAATGAAAAAGACACGAAGATTTCATTGGGAAAAGCACTTCCTGTACCTGTAGCTGAGTAGCTAATTGAAACATGAAGTATTGTAGCATTTACGATTTTATAAAGCTTTTTTGAATCAAACATGATCACATTTGATGGCCAGCTGTTGCTATAACACAACGAATTGCTTAAGCTGAACATTTATTACGCTGTTCAAAGATGTAACAATTTTGGATACAATTACAGTGATACCTAAAGTGAACATTCTAATTTTTGGTCCTTGATCTTGTTATCAATATTCATGTAACATACCTAAAATGCTAATCTTGGCGGCTGAGCTGATTTGACAAGTCCCTTTGATTTTCACACTCTTTTAAGTTTCGCGCATCGTATGTTTCGTGCACTTGCTTAAAAATATTTTCCTTACCCCTTGAAAGAGGTAACACATTTCTCTCTAAGGAAATAGATCAATTTATTAGTTAGTTAGTTTATTAATTAAATAGTTAGTTAATTTGTTAGTTAATTATTTAGTTAGTTATAGTAAGTAAGTTAGTTAGTTAGTTAGGCAGTTAGTTACTTAGTTTGTTTTGCCAGTGAAGGTAGCTTGTTAGTTAGCCAGTAATTTAGTTAATTAGTTGTTTGGTCGGTTAGTTAGATAGTTATTTATTAACTTAGTTAGTTGGTTAGTTAGTTAGCTAGTTAGTTAGTTAGTTTGTTTGCCAGTGAAGGTAGCTTGTTGGTTAGTAATTTAGTTAATTAGTTGGTTGCTTAGTTAGTAAGCTAGTTAGTTAGTTTAGCAAGTTAGTCAGCTTGTTTGTTTCTTAGCTACTTAGTTACTTACTTACTTTAGTTAATTAGTTCAAATAGCTTACAGACCAATGCTTGCTGCCTTGGAAGGTATGGCTTATATGATGCCGAGCAGTGCTCGGAGCGCAGGGAATTGCTAAAACAGCACAAGAGAAATCTAAGCAGTACAAACCTAGATCTTCCTCGCGACATGAAATTACCAAGTTTTTCCGTTATTCCTTTGGTTATTGTAGGGACTCTATCGCTCTTCACGATAAGTTTGACGCTGGTGGGAATCGAACCAACGACCAAGAATTGCGGGTTGCGGGCTAGACTCGCGCGCCACTCAGCCCATTTCGGCACCTCTCGTTAGCACTTTTATTAGTACTACAATCAACTTAGCCCATAGGAATTAGCGTCACAGAGATGGCGCCAGACAATAATTTTTTTTTGGTGGGGGGGGGGGGGGGGAGTCGCCAAATAGTTCTCAAGTGCCGACAGGGGTAGCCTTGCAATTTAGTTATTTTCTAATTAATTTCATTCAAACGAAAATAACTTAATTTATTAACTAAACAACATACAAGCAAGTAGTGAGGTCAGTCTAGCAAGATTTGTGAAAAGGTGTACAAAATCGAAGATTAGCTCATCTAACTTAAAGTTCAGTGTGGGGCGGGAGGGAACCTCAACTATATGATAACTTGCTATCGACCTGTGAAGATCTGCACGTCTTGATAACCTTATATACCCTGGCTACTGCCAAGCACGCTTCCCATGGGAAGCGTGCAACACGAATTCCATTACTAAACATGCTACTATGCTATTCTTTTGTACTGTTAATAAATGCATTTATTTTTGTCAAAACATCACCCTGTAAAATTCCCATAACGCAGTCCGGGCCGTGCCGCATGCTCTGTGAACCTGAAAAGCAGTTTTCAAAGTGCAGAGCTACTAAAAATATTAAAAAGCTGTCTGCAAAATGCCAAAATGGCATGTTGACTGTCCGAGTGCCGAAAGTTTATAAAAATATCGGTAGTCGCCAACCTTGGTGCAGACTTGAGACGAAATTGGGAAAAAGAAATTTTTTCTCTCGCCCGTGGCTCTGGAACATAGGGTTTGTATTGGGGTAATGTATTTTCCATTGCAGAGTTTTCTTAAACTGGTCCAAATTAAATTTTTTCTAATATCTAATATTATCAGTATTAGACGTGAATAAGACCAAAAACGTATTCGTTAGGCAAGCAAGACGTATTTACAATAAATTTAGTTCATACACAGAAAATAAACCAACATTTACATTTACAATTTCTAAATTATTCAGAATAAAATAATGGCAGTTCATAATCTAAATGAACATATCATTTACTGTAATCAATTCTCGAAATTCAGTTTATTATCTTTATTTCAGACCAACCCCCCAAAAAAACCCCGAATGTGCAAATTAATACTAGCTCTTATGACAAAGACGGAAAGAAGCATCTGATATTCATTGCTATTTCTGTGGATGGCGTTTTACTAACATCAAACGATACCAGAACAACGAAGAAAGATAGCGAAATTGAGCAAGCATTTTGAGATGGTGGATCAAGGTGAGATTAATTTCTGTATTGGGATAACAATTAAAAGAGACAAGAGCAAAAAGACCCTTTCATTTATCAAACAGCGTTTCTGGAGAGCGTTAAAAGAGATTTAACATGCATCAATGTAAAAAACCTGTATCAATTCAAATGGAAGAAGGTAATAGGTATAAGGAGCTAGAAAGATGTAGAAGACGAGTATGAAGTAGCAGTTAGATGCCTGGAATATGCATCAATCGTGACAAAACTAGATTTGTCTGCTGAAGTGGGATAAAAACAGTTCATGTCCGATGGCAGAAAAGAAAATTGGTCTCGGATTAAGAATATCTTCGATAAAATTCAAAGGACTTCTGATTACGGCCTTCGGCTGAATCTGCAGGCAATGGAGAAACAAACGCATCATGTTATGCTTGACTGGGCTGGAGATTTTTATTACCAGAAAATCAAATTCAAGATACATAATTAAACTCGGATTTCAAAAAATATTATGGGAGATTAACAGAGCGTTTTATTATAGAGCTGATGGAATAATTTGCTGCCAAAGACTGGAGCAACACATAAATGATGCCTCTGAACTCTAGAAACAATGAAAATACCTTACATTGTCAATACTGCGGATTCAAGTATCGGATTCTTTCTTCTTTGGCTTTGCGTAGATGAAGAAGCTAGAAAAGAAAGATACAGTAATAGGAAAATGATGAATGACTGATGGAGTGGGATGCCAAGCTTCTCGGTCAGTTCTCGTTAGACAGCTGAAGTTAAGCTTGGTCGTCTGAGGTCAGCATCTGGATGGGTGACTTTCCAGATGGATGACTAAACAACTCACTCTGCCGTCCTTCGGAAGGGACGTTAAACTAAGGGTCCCATGCCTGGATGCGGAATGCATAATAGGCCTAAATTAGCTGAAAAAGCTAGAAATAGCGGCCTACTCAAAATGAAGTCACAACAACAGGCCAATCTCCAGTAAACTTTCACAGAAATAAACTTTCGAGAATTTGGGTCAAAACGAAAGTGTTACTTAAGGTAAGTGCTCACCTTCCGCTGTTCAAGAAACTCCGGCAAGAATTCTTCTAAGGGAATCTTTTCTAAAATAAAAAAAAAAACATTTGGAATGAAAATACATAACGTATTACAAGTGATGCTAGTGGCAGCCTAGTTGTCAAGACAATCCTAAATTTGGTCGGTATAAAGAAAATCAACCAAACTTCAAAATTGTAGAAATACAAAATTGGCCATTTCTCAGAATTAACTGTTCACAACGACTTCCAAAGTCAAATCAATATGTCAGTAGCTACTTCCAAGCCGCTTGCCCTCCCAAGTTAAATTGTCCTACGACGCGGTTTTTACGCGGGCCGGGGCTAGTTTTCAAGAATGTACAATTACAATTGGTACAGCAGGAGGGATGTGAATTTGTAGTGCATGTTTGTAGAGCATTTCGGGGCTTATGACTAGTGTGCTCCGTTCGTTTATGGGCGCCCCCACGTTCCTCCGCCCCAGAGCATGGCCCGAAGAAAGTGGCAATGTATAAGGTTCAGTGTATACAATAAAAGATATACCGAAGGCTTGTACATTTGTACAGTATAGAACTGAAATGTATATATTTCAGCAAGGAACAATATAAAATTGAAGTTTATATTCTTAGGCAAGGCACAGAAGTCCTTGTCTTGTTGTTCAAAGCTTAGCTGATGATGTACAGATAAATGTATATATCTATGAGTTCCCCCCGGGTACCCAAACAGACTTTTAAGTATTTCTATGTACTATATTCATATTTGTTTGTGAACTTTGGGGTATACTTTTTAGAGAATTTCATAAATTTTGGGGTCAACATTTTATTACGAAAATGGCACACCCCCGTCACTGATCTATTGAAGTTACCCCCCTCCCCGGTATGAGTTATAGCGTGTTTGGCAAGCATGTAGCTAGTAATTTGTAAATTTGTGTCCATCAAATGGTTAGTTCCGATCGTTATCATAATTTTTAGCAATAAAAAAAAATCAACTTACTTTCAAGAAACCTTTCAGCAATCCCCTGTAAAAATAACAAAATCGTATTCATTATAATGCACAACGATAACTTTTGACTTTATGAAAACGAAGTCGAGCGACAAATGCCAGGTCATACATCAAGAGGTCATACACCAGACAAGACAATAGAACAAGACTGCTAATGTCGCGAGGAAGAAGCTCCAGAAATGTCGGGTGGGCCAAAAAAGTAACCTCTCCCCCAAACTGAATAATTTACAAAAAATTTTTCCTATAGTAGAATCTTATCAAACTTAAACCTTAAAATCTTCAGCCTAGCAGCCAAAACCTCTCGTTGAAAAATGTGAAAGCCCTATCTGCTTTGCTGAGTAATCTCAAACTCGGAAATTTGTAGTCACTAATGCAGATGCAACGAAACCAGCAAACAAGCAAGGTACAAAGAAGAGATAAGGAATGTTTTTAACTACAGAGTATGTTCTTTCCAATTTTGGCTTCATGAAGGACTCCATGCTCAGTCGCATTGCGCAGACAAAATATGTCAGATGTTGCTTTCAGACACATGGACCAGTCTTTTCAGAAATTTATAATTACCATACCGAATTGTCCAACAGATTAAAATCAGGGTTACTTTCTGGCCACTGGTCTTTTTACAATCTTAATGAAGTCAGGTTCATTTTCTTTGAGTTGAGCGTTTGCAGGATACTCCTAACTCTGGTTTTGTTGCACACGCGTGACATTTGTGACTACAAATTTTGAGTTTGAATTACTCTAATACTGCTTTCACACTGCAAGTTAAACCGGCTTAGACAAAACAAGTTTAACAAATGCTGCGTTCTGATTGGTCAGTTCGACAAATCGAATCGATCTGATTGGTGGAAATCTAAGCTGGTTCAAATAAAGCTGGTCTTTAAGTGTCAGTGTGAAAGTGGCATAAGAAAAAAGCAGTTAGGGTTTTGATTTTTCTACAAGAGATGTTTATTAGGTTGAAGTTTACCTGGTTAAGGTTTGATAAGATTTTGCGGCAGGTAAGATTTTATACCAATTATTTAAACTGAGGGGTTAGTTTTGGCCCACCCGATATATATATACTACGAAGCGTGCGTAGCAGAATTTTAACCTAATGATACACTGTTGATGGCTCTGTAAGCTAATTCAATTAAACCTATAGACCGCACAAACGTCGTCCGGAATTCGCATTGCACAGTTGTTGTGCGCTTTTTGTTAGAAATACTCATTTATCCACTGCATTGATTGCACTCCCGACTCAGTATACACCCGCGAAGGAATTAACGATATAAAAGTTTAGTGGGGTAGATAGCGGAACGGAACGATATAAGTCATAGTGATACCTTTCCACTCAATTTTGCATAGAGCAATTGAGACCTCTGGCGAAAGTATTTCTTTCAAATATTCATTTACGTATAATGCTAAAAATGGTATATTAATTTAAAGAATTGGGGATGGTACCTCTGTTTGCTCATCTGCTTGTGAAATTGCTATTCTAAAATTTGTAATGATTTGAGCAACATCAAAAACCTGAGAGAAAACATGCTACATTAGCAAAGACACTATGCAGAATGTCCATCACAGATTCGCGTAAACATTGAGAGGATTATCTTGACATTGATAGTTAATAAGAAAAGTATTTAAAGGCGCTCAGGTCGAGTGGCATGCAACATTGTTATACCTTGTACTCAGCCTCAGTCTTGACTCTGCAAACAAACCAAAACGGCGTCTCATTGGCGCTCGACCACTGCACTTGCACTATACTGGTAACAAGATTTTCTTCTCAGTTGAAAGGTATTTTCATCGAACTTAGATTTTAGCTTTATCTGTAAATGTTCATTTAGTTATGAAATCGATGAAAATCTTGAAACTACAACACAGAGTAAGCAAGTACAGTGTCGTGCATGGAACACCTAAATAAGTCTGGTCGAGTCTGGTTGCTACGGAAAATCGCATGCGACGCCGATGAGACGCCGTCTTGGATTTCCGTTCCAAGCCTTCAAATAATCGCAAAGCGTATCACTGGGTTGAGATTAGCCTCATTACACGAGTCTCCACTTTACGATCCCGTCTTTTGATTTCTCACTCCGATAGAGTCACACCTAGCACTTATAAAAAACAACAACATCTAGCGAAGTAGTGGGACTTCTATAGTAAGCCTAGGTTGAGAGAACAGCGAGCTACTTCACTTACACACTTTTTTTTATAAGAATACAGTCTATAAGAATATTCAGGCTCAAAATTGCTGAAATTTAAGAATTATTTAAGAATAATCTGAGGCTCAAGCTTGACGAGGATCATTTTTATTTCTCTGCGTTTTTTACACTGCACAATAAGTGTGATTGTCAGGCAACTGCATTTGTTTTGAAATGCATACATCCTGTCTGACTCTTTGATACAGTAACTTTTTTTATTAATAAAATAACAAATGACAAAGATTTGACTTATTTCTTTTGATCTTCAGGCCAATTTACAACATTGATGATTAAGAATAATTTAAGAATATTTTCAGGCTCAAAATCGAATAAGCTTAAGAATAATCGAGGCTCGGCAACAAATAAGGTATTCTTATAAAAAAAAAAGTGTGTATAGTGAAAAGCAAAAACTAAACAAACAATTACCTGAAATACTTCGTCTTGCTTAGAAAGTTTCGATTCGAATTCCGATTGTAACCTTTCTAATGTAACGTAATTATCTTCTAGCTTCTTCTGGACTTCTTCAATTCTTGGTTTATAAGCTAAATTTTGTTCTTAAAGAGGAAAAATCGCGTACTGTAGTTGTTTAGAAGCTGTTTGCCTAGCAAATAAGTCAACTTAAAATACTACAGAAATACACGTTTTTTTTTTATAAGAACAAAGTATATAAGAACATAAGGCTTCAGAGGCTGAAAAGTTAAGAAGATGCTAAGAACATTACAAGGCTTTGTGAAGCTAGAAACAAATGAAAATTTACTTTCTTAAGTGCGCTGTTCTGTTCTCAACTCTAGAAAACAGGTTAACTATCAATCGTTATGACTATATGTGACATTTTTACATGTGCGTTCCTTTTGGTAGCAATAATCACCAAATTTGAAAACAACAGCTTTTTAAAAGCAAGAACATTAAGAACATGTTAAGAACATTTTGAGCCTTCAAATCGGAAAAATTAAGAACATTGCATGGCTTTCTTCAATTTCAGTGTTCTTATAAAAAAAAAACGTGTATCATAAATCTGAAGGATTCAGTGCTAACAAACAGCCAAACAAGTGTTGTTCATGGAACCTTGACAGTGGTTAACGATACTGCTACATGGTTTATGCCCTAGGTCAGAGGCGTAAGGCAGTTTAGGCTCCCTTAGTTCAAGAACCAAGGACCCCCGACCAAAAGAGGCCCGCGGCAAAGGCCATCCCACAAACAGTCACAAACCAGGAGACACGTAATGTGCATTTTCAAGGTTCTAATGGGGATGTTGCAAAAATTCCCACTACTACGAGACCCCTTACCCCGCTAAGCTCTCTGTGCTTCTCCGTTATGCCACTTCCCTAGATATAGGTTATAATCACTGCATGTCGTTTGTAGTTACTGAGTGAAATGTCAACAATGAGTAGTTAGTATTTGGTGTCGTCAAGAAATGCAACTCAAGAGCCGAATTCCAAAAGACTGTGTAACGAGTGTAGCTCTGTCTGGAAAAGTAGCTAATAGTTATGACTCGTACAGGACACAATCAAATGCACAATTTTTCTAGATGCTAGTCACATTTCATCCTTTTAAGCTGCATTCTGAGTGCATCACAGGAACGTCCTGTTACCAGGAGAAAATCCAACTAATCCGTCTTTGCACAGTAAGATCCCGTCCGACTTTTTTCTCGAGCACGGCCTTATAATCTGCGTTTTGAAATTCGCCCAGCTCTGCTTAAGTTTACATTAGGAGAGTATGACTGATCTATCAGACCGTCTAAGTAAAACTAAGAATTCATGCAATGAGTCTCTTTTAGATATCCTAAAATACAGGCAATGACGCAAGTTTTAAGAAAATGAACACGAAAGCCTAGAAGGCTCCTTGAACCCTGTGTGCATACCATTAAATATTATAGATGATAGAGGGTTGTTTAGGGGTTCCAGAGAACATGGGAACACGAGAAATGTATCCAGGGAGCAAGGAACGTGGCTAAAGTTAAAAGGGAACAGGGGAACATCGGGAAACGGGGATTAGGCAAAACCATCCGTTTGCTAATCAACCCGAAAAACAATCCTATAAAACTCCAAGTAACAAGGAGATTTTCTCAAGGGAACAGGCGAACATTTAACCCTCCTGAAAGACTCTCATGATTTAGAAAACTTGAATTTACATTACTTCATACCTGCAAGATTCTCGTTACTTTCAACCATGGACGCTCGCTTCTTCTTGAAATCTAAGACCTAAAACAAAAATGCAAGTATAACATACAACACAGGAGAAATCTGAGACGGTTAACAGAAATTCCCTGAACGAATCTCAGAATATTCCAGTTAGTAGTTGTATCCTGTGCTCTCAATGACGCAACAAGTTTCCACAGTATTCCACCGGTAGAAGAGAGAAGCAAAACGATCACGGCGATTTGGGTGCACCTACTCTGGAATACCCAATAATCGCCCTCCCCCCAGGGTTGTTGATTTTTCATAATTTCATAAATTATTACTCTATATTGGAATCCGAAAAGCTAGATTTCAAAAACCGCTGGACGCTCAAAAGAGGGTGGGAGCTAAATAGTGGGAATACTACGGCAATCCAACCAGTAAATTTATAATCTAAGAGCAGATATTTAAGTCCGGTGGAAGGTCCGTTATCCACAAAGGACTGAAATAGAACATGCAATACATTGTATAAATAGATATATATATAAATATAGAGTGTTTGAATGTTAGCTTATGACTATTAATTTAGTACGTTTAAACAAATGATTACATGTTGATGTACTTTAATGTTGATTCTTAAATAATCGCCTCGCTTGAATAGGCACCCACTGAATAGTAAGGATTTAAAACAAGCATCTCGGGCGCTTAGTACTCATGCGGTATTCTAACTTTCATCTTCTAAATCGCTTAATTAAATTGACAAACCCCCGTTCCAAAAGCAATAGGCAGTAATTTATCTCAGCATATCAGGAGGGTTACTTAAAAACGGGGTAGCTTACTTGAAGGGACGTTTTTGATCTGATACTTTAATCAACTATTAGAAAGGAGTAACGTCTAGATTTGGCAAGTATTTTTATCTCTATATTTTTAAATTATTTAACTATAAGCTCTAATGGAGATGCGTATCAGGGGACCGTGTCGAATACTAAAGAGATCTAAATTTTCGTACATTTTTAAAAATACTTTCAAATACAAAGGTTTATTAGTTATTTACGTGGCAAGGGTTAGCGCTTGTTCGCGATCTTGTGTAAGATTATTCCACAGTTTAGCTCAACAAAAGAAGATGTAGTTTTCTGCCCATTGCTACTTTTTCTCAAAGGCGGTGAGATATGAGTGTCAGAAGTTCTGTTTTGTGATGTTTTGATGATATTTTAATGCGAATAGTTCAGATAGATGTACAGTTAAACGACCGTGTAACGATTTGTACATCACTGCAGCAACTTCTTTGGTTATTATATAGTTTAAAATGGGCCACTGTAGACAGTGTATCAGAATGGTAGTAGAAGTATCAAATTTGCTATATGATGCGACTTGAGCTGCTCCAGTGTGTAAAAGTTGGAGGGTTTGCATTTTGTCATCTCCCTGTTCCCCAAATCAAAAACAGCAGTGTAACAATACACAACACGACAACAGAAGTATCAGTTCTTTAAGAAACTTAAAAACCAACTGTAACAGGCTCAAGGACAAAAAGAGAATATAGTCATGTTTCAATTTACAAATACCTAAGCAACTTATTCCTTGCATAAAAAACAATGCAGCTTTACTTACCATATCGAAATTCGTGATATGCTGAAACAATTTTTCATCATTCTCGGAAAACTTCTCAATGTCAGCCATTCTAGAAAAAACGAAACAAAAAATGTATGTTTCATAAGACACTAAAAATTAAAACAGTAGGGGAAGTTTCTTAAGTTTACAGATTTTGAGTATTGAAGGATTCTTATGAGTTACTTACATTCTTGAACTAAAGATCTTAATTGCATCCAAACGATTTTTTCTCGGACGAAACTCATCGGTTGATCACATCTGAATGCCTGCGGCACTCAAATTATTAAATAATTTTATTATATACGCACCCACTCTTACTAATGGGTCCGCCTCTAACGTAACATGCAACATAGGATGAACCAGTGTTTTGTTGGAATATACATGTTTGCATTGAAATTAAGAGACTTTTTGGTAGGAAAAATGTGATGGTTTTCTACTCGTTTTACCTGATATGAAATTTAAAGAAAGGTCTTTTCCCCCATTTTCTGCCAAAGTAAAGGGTGTGATCGCCAAAATGTTTTCCCCAGACCCCTGTGAACCTATTCAGGACATAACCCAAACTTTTTAGTGCTTGCTTCCTGCCTGGTGAGTACACTGCGCTAAAAATATATGGTAACAATAAGAATGCGAAATTACTTACGGCATTGCATGTAAAACGGTTAATAGCTCCTCCAAAGCTTTGCATTCTGAAGGATCCTGAAATTTAATGAATATAGTCAAATACTGTACGGCGATACGTGTAGGACGATACGTGATTGATAGCAATTTTCAGGCCATATCTTGGCTGTGTTAACGACCATGAGTCAACTATGGTAAGGTCATTTCGCAGGCATTAAAGGTCATTTCTTTGGTTCAATTCCCCGTGTTACCACTACAGGACTGAGTGACAGCGTTGTGACGCAAACAATGAAAACAACGACGAAGAGAGACAAGAATTAAAGAAGGAAAACAGATAACCGGGTAGAACAGTAACGAAAGGAATGACAGAATAGACGTAATTAGTGAAAAGATCAGCCTGAGCAGAATCATATCTGTGGCTAGTGAAGATAAAATAAAGTTACACAAAGAGGAGATGAGGAACAAACATGCCGAAAGAAAATTAAAAGAAAAGTAAGAAATAAACGAAAAAGGATAAGAGAAGAGATAGAATAAGTACATCAATATGTGAAGAACGAAAGAAGAGCACCTAAATAAAACTTTAATGTCAGAGATAACTGGCAGTTAAGAAAAAATATAAAGCAAGGAAAGGAGTGAAGAGGTTGTGAGAAAAGGAAAAGAAAATATGGACAGAAAGGAAGACAAAAACGAGAAGATAAAAGAAAGAAGGAGTGAAATAATCGAAAAAAGAGGACGACGAAAGAGCGAAAAGGGAAAATAGATTTTAAAAAGTGATAAGGCTTAAATGACGGAACAAAAGAAAAAATAATTCGAGATTCTTGGTGAATTCAGTAAAACGGAAATACGAAAAAGTGAGTCAATAGAAAATGAGAGGGGAAGGCAAGAAAGACTAATTGAAGAAACAATCTAATGGAAGGCGAATGGAAGATGAAATTTTAAAGAATAAATGAAAATAAAAAGAAGATAAAAGCAAAACAAGAAAAAGAAAAAACGAATGAAGGATCAGAAAACAAAAAGAAAGTTGGGTTGGAGGCAAAGAATAGAGAGAGAAAAAAAATGAAGAAAAAAGAATAGAGAGAACAAAACGATAAAAGGGAAACGAAATAAAAGCGAAACTCACGATGGAAAAGACAGAATATGTATAAGGACACAAAAAACAAAGAAAGAAAATCATATGAACAAGAACACAAATAAAAACGGCAACAGAGTAGGTAGGATAGGAAGTTTGTAGAAAATGGCAATGAAAGTGGAGAAAAATAAAAGGGAGAGGAGAGGATGAGGAAAAAGATTTAATCTATTAGGAAAACGTGGGATAAAAAGATAAAGGGTAGGAAAAGGTAGAAAAGGGACAAGGAGACAAAAGGAAAACAATGGAAGAAATAATTACCGTGCAATTGCAGAATTCCAAAACACACTACTGCAAAACATGGGTTAGTAACTTGAGTGCAATGAGATACGTGATGAAGAGAAGGAGAAAAGTAGAACGAT
The DNA here is from genome assembly GCA_014526335.1 of Chrysaora quinquecirrha. Taxonomy (NCBI): domain Eukaryota; kingdom Metazoa; phylum Cnidaria; class Scyphozoa; order Semaeostomeae; family Pelagiidae; genus Chrysaora; species Chrysaora quinquecirrha. The sequence goes on along the minus strand of JACTAT010000366.1, from coordinate 243,567 downwards.
ATGGAAGGAAGAGGAAGAGGAACACGAGGAGAGAAAAGAATGAATTAGTAAGGGGAACTAGGAGGAAGGTGCTTCAAAGAAGAAGGGTAGGATGTGAAGAAAAAGCAGGCCTCCAGAGACCAAACGACAAGCAGCAGCATCAAAACAGCATATCAAGGAATGAGAAACTTGTTGCCGGGAAGCAAATGAGAGAACATAAAAGATAATGAAGAACGAAAGAGCTTCACACTCGCCTTTCTGACAGCGTTGTCTGTTTCATCATCTGCCGAGTCAGTGGAAATAAGCATGGCAGTTTTCGCAGTATTCTTTGATTGCAGAGGATGCTGGAATCTCGTTCCCTGTTCTTGGTTGTAAACTCGTAAATTTCCTTGCCCTACATCACTGAAAGTACGAAAAAATATACTATACATAATTATACTTATTTATAATATACAGTATGAATAAGTATACCACATTTTGTTAGTGGTAAATAAGCATTACTTCTCCAACCAGCGCCCTTCTCTAACCAGCATCCCCTTTTTCGGTGAACTCTAAAATGAGCATCCTCTATCCAACAACCCCCCCGAAATATAACCCAGTAGACAGGAATAGACCACTGATCTCTAAAAAAAACTCTTATAGTATTTCTTTTCTTTTTAGTCTTTTTTTAGAGATCAGTGGAATAGACTCGTAAATCTTCATTGTTGTCACCATTTAAAAAAAAGCTTGGAAAAATTGGTATCAGGTCAGGCATGTTTTTTATGCTTGGGCGGAAGGTCCCTTTGAGAAATTGATAAAATGCCCCCCTCCAGGCGAAGACTTCTTAATGTGTAATACACGCTTTTTTTTATAAGGAACCTACATCAAGGCCTAATTCTTAAAGTTCCTTATTTTTGGGCCTCTTTTGAGGCAATTGTAGTTCCAAAAGTTCCTTAATAGTTCCTTAATTTTAAGTGCACATACAGTGGTCTTAACAATAAAAGAGAGACATTTGCATGTGAGCAAAGCTCGAGACTACTCAAAAAAACATTGGATACATGCTTAACGTGCAATTTATGTGATTTTCGACTGCAAATGAATGGAACCGGCTTTCTAATTCTTGATTATTAGCAGTGATAAAAGTATTCAACATTCAAAAGTTCCTTAATGATTTTCTCCTTAGTAGTATAAGTTCTTTAAATTTTCGGGCCTTCTACATCTAGGTTCCTTATAAAGTGGTTCCTTATAAAAAAAAAGCGTGTAGCAATGATCTTCAGCAAATAAAATAAAACTGTTTTTATTTAAGAAAGTCTAGTTTTTTTAAGACCGCCTCTCTCCAACGAATGTTTTTCAGAGACAAAATTTACATTAGAGAGTAAGGCATCGTAGCAGAATACTGTGTAATCCGGTGGTAACCTACTTATTAAATATTCTTGGATAAGTACCATTAGATTTGTCCCTAGAGCCACAGTACTGTCTGTAAGGTTTTTTGCTTATATAACGTACCAATTACGTTCATTCAACACAATCTCGTTATGAATTACTTGAAGGGACGGTTGTATCTGTAGTGTGTAATCAAAGTATGTTATTGTTCTTTGGCGCTCAGTTCGGTTCAGTTCATTCATTTTTTTAAATTCCAACTAATTTTACACAAATAGCTTCACATACACGTCTCTTTTCAACATTTATAAAGTAACTCCTTTCTAAGGAACTTAAGGCTTAAAATAGCCTGAAAAATAAGAAACTATTTATGCTGAGAGCAAAACATTGAATATGTTGAGACGAACAAAACCATGCGATTTGCTGTTGCTTGTGTGACCAGTCACACTTGCGTCGAAAAAAAATCAATAAATAATAATAAGGAACAACGCAGAGGCGTAAGAGAGAACACAAAAAAATCAAAGTAAATAATATTTAAGTAATACCAATATTTCGGACTGGATTACAGTCCTTTATCAAGGCAAATGAAACTGTTTTGGTTGAATTCACCATTCCTTTTAATTGTTTTTTGAAATACACGTTTTTTTTATAAGGAACCTTAACTCTGAGTTAAGGCTGAAGTTCCTTAATTTTTCAACAAAATGAGGCTGAAGTTCCCTATACTGTTCCTTCTCGTGAGATATTTTGACTACTAATTTTAACAGCAAATTCATATAAATGAGCTTCATTTTCTAACTTTAAATATAAATGGAGTCTTTATTGGAAGGACGATGAGAAATAAATTGTTATTCTGCTATTTTTTGCACAAATCGTCTTGTTCTTGACAAAAATTATTCTTAGTTTTTCATCCGAGCCTCGGGAGTTCCTTAAAGTTCCTTAATTTTTTGGGAATTTTCAGCCTCGAGTTCCTTATAAAGGTGATCCTTATATAAAAAAACGTGTATTGTAGAATTTGTGTCTGAATTTTAAACAGTTTCATTTGCCTTGATAAAGGACTGTATGCCAGTCCGAAATATTGGTATTAGTTTATTATTATTTACTTTGATTTTTTCGTGTGTATTCTCTTGCGCCTCTACGTTGTTCCTTATTACTATTTAAAACATTGAATAACGTACTTGTACTGATCAGAGAGCGCCATCATCTGATGTTGCAGGTTTTCTTGGAACTCTTCAATGATCAACTTCACTACCTTTCCCAAATTTGAATGCATGTAGAACTAAATGTAAAAGAGAAAAGACTAAATGTGAAAATGAAAAGAAAACTGCACTGCTAGAATTTCATATAGGGATCAGCTAGGAACTGCAGTGGGCAGTGGCATCACGAGAATCGTGTGACGAGCAAAAACAAAATAAATATCAATGGTACATTTTGTTGAATTTAATAAACAGTTACTCACGTTGTTCAGTGTATCGCATCCAACAACATTCATCTGAAATGTGAAAGATAGGACAATTTTAAAACAATATGAACTAGTGGACTTTAGCTTCAAATGGCAGTAGTTTTAAGATCGCGAGGTGGAAATTTTCGCGGACATAACTGCTTTTTCGTAGCCATAATCCCCCCGGGTGGTACTTCAATTGTTCGTTATACTAGACGTGCCGCCCAAATGGGTAACTTTTTCAGCGCCAATTTCCCTACATATGGGTTGATTTTTCGTAAAGAATCTCTACACATGGGTAGTAAAATATATAAAAAATATTAGACATTCATTGCTTTGAAAAGGCTGATAAAAAGTGCGTTTTAGTTTTCAGCGCAAATGCCTTTTTGCCGCATTTAGAGCTGGCTCAGGCGTTAAATTTGGTTCAAACATTTGAGATATTGGTACAAATGGGTAAAAAATTTCGTTGTTTTTTCTAAACATGCAATAAGTTTCGCAAACCTACAATACGCCCCCAGAAGGCTGATGCAAAATATTTGCGTTCAAAATCTCATCTTGATTTCTATTAATTGTAATCTCTAGCAATAATGATTCGTATGAATGATGAAAAGTTAATTTGTTGTAATTTATCAATTAAGGGCCCGGTAGCAAGAGGGCTCGGGTTGCGATTGCAAACTAGCATCCCTGCCAGTCCGCCTCTGCTTTTGGCCTCGAGCTGATTTAGGAAAACTTCTGCTTTTGTTGTCGTCAAGAAGGCATGTTTGTATATTTAGAAGGTATGGGCCCCTTGAACTTTTCGCCCCAGCTGTCAAAAAGGTCTTCGTTTAATTTATCACTGATGAGCTGATCTAACATAGACTCAGAAATAGGGATCACATCAAAATGGTGGACAGAGTTATAGACCTCGATAATTTGTATTTTTGCTGCACCCCTTGCACAAATGCTATAACGATTCCCTACAAGACGGGCAGGAGGAGAACGATACAATCATACCTGAGGGTATGTTCAATAACTTTTAATGATGATGATGATGCTGATGATGATGATGATGATGATGATGATGATGATGATGATGATGATGATGATGATTATGATGACGAACGTACTTCTCCCTATCAAGGATGCAAACACGATGACAGGTCTCCCGGTCCCGCTGGTTAATCATAGTTTTCATCAGGGTTTTCATGGAGAAGCCGCCTTTGAAGATAATATAGATTAAATTTGTCAGGGTGTGATCACTCTTTGATCTTTCTTTGATCACTCTTGCTGGAATTCAATCATTCATTCATCTTCTATGATTCGTGTTTGCTTCTTTTGTTCTTTGGGTTGTAAAATTTTATGTTTTTATTTGTTCTCTTTTCAATTCTTGACAGGCTCTACGGGTTCTATATTCTTCGGAGAGTAAGTCATTAATTGAAAATTGAAATTGAATAGGTTTATTCCGGGGGTATACCAATATTCCATTATCAAAATATTCCTCCAGAATAAACGAGAAAAAAAACAAACCGAAATAGCTTAACATTGGTTCTCTCTATTTATGTTTTTTACAAAAATGACATTCAAGAGTTCTTAAAATCTTAAAATTGAAAAGCTCTGTATCTTTACATCAAATAATCGCAGATTCTAATACGATCCCTATGACATTTACCCCCGGATAAATTCCACATTCCAAACTCATATCTGTGAACTGTGGGCAGGACAACGCCACACGCTAAGGCAACCAACCTTACGGCCGAAGATTTCAATCTCAGCTATTTGTTTTGATTCTAAGTTTTGAGCTCAGATTAGAGATTTTGAATTTCAAAGTTGTGCTTCTTTTTAAAAAATCATGGGAAATGTATTGGTCCAAACAAAGCGGTGCAGAGTAACCGGCGACGTGACAAGGATATGACGACCTCGCGAGAAAGAGATCTTGAAGCGGGCAGCCCAACTTTTGTTGAAGAACGAATTCCTCTCGTTGGGTTTTCTGGCAGCGATGGAGACAGAGATGCCAGCGAAAGTGAACAGATTGACACTGACCTTCCCTCAAGTTCGGAAGCTCCTGGAAAAGTAGCTGTTTGTGACACACAGGTCCCCATGTTGAGCGAGAATGGATCTGATGGGGCCATAGGGTCAGCGAAGAAATGTATGAAGAGGTGTGGTAAAGAGGAACCGGGTGCCTTTAGAGCGATGAAGATAAAAGCAAAAACTGGCGGAGAAGAAATCTGCCTTGATGTATCCACATTTTTCCAAAACATGATTGACTGGAAAATGAAATCCTATGTGATTTGTATTTATGATGCCGATAATTTTCCTGAAAGCAAATTTGAACTTATCCGAGAGATGTTAATATATAGGAGGACGGCAGCTATAATAAGCAATGAATTACTGGACAGACGCAAAATACCTGATGGTATTTATACTCATAGTGAAGCAAAGGTTGTTTCTATAGTTTCCACCTCAGCTTTTACTGGGGATGCTGTATCAGGGTCAGAATATGAAGAACAGTTTTTTGCTGCCCTTGAATCTCAGCAACTTATTGACACTGATTCTGGCAAAGACGCTGAAGAAAAAGACGAAGTCTACAAACCAAATTCAAAAAATCATTGTGTTTTGCTGTTAGAGGATGCATCAAAATATGACACTCTTCAGTACACCATGGCTTTTCAAGACCTTTGCGCTAAGAACTTCCTGTTTTCCGTTGATTTACTTGTGAATGCCAGCAAGGAGATGCTGGTTTCCATGGCAAATGGATCTTACTTTAATCATGAAGCTGGTATATTACTTATCAAAAGCGAAGGATTGCTTTCTTCAGCATTGTTTTCTTTTGTTGAAGCATGCAAGAATGATTCCGAAATGCTAGAAGAAACCCAAAAACAATTTATTGTGGCTTGTAAAGAATATATCTCTGGATCTGACAGCATTAATTTGGAATTGATCATAGAAAATTTCAAGAAAAATATAAGGAAATTTTCTACTTATGATGAATCAAAGGATGATATACAAGAAGCATTTAACTCTGCAACATTTGATAAAAGCCCATTAACGAAAACTTACTTTCTGATGGATTCAAGTAGAGAAAATTACTTGACACTGTCAAACAACGACTATTTCAAAAACAACATAGAAACTTTGGTGATATTTAATAGGAGTGGAGGACTGCCTAGTGTCTTGGCAAAGTATTTGAAAGATTGCGTACACAAAGAGGAATTTGTTGACCAATTGAAGTTTTTTGATGGTGAGGGTGTTGATTTGGAAGCATTATTGAGAGACAAAAGTGATGATTTTCTAAGCAACATTAATGAAAACATCTCAAAGTTGAAGATTTATGATGCAAATGACCCAGAAGTCATGAATATAGTTGAAAGAGTCACACATTATTTGGAATATTGTAAATGGTCAGCATATTCCAATGAGCTTTCCAAAGATATTGCTGTATTGCTATATGCTTTGCGGAAAAGTGACCCAACAATGATCGAAGATTTGTTTAAATTAAAATTTCCAATTGACACATATCTGTATTCAAACATAAGGTTTCACTGGAAAGATGCTGACCCAGGACAGGAAATGGGAGTTGCAGCACACTTCAAAATATATGATCTTGGTATAAAAGACATAGAAAATGACAGCTCCAAATGTCAAATGGGTAATGGAAGAGCTGTGAATAACGCAGTCGCAAAGCTATCAAGTGGCATAATGGCAGATTGTTTTAATGAAGATGGAACACCGAATCTTGGAATTATTTCTCCAATTCAAGCCTTGATTATCAATCAGATTTTCTGTCTGCAATTTGCTTTTGTGAAAATGCTTTGGAAGTATGACAACCAGAATGGGTTTGTTAATGCTGTAATGATATGGATTCTGATTAATGGCATTTTGGAGGAAAAGATATTTTTTAAAGAGAGTGGGGTTGATGAACTCATTGAAGCAAGAGACCATTTTGCTACAGCTGTAAAAGAGCCCCTTTGTGAAATGCTTAAATTGGGTAGATTGTGTTGTCTTTATATATTGAAATGCAGAGTGCCACTATTTAAAGGAAAAGCCTTATATCAGGCAGCTGGTGACGGAAAGTTTCTCCAGTTCATAACACATGCAACTACAAAACGCTGTATCCTAGATGAATGGTTCAACGACGATGGAAAGGCAGCAGTAGCACTACATCAGAATGATTTTGAAAAGAGTTGTTTCTCTAAAAAGGATCCAAAAAGGTTTGCACAACTCAAAAAGCCAATAATAAAGCTATACATTCACATGGGAATGTATGTGATTTCGTATCTGATGCTGGCATACTGCACCCTTCAGCCAAAAAGCAGAGCAAGTGGAATCGTCCAGTGGTTTCTGTTTGTAATGGTTTCATCATTTTGTGTGGATGAACTTAGACAGGCATTAGGGGAGAGTCAGGACAGTATTCAAAGTTCATGGAGAAGATGGTGGTCAGATAATTGGAATAAACTGGACTTTCTTTCAATGATGTTGTATTACATTGCCTTTGGTCTAAAGTGTGGAGGTGTCTTTAATTCATCTCAACTCCTCTTTTCAACATTCTCTTTCATTTGGTGCCTTAAGTTCTACCAGTTTCTCAGAGCATTTGAGTCTCTTGGCACTTACATCATCTTGATACAAGAGATGCTTCCACAGCTTGGGATGGTATAATTTAAGATTCAAGATCCAAGATTCAAGATCCAAGAGCCGAGAAATTAAGATCCGAGATATTAAGATCCGAGAAATTAAGATCCGAGAAATTAAGATCCGAGATATTAAGATCCGAGATATTAAGATCCGAGATATTAAGATCCGAGAAATTAAGATCCAAGAAATTAAGATCCGAGAAATTAAGATCCGAGAAATTAAGATCCAAGAAATTAAGATCCGAGATATTAAGATCCAAGAAATTAAGATCCGAGATATTAATGACCGAACGATCCACCTATATACCTTATCGGCCCTTTTTACGCCGGCCCTAAATTAACGCCGGCCGTTTTTACGCCGGCCCTAATTCCGCCGGCCTTAAAATGTGCTTTAACGCCATTTAGGGCCGTGTTTTACGCCACTCGAAGAACAAGGAAAAACAACAATATATTTTTACGCACTGTTGCGTCTTTTATTACTTTTTATTACCTTGAATATAATTCATGTTAGTCAATTACAATTGTCTCACTGCTATCTACGGTTGAAAGTTTCCATTTTTTCTAAGATGGCTTTGTTTTCATGCTGTTTATGAAAATTCCTAAAATATAGTGTGTGGTAGCAAAAATAGGTGCTTGGAAATTAACGCCGCTTTTTGAGAAAAATTCCAAATTTATGGCCCTTTTAACGCCGGCCCTTTTAACGCCGGCCCTTATAACGCCTCTAGGCTAAAATTAACGCCATTTAGGGCCGGCGCAAAAAGGGCCGATAAGGTATTCTGTTCATCACATCAAGAAAATCACCGAGTTTTCCCAGCACTACAGTAGCTCAGTAGGTTAGTACGCGTGACGCGAACTAGGTATATGGTCGCTGGATCGATCCACGGTATCACCTTGTGTTTTAGTTTATTAGTTTTAGTTTCCGAAAAATTTTTCTCCGATGAGCGCTTCGTGATTGTTTTCGCGTGAAAATTAATAAAAAAATACAGAATAATTCATGATAATTTTAGTCTTGTTTGTTTTCTATTTTTAAACAATTCTCAAATTTGGCGGCCAAATTTGAGAATTGTTTAAAAATAGAAAACAAACAAATTTAAGCTAAAAATACAGTGACTTCGTGTCGTCTATTCCATAGGCCTAAGTTATAAGTATAATACCTATACTAGTATGTATAAACCGCCAAATATTGGATCTTAATTTCTTGGATCTTAATATCTGGGATCTTAATTTCTGGGATCTTAATTTCTGGGATCTTAATTTCTGGGATCTTAATTTCTTGGATCTTAATTTCTGGGATCTTAATTTCTGGGATCTTGGATCTTGGATCTTGAATCTTAAATTATACCATCCCCCACAGCTTCTGAATTTTGCCGTTGTTGCTTTGATAGCAATGATCTCCTACGGTGTTTTTTTGACATCGATTTTGTTCCCGAAAATAAAGTTCAATAGCTGGAGTGTCTTCATCATGATTTTGTTGCGACCTTATTTGCTACTTTTTGCAGAAACTGGAATCAACGAATATGACCTTTCTGCTAAAAATACAATATTTGCTACACCAAAGGTTCCAACAGCTTCTGAAATATTGATAATTTTGGGAATGTGTATTTTCTTAATGTTTGGTGGTGTCCTACTATTGAACCTTCTCATAGCTATTTTCAGTGGAATTTACGAAGAGGTCAAAGAGAAGTCTGATAAATTATGGGTGTTAAATAACTTGGAGTTGTTACAGGAATTTCAAAGCAAACCAGTTCTGCCCATTCCATTTTCATTGCCAGTTAACATATTCCTTGTAATAAGAAGACTGAAGGAGAAGGCTGCATTTCCACTTAAGGATGATGGCTATACAAGTTCATTTTTGTCTCTTTGGCAACATAACTGCATGATCATGGCCTTTGAGGAGAATGAAATGGATGACCAGCCAGACACTACTGAAAAGACAATTGGCGAGCTAAAAACTGCAGTGTCTGCTGTGGACACTAAAATTGAAGCTCTAGAGAAGAAGATGGATGTGCGAATTAAACAGATCGAAGTGCAATGTCAAGATATATCAAGAAAACTTACTCAGCTCATTAGCAGCACAGCTGGCAAAGACCGGTAACATTGATTGAAGTAGTTTTGTTTACGTTCTCGTTAGTTCTTCAAGCTCTTAGCTTTATTTTTACGATAGCTTGAGTGGTTTTGTCCTTTCACTGATCAGGTGTGAGGTTAGATAAGCTTTTTATCAAGAGAAAGGGACTCCATTTCACTGAACCTTATCATCATTGCGTCGCTGGGATGTCAAGATTTTACGTTGATTACGTGGATATTAATATTAATCTCTTTGAATATTACATTTCGTTTGCCTATGCTGGATAAAAAGTGCTCTATGCCATTGGCAGAGCGATATACACAGAGGTAGACTCAGAAAAGAAACGTATCTTCGTTGTTACTCCTAGTTTCACGCATTCATGCGATCATCAGACACCTGATTCTACTACACTGAAAAATTTATTTATTAGATTTACTGATTTACTTGCTAGGGGCTTATATTGGTTTGAACTAGGAATCGGTATATTTTTCAGCGAGTAGTTGAATCTGACTTGTTCCATTTTCGAAGTTGATGTCTTTGAATATTATATTCTTACGTTATGTTGCATGCATTTATTAGAGGGTGGTAAAAGGGGGGTCAGGATCACGAATCACGGGGATAAAAATGTTTGCCATTCACGATCCCCATCAAAAATATGGTCAATCACGTTTCACGAAATATCCTTTACTACCTTCCGATTAGCATCAAGAATATAGTTTTAGTATAGTATTATTTTATTTATATTAAGTCGATTGTTGTTTACTATGATTTTCTGATAATTTGCCGTCAATCTTTTAAGAAATCTTGCTTTTGCCAGCTTTTTCCAGACCCGCAGTTTTTTTTCAATCATATCAAATAGAGGGGTCAGAGTGAGTTGCAGTGGGTCTCCCAAAACGCCAAAAAAGAATAAACCTTCGCCTCTTTTATTATGAACTTGAGAGTAGGATATAAAATAGTTACGTCAATCATTGCAAACGCCCTTTTCGTTATTCCCTTGAGTTGATTCGTTCTTTTGCTTACATTTTCGAATAAGCTTGCTGATTAGTTCGTTAGGTCATTTATTACACATTTTAACATCAATCTTTATTTATGTATGCCTTATAGTTTAAGTTTATCGCTGATTGTTATGTATATATTTCAGTTATAAGTTTTCATCTTTTTCTATTCTCTGCACAGATGCTGTGGCATCGTAATTTAATCGAGCCAGCTCGTGTTAAACTGAAATTACCCTTTTAGCACTGCTATTGTGCAGGTTTATATAACATACGCAGCAAACCTAACTTGAAAAGTTGGTATCTCGCAGCTGTTTTGACGTGGTTTTTGAGTGAATTTGATGTTAAACAGCAAATGAACGCATGTCTATACTTATGGACAAAGTCATGCTAAATGTAAAGATAACTGCTTGTTGCTCAGAGAAACAAAAGCTTTCAAGTTGTTTGATCTATTGAATCAGCAGAATCTTGAGGGACATCAGTACTTTAAGTTTAGACATATTTTTGTTGTATCCATGTGATGTTGCTGAAATTTGCTCCATAGTTGTTGATCATGGACATTTATGCATTTTGTATTGTAATTTTCACTAGTCAGGTCGCTGCGTGGCAGAAATAATTTATCAGACTATAAAATCGGCGGGCAATGCAAAAAATGGTTTAAAACAAGCGCAAAAGCTTTTAGATGACAAATCAACTTGTTGGACATCGCTGAATTACATGTGGGGATAATCCAGCAGCATTTTGTGTTTTCCCCATACAGTTTTTCATTAACTTCAAAATTTTAGAAATGGCCGAAATCCAAAATCATTGCATAAAAAATTTAAAACTACTCCCAGAAAGGGCTTATTTGGTGTATTCAAAATAGACCTTTTTTGTTAAATTATAGTGAAACCCTCCTTCCTTAGTCTGCCGCGCCTTAGAGTAACACCATAAAAGAAAGTCGTGTAAAACAAACAAGAACAAATAAAAAATATTTAAGCATAACAAAACAGTTAAAAGTCATACGAAGTCTCTTTAATTCTTTAATGCCATCATCGTCCTAAAAGGCCATCTTGATCATCGAAAAAACTCGTCCCTTTCTTCTTCCACGTGCTCTCCTACTTCATGTAAAGTTGCCCCCAAGAGCGCTCCTTCACAGCGTTCTTAACACTCCCCTCAAATTATCAGGGAGAGATAATTTTAATCGGGTTATAGTAAACATATTGTCCTAGAATTCTTCATCTTCTAATAAGTTATTAATCCTTTCTCCGGGCAGCAACTCTTGCTGATCTTTGTGGTCTTTCTTCAGGTTTTGAATTTTCTTTTTCCAATGCCTTGTTTGCTGTGGCGATTCTTTTGTTCAATTCCTCGGTGCTCATATTAGATCTTATTTCGAGTGGGCAGATTAGCTGGATTGGACGCTCTCGTATCTTGTTTCGAACGATCATGCGAACTCCCCGTATAACTCCATCTTTTCCTTTCAAATGATCACACACAAGGCCATGATGCCAATCATGTTTATTTTTACTTTCGCCAACAACTAGCACCACCTCTCCAAGATCCGGGTAGTATGCTTTCCTTTTGGTGACATCGTGTTTCTCCTTAATGCTCTTACGTATTCTGTTCGCCATTTTTCCACATTTCTTCTTTTGCTTTCCGCAATCTCTTTTCCATCTTACTTGGGCTGTCCTGTTCATCTTGCTCTTCTAATGTATATATTTCTCGTCCGTGAATTATACTGTTTGGTGTAAGCACTCTAGCTCCAATTTCGTCTTCAACATATTGCAGCGGTCTGTTATTAAAAACAATTTCAATATCTTTGATGACTCTTGAAAAACCTTCGAAGGACAAATGGCATCTTCCCAACTTCTGGTAAATCATACTTTTGAGGTCTCTGTTCAACCTTTCGTAGAACCCTCCTCTCCATGGACTCTTGGCTAATATGAAATCCCATTTAATATGCTGGTCTGCTAAATAATCATGAAACAGCTCGCTCTTGCGTAGTCTCTCTATAAACTTTGCAGCAGCCTTAAACGTCATGGCATTGTCACTGATTATCTCCTGAGGTCGAGAATAAACTGATATGAACTCGTTAAGTTTATCTATAAACTCCTCTGTTTCCATGGTCCTAGTCACTGTAAAGTACACTGCTCTGGATGTAGCACAAGAAAAAACGATCACATAAGCCTTTGTCTCATCTAATCCCTTTTTAAGCTGAAAAGGGCCCACAAAGTCTATTCCAACTACTGCAAACGGATATCTCGCTGTTACTCTTTTCTCTGGCAATGCTCCTACTGTTGGTACAGGATAAGGCCTCGCGGCCATCACTTTACACTTTTCACATCTGTTCCTGACCTTCTTTAGGATGGTCCTCAATCTTGGAACCCAGTAGATCTCTCTGATTCTTCCCATTGCAATGTTTACACCTTTGTGGCCAACGTCTCTGTGGGTTTCTTCACATAGTTTTCTGGCATATATGGATTCTCTTGGAATGAAGACTGGCACTTCACCTTCAATTCTACCAGCACAGCGAACAATGTTGTCTTTAAACAGTGTCAGACCTAGTTTCTGTGACTCTATTTCATTTAACTTTGTACCCTCTTGTGCTCTCTTGATCAAAATTTCGTTAGCTTTGCGTAACTCGTCACTAGTCAGAGGACCTTTCTGCCGTTTTCCCTTGTCTTTAGCATTCATAGCAAATCTTGAACACCAACCTATTACTCTTTTAGCTCTTTTTAAAGTTCCTTTCTCCAAAATCTTGTCTAATAAATGCTGTTCTGTACTTGTAGTGAACACTTCCTCCTCTGTATGCTTCAGCTCTTCCCTAACATCTTTATCAGAGTTCTCAAAAACTTGAACTTCATCAGGCCAATTTTCACCTTTAAGCAGCCATGCTGGCCCTCTCCACCAGTCAATTTTCTCTAAATGGCTGTAGGATACACCTCTACTACCAGCATCTGCATGGTTTAGCTTTGTTGGCACATATCTCCAGTTGATATCAAGAGCCTTTGTTATCTCATCTATCCTTCTGACTCGGTTGGACACAAATGTCTTCCAGTTCTTGTACGGCTTCTTTATCCAACAAAGAGCAACTTGGCTATCTGCCCAACAATAGTTTCCTACGATTGGCAATTTCCTCAGAGCCGTGTTTGTGTTTAAGGCTAAATTAGCTCCCATTTGACAGGCAACTAATTCTTGTCTTGCAATACTAAGTCCTCTTTTAGTAATCCTTGATTTTGCGGTTAGGAGTCTCATAGTTGTTCCATTAGGCTGTGTAACAATGGCAATGGTCTGTGCTGACACTGCTTTAGAGCTTGCATCCATCATATGGTGAAGCACAATGTTTGTCACATCTTCTAGATATGGTGCTATTGATCTTGGAACTGTGACACTTTGCAGACTTTTCAACCACCTTATCCAACTCTCTTTCAATTCTTTGCTCACTTCGTTGTCCCAACCCTTTTTCTCATCAACTGCTAACCGGTATAAATGTTTCCCCATCACAAGCATGGGTGCTAAAATTCCTAAAGGGTCATATATGCTTGCCAAAGTCTTAAGCATTGATCTCTTGGTTACTTCTTTTACTTCTTTTATCTCTACATTTACCATATATGTGTCCTCATCTTTATCCCAAAGTATTCCTAACAGTTTTGTCTTAACTCTTTCCTTATCATCATTAAGCTCTTTAATATTTGATTCCCATTTTCCAAGGGGAAACTTTCCTTTCAACATCATATCAGCAGCTTCGATCTTGAAATCCTTGGCATCTTTTTCGTTGGTTACAAGTCCCATAACATTATCGACATATGTATTTTCTTTCAGTGAATCAATAACAGACTTCTTCCTTCAGTATTCTCCAAGTGGAACTGAATAACTCCTCCAAGCATAAAAGGGAACTTTCTCCCCAAATGGTACTCTGCAGAATCTATAATGCTTTTCCACACCATCGCAGCCTTTGAATATGAATCGAAATGCATCTCTATCTGTCTCATCTAATTGTACTTGTAAAAATGCTTTCTCTACATCTCCCACTAGACAGACTGGTGACATTCTTGACCTGATAAGAATATCCCACAAAAGAGGCTGGGTTGCAGGACCAGGGTTCATACACTCGTTGATTGAATACTCTTCTGGTGATGGTTTTGCACTTGCATCAAAGACCATACGCACCTTTGTACTCACAGACTCTTCTCTAATCACAGGTTTATGGGGCATGTAGAACACCCTTTTTCCTGTGGGTATATCTGGGGCTTCTTCTATAATTCCTGTCTTAAGTTGCTCAGTCACTATTGATTCATATTTCTCTCTTACATCATCTGTCATCTTTGTCATCAAATTTCTCAATCTAGCTCTGCTTTGCATTTCATTTGTATTACTTGGTATTCTTTCCTCAATCCAGGGTACTTTCACCACATATCTGCCATCCCCAATTGCCTTATGTTTTCCAAAACTCATTTTTACATCTTCTTGGTCGAATTCCTTCCTGTCTTGTACTCCTAATACATCTAGGCTGTACAGTTTTTCATATTCTTCATTGGTTGTCTGTGTGAAATAGTTAAACTCTTTTCCTGTTCTTTCTCCATGCACTGTCCAGCCAAATATTGTCTCATCAGCTATAGGCTCACCTTTGTTACCCTTCCTACAGTTCCCAGTCCTGAAATCTGTAAAAGTTGGATCTCCAATCAGCAAGTGGACTTCATATGTATCATTACTACCTTCTGGAATAAATAGACCTCTCAAATGGTTATACTTCATTTTGAGCTCTTTACTTGATGTTCTCTCTCCTTTGGCAAAGTTTGGTTGGTCTAACCCCACAGCTTCAAATACAAATTCTTCACCTTTCAATGTATGTGCCTTTATCTCATAGACTGCTCTTTTGTCAATTTCCTTTTCCTTCAGCTGTTCTTAAACTGCTTGTCTCCCACTTTAATGGCTTTAGCTTCAGCATTTCAACAGCTTTTCTACTGATATAGTTCTTAGCTGACCCAGTGTCTAATATTGCCCATACCTGGTCACCTTTTAGCTCAATAGGAATGAGTGGCATGGTGCATTCCTCACTAGGGGTATAAACATTTAGGGTCTCCTCCTCTCTTTTGGCTTGTCTTCATGTAGGCTTGAGTGGTGGCTTCCTTGCATATAAAACAGCCCCTTTTTCTACAATCTTTGACTAAATGATTCTCTCCACACTTAAAACACATGCCTTTTCTTCTCATAAACTCTTTCCTTTCCTTAGTATCCTTAACTATATCACATTTGTCTGGCCAGTGTTTATTTGGGCAATAAATACATCTTGGTTCCCTTCTTTCTGTTGTCATGAAAGCTGTTCTTTGCCTATGTGTGTCTGATCTCCTTTCATCTTGTAGTTTGATACCTTCATCTTCAGTTACATTTCTTTTCAGCCATTTTCTTATTTCTTTCAACAGATCATCAAAGCTCCACATTTCCCATTCATCATCATTCCTTGTAAGGTCTGGCTTTATGTTAGGTAACTTGGCAAGTGTAGATAATACCAATCCTTCAATTTTACTGTGGCCATTCATGGCTCTCAGAGCTTCATAATTTATGCAAAGAATATCATAAAACTCTTTAACTTTACCATATTTTGACCCTCTTAAAACAGGCAAATCTATGATCTCTTTTGTATGGGCGGCTATCACAGTTTTTTCCTGTCCATATTCATCTTCAAGTAATTTCCATGCTCTATCATATCCTGCTTCAGTGTTAGGTATATTTCCTAGCATTTGATGACATTCTCCTCTTACGCTTTGTAGCAGGTATCCTAATTTCACAACCTTGTTCAAAGGCTGATTATTTATTTGTGCCTTAAATTGATTAGAGAATCTTATCCAATCTTTGGCAGTCCCTTTAAAAGGAGCAATACTTAACTTAGGTAAGTTGACTTCATTCTCTTTATGTTTTCTTACTATCTCAATTTCTTTTCTTTTGTTTCAAGCATAATTCTTTGTTGTTCTTTCCATGCTGCTCTGTCTTTTCTAATTTCTCTTTTCTCAGATGTTCTTCATATTCTTGAATTTCTTTTCTCTCATCTTCCTTACGTTTTCTCTCTTGCTGCTGTTCCTTTTCCTCTCTATATTCTTAATTATTTCATTATTTTCATGCAGAACTACCTTGCCTTTTCATACATTTTAAATGCCTCTTGAAAGCTATTTCGTGTCTCCTTTATCCATTCCTGTACAGTGCCAATTGCCTGCTCTTCATCAATCATCAATTCTGCAGTCTTTTCAATCAAATCTTCTAATGCTTTTACCTTGTTTGGCATGGTGACTTCACATAACCGGCCTAGTTTCCACATGTCTTTTGTTCAACTGCTTCCTTAATTTGCTCCCCATACATATTTGCCTTTACCACCTCTTTCTCCAATAACTTCTTCGTTGCTGTAGATTCCATTTTCAAACTATTGTTTTCTATAACTCAATATCTTTCACAGTTCTTGTCCCCTCGTGGTCGCCACTTTATAGTGAAACCCTCCTTCCTTAGTCTGCCGCGCCTTAGAGTAACACCATAAAAGAAAGTCGTAAAACAAACAAGAACAAATAAAAATATTTAAGAATAACAAAACAGTTAAAAGTCATACGAAGTCTCTTTAATTCTTTAATGCCATCATCGTCCTAAAAGGCCATCTTGATCATCGAAAAAACTCGTCCCTTCTTCTTCCACGTGCTCTCCTACTTCATGTAAAATTGCCCCAAGAGCGCTCCTTCACAGCGTTCTTAACATCTTTTTGAGACAGTGATTATTGGTAACAGAAAAGAAACCTCTACGTATGCTATAAGAGTTGCTATGACATGTCGCTTTTTGATGATTCGAAGCAGCATTGCAAGATGCAAGAAACGATAAAGTGCTTTGAGGTTTTTTAATTTTATGTTCTTCTCGAAGGCAAGCAAGGCTTCTTCAGAGTATTCGTTGGTGCCTGCTTGTTGCATGACCGCGATGACTTTTTATCTTTTGTGTTGGGCTTTTCTGATCCTTATTTCTTTGGTTTCCCGTCCTCCCTAACGAAATATCCGAAGTATTTTAACGGTGAGATCTGCTTCGGCTGCACGCGGTTCACATCGTTCTTGCCCTTGCGAACTTTTCATGATTTTTAAGACCATCATCTCGGTCATCAGTGCTAAGTGCCACCCCAGCGGCATCATTCTCGTTGATGTAACAACCCTCTATCTACTGTAACGTCTGTGTCCGTGTCTTTTCAGCGTATCAAACAACCCCTATTCCCTAAGCTGGATTTCTGTATTACACTTTATAACAAAATTACCGTTATAGCTCATGTAAAGGCATGGTACCAATTACCCCAGTCTAAAAATAGCACAAGGGAGCATTTCTCAGTTGGAGAACATATCCTATCTTTTTTAGCGTGTCAAACTACCCCTTTTCGCCAATTTTGATACTGGCAACATAAAATGCACAATTGTTTCACCAACATCCCCACTATGAAAGGACCTGCTCAATAAGGTCCCTGTGACGTCATCATAAATATTTTAACCTTCGAAATGCGACAAAGTGCATATCAATCGAAAGCTCTCGATGTGTTCTATCTATTTTTACCATTTTCTTTCATATTAATTGGCTTTTAAACGAATTAAAATGGGTAAAAGGTATATTTTATGACGTCATCATGACGTCGTATATCACGAGATAGAAGCATTTCTCGATTTGGCTCCTGGTCTTAAACGATTCAGCGTGGTCGATTTACCGGGAATCAAGTTTAAAAACAAAGGTTAGGCACTTCCTTAGATTGCAGGCCAAAATACCCTGTCTAATATAGAAAAGCATATGGGAAGATCACAAAATACTGCCGGATTACACTGACAAGTAAGTTGGAGAGGTCCAACAAGTTGATTTGTCATCTACAAGCTTCTGTGCTTGTTTTAAACCATTTGTTGCATTGCCCACAGATTTTGCATGCTGCACCTACCATAGCGCCCTGACTACACGATCCGTTTTCAATTTTAGTTTTACATGTCTTACGGAACCGCAAATTTCTATCTATAGCAAAATCTTCTTTTATGGCAAAGCAATCATCACTTAAGCCTTATATTTGCCCAGAATTCCGCCATAAAGATCTAGGTAGCTACATTAAATACATTCAACTGATTAAATAGATTCCCCAGCTGGAAAAACCAGGGCCATGAGGGCAAAATTAAAAAATGTCTTGAGCTACTAGCTTTTGTTTCTCTGAGCAACAACAAACAGTTATTTTGCGCTCATATTTACCAAATATAGCATTTGCACACTGCATTTTATGTTGAAGTTGTGAGTAACCACGGTCCGCATTTTATGATACCGTGGTTCCGACACTGGCAACAAAGTTTGTGTTGCAACTCTCCGCTACTTCTAGGCTTAATATTTAGCATTTGTCTTTTAGTATAAACATGCGGTCGGTTGCTGTTTAACACGAAACCCACTCACTTACCACGTCAAAGCTGCGAGATACGAACTTTTAAAGTTAGGCTTGCTGCGTATGTCATATATCCATGCACAATAGCAGTACTACAAGGGTTAATTTTAGTATAGCACGAGCTTGCTGGATAAAAATTACTATGTCACAGCGTCTGCGCGGAATGTAGAAAAAGATAACAACTTATAGCTGAAATATATACATAATAATTAACAATAAATTTAAACTATACTGCATACATAAAGATTGATGTTAAACTTTGCAATAAATGACGTATCGAAATGATTAAATCAACAAGCGAAATGTAAAATGTTAGCAAAAAGAATGAATCAACTTAAGCGAACAATGAAATGGGCGGTTGATAATGATTGAAGTAGTTATTGTATACCCTACTTTCAGTTTCATAATAAACACAGGCAGACGTTTAATTCTTTTCAGCATTTTCGGAGACCACCAAAACTCATTTCGACCCTTCTGTTTCACGATATTCCAAAAAATTGGGTTTGACAAAAAGCAATATCTCTTTTCAAACAAAATGAGACGGCAAATTAACAGAAATCGTAGTAAACAAAAGATGTTTCAGAGCTCCCGGTTCATTTTTTCTTGCTTTTTTACAACCCCACACATTGAAAGAGATTAATATTAATGCCCACTAAATCAACGTGAGATCTTGACATCCCAGCAACCCAGAAATGATACGATTAACGTAGCAATGAACAGGAAAATTGAGTCCGTTTTCCCCTGATAAAAAGCTTAACTACTCTCTCCCTTCTTCTCAGCCAAAGGACACAACCCTCCAAGATATCGTAAAAACGTAAAAACTCGATTTTTGACAATTTTTTGAACAGCAAAACTTTGGAATAAAGCAAAACCATGTGTAATATCACAAAGATAAGGGCTTAAAGAACTGCAAGAACGTAAACAAAAGTGCCCCAATCGATAATTGAATGTTATGCATCTTTGCCTTCAGTTTTTCTAATGAGCTGCTTAAGTAGACATGTTATATCTTGGCACTGCTCTTCGACCTTTTTCTCTAGAACCTCAATCTGTGTTTCAACCTTTTTGATTCTCTTATCTATCTTAACATCAAAAGAAGACAGGGCAGTTTTTATCTCACCAATTGTCACTTCAGTGGTTTCTGCCTCTTCAACCCATCCACCAAAAATCAGCATGACAGACTGTTGCCAATCAGACAAAAATGAACTTGTATAACCATCATCCTTCAGTGGAAATGCAGCCTTCTCCTTCAGTCTTCTTATGATAAGGAATATGTTAACTGGCAATGAAAATGGAATGGGCAGTGCTGGTTTGCTTTGAAATTCCTGTAACAACTCCAAGTTATTTAACACCCATAATTTATCAGACTTCTCTTTGACCTCTTCGTAAATTCCACTGAAAATAGCTATGAGAAGGTTCAATAGAAGGACACCACCAAACATTAAGAAAATACACATTCCCAAAATTATCAATATTTCAGAAGCTGTCGGGACCTTTGGTGTAGCAAAGATTGTATTTTTGGCAGACAAGTCATATTCATTGATTCCAGTTTCTGCAAAAAGTAGCAAATAAGGTCGTAACAGAACCATTATAAAGACACTCCAGCTATCAACCTTGATCTTGGGAAACAAGATTGATGTCAAAAAACACCATAGGAGATCATTGCTATCAAAGCAACAACAGCAAAATTAAGAAGTTGTGGAAGCATCTCTTGTATCAAGATGATGTATGTGCCAAGAGATTTAAATGCTCTGAGGAACTGGTAGAACTTAAGGCACCAAATGAAAGAAAATGTTGAAAAGAGGAGTTGAGATGAATTAAAGACACCACCACACTTTAGACCAAAGGCAATGTAATACAGCACCATTGAAAAAAAGTCCAGTTTATTCCAATTGTCTGACCACCATCTTTTCAATGAACTTTTAATGTTGCGTTGGCTTTCCCCTAATGCCTGTCTAAGTTCATCCACAAAAAATGATGAAACCATTGCAAACAGAAACCACTGGACGATTCCACTTGCTCTGC
Source organism: Chrysaora quinquecirrha (assembly GCA_014526335.1). Classification (NCBI taxonomy): domain Eukaryota; kingdom Metazoa; phylum Cnidaria; class Scyphozoa; order Semaeostomeae; family Pelagiidae; genus Chrysaora; species Chrysaora quinquecirrha. The sequence continues at coordinate 222,707 of JACTAT010000366.1, read as the reverse complement.
TTTTTGGCTGAAGGGTGCAGTATGCCAACATCAGATATGAAATCACATACATTGCCATGTGGATGTATAGTTTTATTATTGGCTTTTTAACTTGTCTTAGCTGTGCAAGCCATTTTGGTTTTTCTTTTGGATCATGCATTTTGTTGGAATCACTTTGATATTTCTGTAATGTAACCCCTGCCCTATCATCATTATGCCATTCAGCTAAGATACAGCGTTTTGTAGTTGCATGTGCTATAAACTGAAGAAACTTCCCATCACCAGCAGCTTGATATAAGGTCTTTCCTCTAAACAGAGGAACTCTGCATTTAGAAAAATCAAACCATTCAGAAAATGTAAACAGTTTATCAAGGAGCTTCACCACAGCAGCAGCATAATAGTCTCTTGCTTCAATGAGGTTGTCAGCACCATCCTCTTTAACATAGAGCTTTTCCTCCAAAATTCCATTAATCAGAATCCATATCATTACAGCATTAACAAACACATTCTGCTCGTCATACTTCCAAAGCATTTTCACAAAAGCGAATTTGAGACAGAAAATCCGATTGATAATCAAGGCTTGAATTGGAGAGATTATTCCAAGATTAGGTGTTCCATCTTCATTCAAACAATCTGCCATTACGCCATTTGATAACTTAGCAACAGCTTTATTCACAGCTCTACCATTACCATCGTCTTCTCCAATATGACACATTTTGAAATGCTTTGCAACTCTCTCCTCCATTGCACCCCAGTGGAACCGTAGGTCACAGTATATATAAGTATCAACTTGAATTTTCCATTTAAGTAAATCTTTGAACATTTCAGGGTCACTGTCCATCAGGGCCAGTAAAAAAGCATCAGGGGAACCCTCTAAGACACCTCCTGGCCATGTACAATATTCCAAGTATTTTTTGACTCTTTCAACTATTTCCATGACTTCTGGGTCATTTGCATCATAAACCCTCAGCTTTGAGATGTTTTCATTAATGTTTTCAAGTAAATCTCTTCTTTCATCTCTGCATGCTGCCAAATCCACACCCTCATTTTTGAAAAATTTGAATTGCTCATAAACTTCCTTTTTGTATATGGAGTCCCTCAAATACTTTGCCAAGATACTAGGAAGTCCTCCACTACTTTTAAATATCACCAATGTTTCTATGTTGTTTTTGAAATAGTCATTGTTTGACAATGTCAAGTAATTTTCACTACTTGAATCCATCAGAAAGTAAGTTTTTGTTAATGGGCTTTTATCAAATGTGGCAGAATTAAATGCTTCTTTTACATCATCCTTTGATTCATCATAAGTAGAAAACTTCCTTATATTTCTCTTGACATTTTCTATAATTAATTCCACGTCAATGCCATCAGATTCAGAGATATATTCTTGGAAAGCTACAATAAATTGTTTTTGGGTTTCTTCTAGCACTTCTGAATCATTCCTGCATGCTTCAACAAAAGAAAACAATGCTGAAGAAAATGATCCTTCGCTTTTGATAACCAATATACCAGCTTCATGATTAAAGTAAGATCCATTTGACATGGATACAAGCAACTCCTTGCTGGCATTCATAACTAAATCAATGGAAAACACGAAGTTCTTAGCGCAGAGGTCTTGAAAAGCCAGAGTATATACTGAAGAATGTCATATTTGGATGCATCCTCTAACAGCAAAACACAATGACTTTTTGAATTTGATTCGTAGAATTGGGGGTATTTGTCTACAGAGTCTTGTTGAAGGGCAGCAAAAAACTGTTCTTCATATTCTGACTCTGACACAGCATCCCCAGTAAAGGCTGAGGTGGAAACTATAGAAACAACTTTTGCTTCACTACGAAAATCTCCAGGTATGCTGTTGCGTCTGTCGAGTAATTCATTGCTTATTATAGCTGCCGTCTCCCATTCCGGGAGATCAAGACAGCCTACTTGGTCTTTTCTAACATCCATCCGATAAGTGCAACTTTGCTTTCAGGAAAATTATCAGCGTCATAAATACAGAACGCATTATATTTCATGTTCCAGTCAATCATGTTTCGGAAAAATGTGGATACATCACTGCAGATTTCTTCTCCGCCAGTTTTGGCCTTTATCTTCATCGCTCTAAAGGCACCCGGTTCCTCTTCACTACACTTAACTATACATTTTTTAATCGACTCCGTGGCTCCATCAGATGCCATCACGCTCGATATGGGGACCTGTGTGTCACAAACAGCTGCTTTTCCAGGAACTTCGGAACGCGAGGGCAGGTCAGTGTCAATCTTTTCACTTTCGCAGGCATCTCCGTCTCCATCGCTGCCCGAAAACGCAACGAGAGGAATTCGTTCTTCAACAAAAGTTGGACTGCCCGCTTCGAGATCCCTTTCTCGCGACGTCGTCATATCCTTGTCGCTTCGCCGTTTACTCAGCACCGCTTTGTTTGGACCAATCCATTTCGGATGATTTAAAAAAGAAAGAACAACTCTGAAATTCAATTCAAATACTCTAAGTTTTAGCTCAGAACGAAGCAACTGAAAGCAACTGACTCAGACCGTTAAGTCTGGTTGGCATTTGGCGAATTTGAATGTGGAATATTTCCGGGGTAACTACCATAAGGGATCACATCAGAGTCTGTCATTACAGTATTTAGTTTAGGTAAAAGATACTGAGAGCTGTTCAATTTTAAGATAGAATTTCAAGATTAAAGAATTTCGAATGTCATTTATGTAAAAATCAGAGATAGAGAGAACAAACCTCGAGTTTGTATCAAATTTTGGTTTGTTTTTTGTACAAAAAGTCGTTGATTCTTGGAGTGATATTTTGATAAGGGAATATTGGTACACCCCCGTAAAAGGCCTATTGAATTTACCAGAAGAACATTTGAAATGTTAATGAATAAAATAACCAGAAGCTTAAACATTTTTTAAGATAGCAAACGAAAGATGACAAGATATTAGCTATCGACTATATATTCGACTGCACTTTCCAGCAGTCATCATCATCATCAGGGTTACTCTGATGATGACTGCTGGAAAGTGCAGTCGAATATATAGTCGATAGCTAATATCTTGTCATCTTTCGTTTGCTATCTTAAAAAATGTTTAAGCTTCTGGTTATTTTATTCATTATCAAGTTGTATGCCCGTTTGGATATATTTGAAATGTTGTTAGTCTGTCTCCCTGGCCTAGCCCTATTGTTCGAGAAACAATGTGTGTAGTGATGCATGTCTTTTTATTAGAATGCCTGGACAAAGGTTTGTTGTTTGAGTAATGAAAGACTATTTCGAAATAAATTATTTACGACAAGAGGATAAACAGGCCTAGCCCTTTTAGCCTATTTTAATAAAACACGGAATATGGCATGACGGAATGGAATGACTAAATGAAAGAACGACGGAATGGAATGAAGGAATGACAGAACGGAATGATTTATTTTATATTTTTATAAATGGCTACCCGGAGTATGTTATTTCAGATTGTTTCCACAAGAAGATCGCAAGCTTTTCGGCTGACAAAAAGTATGATTCGCAAAAGTGCCCTGTTTACTTAAAAATGCCATAGCTTTGCAATGTTTCTTTGCAATTCAAAGATAAAATCAAAAAGACAATTACAAGTGTTATGCTGCTACCAACCCTAGGTTGATTTTTAGCACTCGGAAAGCTCTGCAATCCATTCAAAGGGATTGCGTGCCTACCACAAACAAAAATTTGGTTATTTATGAATTTTAGTGCCGGTGTGATGCCATGTACATAGGGCACACTTCCCAGAGACTAGGAGACAGGGTAAAACAGCATGTTCCTTCCATCATTTTTCATAACCACAACTTTCGGCAAAGGGAGCAACCACACCGCAACTCTAGGCAACAACCCACCCTTAAACATGGTACTGCCACGGAACAACAATTATTAGATCACCCAGAGTGTGCAGGAAAATTACAACAAGGATTGTTTTTGAATAATTGGCTGGGATAGATCCTCCTTTCATCTCAGCATTTTGGAATCTGTCCACATCAAAACCAAAAAGCTGGCTCTCTGTAGAAAGAAAGAGTTCGTTTTCTCACTTGGACTCTTCAATTAATTTTCATTGTCCTTCCCACCTAAAGCTCATTGGGGTTGAAGACACAATGCTAATTCAGCTTTTCTTTCTGATTGGTGCATGTCAAGCTGCATCTGGGTATAAATAAATTCTGCCTTAGTCTATTGTTTCAGTCTGTTTCTGACGTTCATACTCTGAGGAGTGTCAGATGAAAAAACTTTCGAGTATGCCCGAAAATGTTTCCACTGGTTATATCACAATTTCGAAGTTTTGTACAACTCAAAGACTAAAAACTAATTCATAAGGCCTGCAAATAATTCCCCATGGGGACTTTTTTGGGGGTTGGGGGTATTTGCAAAAATGAATTACCAGATGGGGGTTTATTCCAGTAGAGTTATTTGAAGGTGACAGCTTATTCAAGGATTTACGGTGTAGGGTTCTGTGTCAACATTATTGGGTTTACAAAATCTTGCCAGCACATCCCTGTCCCATCCATTTATAAGTTATGTACTCCCTGGGGACTGCGCTATACTACACATTTCAATGCTTCAAGTCATTGTCAACAGATATTAAATAGAGAAAGAAAAACAGTTTCAAGAAAAACAGTTTCAACTAACCTGTTCATCAAGCCATGGATGATTGGCATTTGGAGTCAATTTAATGATTGGTTTTACATTCGGAAATCTTTCAGGCAGAGATCTAAAGAGACAATAATAATGTTGATCAATGTTTTATACCATAGGGTCACTACAGGTTTCTTTTCATTATAACAACAACCTTGATAAGAAACACCATGCTGAAAATTGGGTCAAAACTCTTTGCTATCTTGGAGACTACTTGAGATAATTACAAGCAAAGTTTACCAGCGTGAAGCCCTTGACCTTAAACGTACTTAAGACATGTTTTTGGGTAGGGTAGGGGGTTATAAAGGGGAAAAAAATAGCTCCAAAAATAAGAAACAGCCAGGCTGAAAATAAAGCCAAATGTTCTTCTAAAAAAGGTATCATAATTTAACTATCATAATTTTGCCAGAGGCATAGCCAAGAGCAGGTCCCAGAAGAAATTGCTCCAAACCAAACCAAAGATGTTTAGTATACAGGCTAAATCTGATATTATAACAGTGTTGCATTGCAGGGCACAACTTAGCTATTTATCCTCAAAACCATGTCTAATTTTCAATGAACACCCCTTATTGCCCCTCCAAGGTTGGATTTATTGCTGTGTCACAATTTTGCAAGTGTGAGCAAAAACATAAATTGGTAAAAGCCAAACAATATAAAACAGAAATTGGCAAAAACCCTACCCAAATGAGCAGCTTGTATGTACCCACTGGATTATGGAAGAACCCCCCTCCCCCCAGGACAGAAAGATTGGATCCGCATTATAGTAGAGGAGTTAGAGTATGAAGCACTGAAGGGGGTTCACCTATTAACCAATGTTATCTGATTACAAATTAGATTATCAGCTAGGCAAGGTTGGGTTCAAAAGTCGAAACAGAGTTATCAATGAATTTGGGATTTCTATCAAGCTAAACCATAATCTTTTGTTTAAATCATGAATAATCTGAGATTCCAGCAGTGACCAAGAAGTCTAGTGGATAGAGTTCATGTGCAGTATAACCATGGTCTGAATTTTAGGGATGATGGTTTGAGCTAAGCACATGCCATTTGATTTAGTTTCAGGAAATTGTTAAGTGTTCCAAGCATTTCAGTGATCTGGACAAACAGATATGTGCAATGGGTGGTACTGGTAGCATTATTGCCCCTCATACCAGAGTTCATGTCTTTGATTTCTGCCCATAGCTTCAACGTTACCATAAAGGGCAAGGGATTTGAGTCTAGTAGGGTGACTACCCTTCAAGATTGTGGCCATGAACAAAGATAAAGAGCCCCAGCTAGCGCCCAGTGTTTATGCAAAATAAGCAGCAAAACTGCAACACACATTTTTATGAAATGCGTCCTCCCTCCAGCTGTATTGAATTTCACTCTGTACTCCTTGTCTCTTTCATCTTCACTGACACTGCAAAATAGAGAAAGAAAAGAAATATTAGAATGCTTTCATGCTTATTCAGGCTATGGACTTTGAAAAACATAGGTAGTCTAGTTTTCTTTTTGTGCATTAGATTTTGTTTGCTTACTTCTTGTTGAACTTTGAGAGGCTCTCGATTTGTTTAATTCTTTGCTGTTGAAGCGGGGTAACTCCAGGTATGGCAGAGTTCTCCGTTGAAACATCTGACTGCTTTCCGAAGAAAGAGACCCAACTCATCGTGAGATTATCATATCAGCGAAATATTATGCGAAAGAAAAAAACAGAGCAAGCAACTAGACAGCAGTGAGCTTTGAGACTTGATTTCTCATCTGCATCTGATCCCAATTTGTGTTGTTGTCGTTGTTTTGATTCGTTTTGCTCCTTTGTTGTTGTTGCTGCGCATAAGGTTTTGAAATGCATTTGGCGCATTTTGCAAAAACAGGGTCCATTTTCACACCCCCCAGTAAAGACACCGCTGGTCATTGGAAACACGGTGGGGAAAATTCGAAAATCGTAAATTGTCGACGGGGATCACAAAAATCAAGATAACAAGCAAGATAATGTATCTGCTAAACTGGAGTTTGCAATATATTCGGCGTTGAATAAAATATTTACATTTAGCGGGTATCAAACATTCAATGGGAAAAACCAAAGAAACAAGGCGGGGAAGATTTTTTAGGTCAAACCTGGCGGGGTAACAAATTTTCTTGGCGGGCCATCATGTTACCTTGGCGGGGAAGTGTTTCAGCGGGGTCGTTACAGGGGGTGTGTTTTCTGGTGTCATGGAATATTGGTTTTCTTCAGTGGCGTAACCGACGTAGGTTGGGGCTAGAGCAACTCCCAAAGGCCCCTAAAACGTTTTCATTTCTGAAAGCCGAAAATTCAATTTCTTGAAGTACACGATTTTTTTATAGGCAACTCTCGTTTATAAGCAACTGAACATGATTTGAAAAATTATTAAGCATCTTCAGTTCTGTACAAATATAATCTTAAGCAACAGAAAAATTTTATTTCTCACGAAAATAGAAAGAGAAGAGATTGCTCTATGAAACAAAAAAACCACGTTAAAACAACAGAAATAGAACTCTAGTGAAAAAACTGCAAGGAGTAGCTACTGAACGATCGAAAATATGACTTCTCTTCTTATTTTCCATTCAGAATCCAGAAAAGTGTTCAAGCTTCCTCCAGGCGAAAATACTCCTAGCAGAAAACCTTCCTCACTAAACAATGAAAAATGGGCGTGTTTTGGGTGTGGTAAAATATTGACCTTCCTCCGGTCAATGACCGTGTGACCGTAACATTTTCCTAACTCTGACTTACATATATAATTGCGAATATTAGATGAATAAAATTTAGCAACCAATAAGCAACTTTAGATCCAGATTTTGGCAAAAAAAATAAGCAACTTGAGTAAGCAACTTGAGATCTGACCAAAATCCTAAGTTGTTTGTAAAAAAAGCGTGCATTTGCCCCGTTACAATCCATTCCCTCCTTTCAAAATGCGGCCGCATTCTTGCTTGCAAGCAATTTTCACTCGGGGGGGGGGGGGGCTGGTACTTGACCCTGAAATTTACAGGGTTGTGCCCCTCAGTTTTTACAAACCAACCCACCTTTAAGGTATTTTTTTACAAATTCAGCCACCCAGTTTTATGACTTTTGTATGAATTTGTGTACCAAATGATAGGGAAATTCGATTCTATACCTACTTTTAAGGTATTTTTGGCATAAATCAGACCCAGTTGTAGGGAATTTTCGAAGAAAAACCCACCCATATGAGGGGCACATACCTGTCAGCCTACATTAGGGAGTACCCCTGGAGAATTTTCGGCTCGCTGTGATCCTCGGCCTGCAACTTTGCAACGGCTAAAGCAAGGGACAGTCAAAAGCTGCCAAACAAGAGTATCAATCTTCCCTCAACAGTTCCTTTGATTGAGATATACAACAATCACTATTTCCTCTCTATCAACTATTTTTTATGTCTTGTCTTACAACTTTCTGGTGCAAAAAGGGGGTTGGTCACGTTTATAGCAAAAGTAAAGGGCGTGGTCAGCAAAAAATTTCTTGAAAGCTCTATCCAAAACCCCCTACAGTTTGAGAAATGTGCAGCGATAAATTTTCCTTAAAATTAGATATGAGAATTCTTTTGTATCAAATAAATTACACTGAATTTTTAGTCAAATAGAGACAATTTTCAACATAGATGCTATGGCAATGGCTCATTAGTAACCATGGAAACTAACACATCACAAGTACGCAGATTATCTTTAGGTAATGTCAGGTACATTAATCAAGCTTCGTCTCATGCATTTGAGTTGTGTAAAGAAATGTAGGTGGGGGCTATTTTAGCCCCCCAGCCCCCCTGGTCCAGATAGAGTTTTATTTTATTGAAAGGGGGTATGAAGGATGAGCCACCCCCGGGGGTACTTAGTATAATTTGGGTACGGGTATGTGCCGCCCATATGGGTGGGTTTTGAGCACTGAAATTCTCTAAACACGGGTATGATTTTAACCAAAACCCCATAAAAGTGGGTGGCAAATTGAAGAAATGTCGAAAGTTTAACTTTAATTCGGTCAGAAAAATGGCAAAATCGCGTCAAAGATGTTCTTAGTACAATATCAAGCAATAAATAGGTCTAGAAAGTCTTATTATTCTTATATTCCGCTTTTCTACTCATAAAATAGGGTCTGTTTCTGCAAAGGTTTACATTATATGTGGGTGGGTTTCCGAAGTCTGGGCGGCACGTCCCCGTCGATTCATAAGTGACGTACCCCCCCCCCCCCCCGGGGAGCCACCAATGAGTTTGGACAAGAGTACAAGAGCCGACAGTTATACAGTATGCAGCAGTTCCATTGAAAAAAATCATGATACATACATATTTAATAGCAATTGCATTTATGTTAAAAAGAGGCAGCGGAGGGCTGCTAAACACAGTTCCAGCAATATTCAGCGATACAGCAAAGTGTGAATCCAAAACAGTAGCTTTTACCAAGTACTTTATATCATCCCATGTTTACTAGAAATGAAGAAAGAGTCACGCTTATAGAAACTACAAAAGATTTTGAAGAATGCAGGCACTAACAAAAAGTTACCGAAAATTGTCCTCTAGACTTGAATCAAGCTAATGTTATCTTGCTTGAATGTAAGACAGAGGCCAAAATAAGTTACAAGGAAAAACTTATTTAAATAGAAATGGGCAAATGAGGAAAGCAAGGGCAGATTGATGACTTAAACTTTTAGTAGTATAAGCAAACATCGACAAAGAATTGTCAGATGACATGCATAAGAACCTACTGGTAATAGAGAACTTACCACATCTGCAAGTTCGGCAGCCGTTAAGGTAAACGTAACGCTGACCACGAGGACATGGACGACAATATCTGCGAGGGCATTCTGCAATAATAATAAGACCGATTTCAGAGGACCGAAATCTCTTGCTCCGAGTGAGCAGGTTGAAATTAAAGTTTATTTTCTTGAACAAGGATATGAAAAGTAGATATAAACTTTTTTTAAGACTCACCACATCTGCAAGTTCTGCAGCCGTTAACATAAACATTACGTTGTTGCTTGCCAAGGGGGCATGGACGGCAGCTATTTTGAGGGCACACTGCAATGATATTGAAATATGAGGGTCAAAGAAACCAAATCTCTTGCTCTGTTATGTCTGGTTAACAACCAGGATTAAACTAAAGTTTGGTTTGTTGCTCGTGAAGAATTAGAAGTAATATACGCTGGTTTTTAAGACTCACCACATCTGCAAGTTCTGCAGCCGTTAACATAAACATTACGTTGTTGCTTGCCAAGGGGGCATGGACGGCAGCTATTTTGAGGGCACACTGCAATGATATTGAAATATGAGGGTCAAAGAAACCAAATCTCTTGCTCTGTTATGTCTGGTTAACAACCAGGATTAAACTAAAGTTTGGTTTGTTGCTCGTGAAGAATTAGAAGTAATATACGCTGGTTTTTAAGACTCACCACATCTGCAAGTTCTGCAGCCGTTAACATAAACATTACGTTGTTGCTTGCCAAGGGGGCATGGACGGCAGCTATTTTGAGGGCACACTGCAATGATATTGAAATATGAGGGTGAAAGAAACCAAATCTCTTGCTCTGCTCTGTCTGGTTAACAACCAGGATTAAACTAAAGTTTGGTTTGTTGCTCGTGAAGAATTAGAAGTAATATACGCTGGTTTTTAAGACTCACCACATCTGCAAGTTCTGCAGCCGTAAACGTAAACATTACGTTGTTGCTTACCAGGGAGGCATGGACGGCAGCTATTTTGAGGGCACACTGCAATGATATTGAAATATGAGGGTCACAGAAACCAAATCTCTTGTTCTGCTCTGTCTGGTTAACAACCAGGATTAAACTAAAGTTTGGTTTGTTGCTTATGAAGAATAAAAAGTAAATATACGCTGGTTTTTAAGACTCACCACATCTGCAAGTTCTGCAGCCGTCAGCGTAAACATTACGTTGTTGCTTACCAGGGGGGCATGGACGGCAGCTATTTTGAGGGCACACTGCAATGATATTGAAATATGAGGGTCAAAGAAACCAAATCTCTTGTTCTGCTCTGTCTGGTTAACAACCAGGATTAAACTAAAGTTTGGTTTGCTGCTCGTGAAGAATTAAAAGTAATATACGCTGGTTTTTAAGACTCACCACATCTGCAAGTTCTGCAGCCGTTAACGTAACCATTACGTTGTTGCTTGCCAGGGGGACATGGGCGACAGTTTGCGGGAGGACATTCTGCAATGATAACGAAACAGAATTCAAAGAAACGAAATCTTCTTCGTAGACTGACAAGGACGACAAAAACACAATTGGAAGATGGGCTTGGATTGAAAACGAAGTGCTACATTTGGATAGCAAGCAAAGGCTGACAACGAAGCCAATTGAGTACATTGTCCAATCCAAAAAGCAATCAACATCACACTATGCTTTTTGATGTTACTTAAAACCATTTTTGCTCATTAAGTCGATCAATATGTAGACTAAGTCCCAATCCAAAAACTTAAAGTCTGAAAATATAGGAGAGGTAGCTCTGCCATCTGAGGACAAGATCTGAAGGCAGAAAGGTTCTTCAAGTCGATTTCGGAAAGTTACGGAAAGTTATACAACAGGACATATGATTTTTATCCTTTAAAGTGTGACGAGGACGGGACGAGGAATAACGCGGGGAATTCTTAAGATTCACGGATTTTGATAGTGAAGAAACGAAAGATATAAAGACGTTTTGCCAGCAGCAAGAAATTAACTTTGAGGGTCGGTTAGGGAGTTACATGTTGCCCTGTTCCCCTAACAAATTCCCTTATTCCCTGGAGTTTTGCAGGCATATTTTTCAGATTGATAGTCAAGAGCATTGATAGGGAGGGTTGTAATATTGTGATGTAATATAGTGACTCGTGTACTCAATGACTTATAGACTGGATATGGTCGCCCTATGCCACCAAGACCGATATATATTTAATTTTATTGTTAGTTGTAGTTTAGGTTCTGTTCTGTTGTCACAAGATGTCTCATTCTCTCTTGTTATTCCTTACCATATTCTCTACACGTGAATCGTAGAGAATATTAAAAGGGTTGTATCTGATCACAGTTTCCCGATATTCCCTGGTTTCCTTTTAATTTTGATCATGGTCATGTTCCTTTTTCCCTGGATACATTTCGCGTGTTCCCTGCAACCCCTTAACGACCCACATCTGTAATCAGAAAGGCTCTTCAGCTTGAATTTGGAAAGTTATAAGACAGGAAACGTGTCTTCTTGTATAAAAAATGCAATTTCGTCGAGGCATTGTCAAGATTCACGCGTTACGGTACAGAAGAATCGAAATATACAATGCCACAAGTTTTGAAACAGACGAACTCAAAATTAGCGTTTATCTAGCAGCAAGAAAATAATTTTGCTGAATGAGGTAGGAATAAACACAAAAGTATACTTCTCGTCCCCTTCTTGGTACAGGTTCGGAAGAACCAGGTGACAGAGCTACAGCTGCAAAGATCACCTAGAAAAAAGACAACAACTGTATTTTAAAAATTTTTAATTTTAAAAAAGTTATACTGCACTGAAAGAAAAAATTTCTGCTTGCTTGTTTATGTCTTAACTAATTTTGCAAGCAAAATATGAAAACAGAAGTACACGAACCAGCAAAGAAAACAATGTGAAGCTTAGAGAGCCCATAACTTCTTCTGACCGACGTCAAATCCACCCAACACAAGAATGTGATTACCAAACTTCAACACGGAAAATAGATCAAAACGCAAGTTTCGATAGTTTTCCTGTTTTATTCATCCATCATTATCGAATTATATAATTGTATATAACACAGATATGTCTCTTCCCTCTCTAAACCATTCTATTAAGTGAAAAAACATAAAATGTTTCCTCTTTCGTAACTCGGCTGGGTTTTTCCTCTCTGGGCAATAGTTTTATTGGTCGACTTTCTGACTTCTCATTAGATCAACTGACGTTTGCCGCTTCCTCCCGGGGGGGGGGGGGGGTACTTCAATATGTAGACATACTGGACGTGCTGCTCATATGGATGGGTTTTTTCGACTGAAATTCTCTACACATGGGTCTGATATTCTGCTCGATTCTGGTTGATGGGCTGGTAGTTTATTTAGGATTTTCTTACTAATAGGTCCCGTAATGATTTACCGCAAAGTGGCTGACAACCTTTCTACTATGTTTTTTTGCTTTCGAAACGATGAATTAGCAGCAACAACAGAGCTCGGTCACATTGATAGCAAAGAATCGCCGTCAGATTCGATTTTGCGAGACTTTTCGTGAATTCTAGCACTGTGAAAGGGTTTTAAAATCAACCAAATTCATACACAAGGGCTTGAAATTTCCCGATTTCCATGCAAATGGGTCAGAAATCCTTGAAAATCTTATCATACAAATGGGTGCTTTTGTTAAAGTCCAGATTCACGTCTAATCATGGGCACATTGAAGTACCCCCGGGCACTTCCTTCAGTGGCAAGCAAGGTGCATTAGCCACCGAAGTGTTTGTTGTGGTCAGGCAGTTAACGGATAGCTAAGGCTTGAGGACCGGGAGCAGAAGTGGTGTTTGCAGTGGGCCGGAAATTCTTTCTTTGTCCCAGTCACTGACTTTATCTTTAAGGACCACTTAAGGGCTTTTAGGCTAGACGACCAAGGACCATATAAGGGTAATGCATACGCTCCAGAAGCCCTTTGGAGGCCATCTCATTTGGCTGATGCACAAACGCCCAACTTCCTGACTGGGTTTCGGTTTTTTGGTATTAACATGGAGGGGGGGATTAAAGCCTATTTATGGCTAATATCATACTATTTACTTTACTGTTCTGAAAACCCCATGTGTGCTGTCCATCGCTAGTTGTGGTTAAACTATATAAATCAGTACACTCTTTTTTTATAAGAATACTATAAATTTTTTTACAGCCTCAATGTTCTTAAGAAATGTCCGTTTTGAGCTTGAATATATTCTTAAAGTATTCTTATTTTTTCAAACCTGATATGGTTTCAGGGGAACATAGTTAAAAGAAAAATTACAGTATGTCATTACGAGGAAATGGTCGAGCGAAAGAAAAATTTAACGATTACTATAAGAATAAGAATGATGTTAACGATCATGAAGTTTCGTTATAACATTGCAAAACAGGCAACTTCTGAAAAATGAGCACAAATAATGCGAGCTGAGGCTGAGCAATATTCTTACAATATTCTTAATAATTGGATGAGCCTCAATATTCTTATAAGGATAAAGAAGAGTGTAAATGCAAAATGGAAGCATTCAAAGATTTAATGTTTCACATGCCTTGAGCAGTCTCCGATCCAGTACTAGAAATTACTTTAGTTTTTGCCTATCCGAGTACTACCTTCCGAAAATAACCTTCCTTATAAAAAATTTGTGTACAGAGTGTTCCAAAATTTCAAGTATTGGTCCCTAAAATAGCCTTATGCATGTGTGTATTTTCAGCGTATTTTCAGAATGAAAGATATTTTCATTTCTGACTGTGAAATGGAGAAGAACATCATTAGGTGACAAACAGATCCATTACGGACAAACCTGATTTCCCATGAAAAGGCTGTCTCTCGCCCCCTTCTGGGACATTGCTAGACAAAATCTGTTTGTCAGTTATATTGTTTTGATACGTGGAGAAACGGCAAAATGTGGCTCGTAATGAAAACTTCAAATGATTGACCAACGAAGTTCGATTGCCTTGCAAGTTAAACCAACCCATTCAAAATTTGTCTGCAACTATACTCGCGTATTAATGATGATTTATCAAAAGTTCCGTACCTTGAGGAAGAACTTAAAGAAATACAGTAATATGTCGTCTTAATGCTGTTGCTGAAAAAGGTATCCAGCGTCTTCTTTGACACGTCTCCAGCAAGACGAAGAGCTGGCAGTTAACGAATTTTCATCAAACAAAATTTTCCATCAATTAAAGTCATACTGTTCCTTTGAAAAAGGAAGAGGTGATAGTATACTGCAGTAAAGGCGTAATGGTTGATATCAAATTGTTTGAAAATGGTGAAGAAGTTAACCTTGCAGAATTTTTAGAAGTAGCAAAAAACAGAATTAACTACTATGTGTCCTATGTATGACCTAAATAACTCCCAGGGGGGGGGGTTACTCATAAATCTCTAGGATAGGGGTGCTCAGGCGGAGGTGCCAACCGTAAACCCAAAAAAATAATTTCAAGCAAGAAAATTGACCCAAAAAAATAATTTTGCAATTTTTAAGGTTGTGATCAACTTTCTCTCTTTCCTCAGGTTTTAGGACGAAAGCACGACAATACTGTTTTTAGTTGTCAAAAAAACTGTAATAATATGATATACTATCGATTCTACTGTCTTATGAATTACTGTACTGTATGATTGTATTTGGAGACCTAAAAAAATAATTTTGAATTTCATGAACCCAAAAGAATAATTGCGGGATTGACTGACCCAGAAAAATAAATTTTACTGCAATTTTAGACCCAAAAAAGGAAATAGCAAGATTATATTGATTAAGGTTGGTGGCACGGTGATTGGCTTCTTGAAATAGTCACCAGGGATTGATTTTAACCATGCTTGATTTGTTATTTTCAATACAACATATAGAGAAAAAATTTACTGTTATGAATTTGGGGTTTGAGCTCACCAAAAGAGATAAGGCACAGAATAATATTATAAGCATATAATTCAGCAATTAACAAAACATAAGAAGCTATATACAAACGTTTGCGCTTTATCTCTAACTGTTACGCTACCAACTGTCTGCGAACTCTGCTCAAAACGGACGAATGTTTCGAGAGTCGTCACCATGGGACAAAACGTGACCAGCACGTGGGAACAGGGAGGACTGGGAACCAAGGAACACCCAAAGGCGGTGACACTTCTCAACATTTACGTTAGTGAGCAAAGCAAGAAACATCTATTTGCCGCATTAGCCTACCAAAGGTTCTAGCCGAATTCTTTCGAGTGAATAGAATCTATGAACGTTGACTTTAGGGATATTTAGTAGCAGGGCATTTTTTAAGAAATTTTCACTACTGGGGAAAATTTGAAAAAGGGCCTAAAATCGTAATAAGCGAAAGTAAAATACATCATTTTAAAGATTTTCACAGTTGCCTCAAAACAAAAAAGGCAAAGGCACAGGGGCGCAAATCCACAGAACTTTACGGGAGGGGGGGGTTGGAAGGAAGTGGCACCGCAGAAAGAAGGCTTCAGAGCGTCGAGGGTGCAGGCATCTAGAGGGTCCGGGGCATGCTCCCCCGGAAAATTTTAAAAGATTGGGTAGCTAGAGTTGCTCTGTTGATCATTTCAGGACTCTTCTATTAAATTTGCGAAGCCCAGATTTTGAAGAAAACAGAAGATACAGAAGATACGTTTTCGCCAAAATTTAACTGAACCTCTTAGAAGTTTATGGCCTGACGCCCACGATTGTCCAGAAACGTAAAAAAATTGTCCAGAAACGACTGACGTTACTTGTCTACGGTTTAGAATTTGGAGTGTGCACTACTGACGGCTGTATTGACTATAAATACATTGTACCGTCATCGCGAAGTCGAAATCTTGTTCTTGTACGAAGCTCAAACAAACAATATCTTTACCAATACTGCAAATGCCTAAAATACATGCTGCAGATAATTAAAGAAATTTTCACTTAAAACTACCAGTTGATTTTCAAGTGGGTAAGTGGGAATTGACAAGGGCCCAGACTACTGGGGAAATTCTATGATTTTGGCGCTCACTACTGGGGATGGCATTGGGCCTACTGGGGAACGTTCCCCAGTAGTTACACTGTTAAAAAATGCCCTGTTTAGTAGCGTGGACATTTCTCCAATAACATCTAACCATCTAGCATTGTTGGGAGTCATTTGTTTGTAGCTACCATTTTGCCAATTATTACAAATACGCTCCACAGCTAAGTTGCTTTTGTGTGAAATACTACTTGCAAACAACGCCAATTTCTGACGACAAAGAACTGGAAAAATGTGACACGATAGTTTATATCTGCCAATAATTAAGCAGTGATGGGTAATCCTTGGGAAGTCTGTGTGAAAGAATATCGAAAAGATAGTACGATTGCTTTCAAACTACAGCAAAAACAAGCAGCTTGTCTAGGGTATGATATATCATTCCATGTTATTCAACTCAATCATTCCACCATTCCATGATTTTCCTCATTCCATCTGTCGATGCCAATTCATGTTATTCCACCATTCTATGCCATTCCTTTATTCTATGCAATTCAATTTTCAATATTATCACATTCAATCATACCATCATTCTATGTTATTCAACTCAATCATTCCACCATTCCATACTATTCCTCATCCCATCCTTCCATCCCATTCCATGCTATTCCACCATTCGATACCATTCAATTATTCTGTGCAATTCCACCAATGTCATTACACTCAATCATCATCATCATTCCATGTAATTCCACACCATCGTTCCATTGTTTCTCGCCATCCCATTTCATTCCATCATTCTGTGCCATTCCACCATTCCATTATTCGAAGCCACTCATTGGCATTCCATTATTAAATTCGACCCAATCATTCCATAATTCCATTCCATGTCGTTCAATCATTCCATGCAATTACACTCCGTCATTCCGTCATTCCACCATTCCATGTAATTCCACTCAATCGTTCCATTGTTCCTCGCAATTTCATTTCATTCCATCATTCTGTGCCATTCCACAATTCCATCATTGTAAGCCATTCATTGATATTCCATTATCAAATTCGACCAAATCAATCTTTCATGCCATCGTTACATATCATCTCATCCTATTCCGTCATTCCATTTAATTCAACAAAATCATTCCACTGTTTCTCGCCATTCCATTTCATGCAATCTTTATCTGCCATTCCAGCATTCCATAAATTCCCAGCCAGCATTGGTGTTCCAATATTCCATTCGACCCGATCATTTCATCATTCCATCATTCGATTCCATGTCATAATCATTCTATGTAATTCCACACTCCATGTTTTAGAGACAATTCAAAATTCCTAGAAGGGAAAGCGAAATAGTTCTTCACCATTTTCGAAACGATGAAATATTTTGTATCCACCTTCAACCGGAAAAATACGATTTTTTGTCTTTTAAGAAGTTGTTTGTCAATTTCGCTTTCTATTGTTTCTGTTGACAAAATAAAAACGCCTTCCTGTGAACAAGACAAAACATGTCTGGCCAGACAGAAGACAGCAGAGTTTCCAAGTTTCAACTTTTCGATTTCGTCGAAGGCTCTCTTGAAGAAATTTTGTTTTTCCAATAGTGATCAAGACTCAGTTCAAGTAAGTAAATTCTTAAGTTTTCTTTTCCATTCTTAGATCAAATTAAAGGACGAAATGTGTACTTTATGTTGGTTGTGTTAGTTATAAAAACCTCAATTACACGAATTTTTTTGTAAGCAACTTCGCTCGGGCCTAGTTCAAAAAGTTGCTTATTTTTGGACCTCTTAAGGCCATCTTTTTGTAGCAAAAGTTGCTTAGTAGTTGCTTAATTTTAACTGTATATTATTTGCCCTAAGAATAGTATAGAGCCTAAAAAACAGCAAAATTTGGAGTTACACGCTTTTTTATAAGAAACCACTTTATAAGGAACCTTCATGTACACTTAGGGTACAAAAGTATTGCAACGCTTGACCTAAAATGGCGGCCAAGAGTACTCCCATATTCGTGCAACACCGTTGTAATTTCTCAAACAGGTTGCACGCCCACCGCTGTACTCATGGTATCCCACCGCCGTACTGAACATCCACCGCTGTACTCATGATATCCCTCCACTGTACTGAACATCCACCGCTGTACTCATGATATTCCTCCGCTGTACTCATGTGATTCCACCGCTGTACTGAACATCCACCGCCGTACTGATGGTATCCCTCCACTGTACTGATGGTATCCCTCCGCACAACTCATGGTATCCCTCCGCTGTACTGAATATCCACCGCTGTACTCAAGTCATCCCTCCACTGTACTGAACAACCACCACTGTACTGATGGTATCCCTCCGCTGTACTGATGGCATCCCTCCACTCAACTCATGGTATCCCTCCGCTGTACTGAACACCCACCGCTGATGTTATCCTCCGCTGTACTGCACAACCACCGCTGTACTGCACATACGTTATCCGGGGTGGTTTTTCATAACTTCTCAAGCTTCTTGTTTTACTTTTTAGTCCATATGGAAGAGTTTCTCGATTTTTTCAGAAAAGGGCATAAAAAGTTTCTTTTTTCAGTTTGCAAGCAAGCAATGCGCTCCTAAATGCCTCCCCTCCCCCCCCCCCCCAACTGCAATATCATGAAATTGAATTGCATCATACAGTGTTTAAACTTTCCAAAAGAGAACATTAAGCAATCAAACGGAGTAATGTCATGACTTTAAGGTGGAAGCTTAAGCTTTTGTACTCTTTACCCTACCAGAAACGCTCCCGTAGTCCCGGCCCTGTGTGCTGCAGAGCCCAGGGGGGGGGGGGGTCACTCAAGACTTTTGCATACGGGGAAGTCAGTCCAAAAAGTTTGCAAAACACTACAAAATATCAAAAAAACTTTCGAATGACCCAAAAATATCATTAAAAAATTTCCTTCAGTGACCCAAAAATACAGTAAAAATTACACTGTTCTTCCTTCTTCCACAGATATTTTCTGATCTTTAACCCGAAAATATCATTTCGGCGGCCTTTCTGAAATTGCCAAACTAAAAAAATAAGAGCATTAGGGGAAAAACTTACCCAAAAATATCGCATCGCCGTATGCAAAAGTTTTGAGTGCCCCCCCCCCCCCTGGGCTGCAGAATTGGCGTCACCCAGAGACCACGATGGAAAACTTTTAAGCGACTCTCGATTACAACAAAGATCACAAAAGGCAAACATTAGTTCATATACCAATCAATGGCAAATTTTTACGAGCTTTTCTCGGTTATGTCTGCATATTTTAGTAGTTCGCATTGAACTTATTAGGAGCCGAACAGCCTGCTAAAATTTTTTGTTAACTTATAAGAAGCTATTCACCCTATGTAAGTCAGTTTCTTAGTAGCATAGAAGTACTGTTTTACAAGATTTCGCAGATTATCACCTTTCACTTTTAGAGGGCTCAAAATTCGAAAAATGGCCATAAGTCCTATAGTTTCGATTTTTTGTCACATGTTACGAAGGTATGTGGGAATGGAGCAAACTTACGACAAGATTTCTCTGATTATCACTTTTATAGATCTATAATCGAATATTTGCAATAAATCAGTACTGAATAGCTGGTTACTAAAAACGAAATGCAGAAATGTGCAAAAATTTTAATGATAAAAAGTAAAAACTCGAATTTTGACCAACGTCAAACTTTTTACATAACCAGAGGCGGACTGGCAGGGAACCTCAAGGGTTGCTATTTCCAGCAAAAAGGGACTGTTTTCACTATAGCAATTTGTCTTGTTAGTTGCTTCTAGCGAGCTCCTGTGTAAAAAATCTATTCAAGGCAAGGGCTACTGTTCATGTTAACCCTATCTGGACCGGGCTTTTTTGAGCATCCTCAGACCGAGGGGGGGGGCTAAATTAGCCCCCCCTTATAACTCGCATCTGGTAAGAGCGAAAAAGATGAAATTTTGCCAAAATATCAATGTAATCATATTATTTGGAACTGTAAGGTTTTGTTGATATCCAATGCATTATGACGTAATAATCACTTTTCCATTTTGTGACATTTCTACCTTTAACTTGAATTATATGACTGATAATCACTACTAAACTATTGGAAAACCCATTTTAACTGTTATAATCACACTTAAACACATTTTGCTACATTTTTGAAAAATTTCTTATTTTTCTGTAGAAATACTGCGCATGCGCAGTAAAAAACTGTCATTTATTTTGTTCGTATGGGTTTCTTGAAGTAGCTTCTGATAGAAAAGTAGAACTGAGTCACCAATACACTGATATTTGCGAGGAGAAATTTAATTAGCATCGTTAGAGCGTCAGAAATGATAAATAATGCTGATGTCAGCAATATTCTAAAAATAGAATCCAAATGCGTTTCACAAAAACAGGGTTTATTATCTGGTGTCATCTGATATTGGTTTGCCATTGCCAAAGTTTCATGAAGATATCAATTTCATCAAAGAAATTAGACCGAATTTCGTTGGTCCTAAAGTGAAAATTTTCAACATGGTTGCTATGGTAACGGTTCATTAGTAACCATGGAAACTACTACATGACAAAGTCCGCAGATAATTTTTAGGAAAAGTCAAGAACATTCACCCAACTTTGTTTCGTGCATTTTGAGTTTTGTAAAGAAATGTAGGAGGGGGGGGGGCTATTTTAGCCCCCCCCGGTCCAGATAGGGTTAATACTTCTTTTCTTATTTGGGATATTTCGATGGCAGAATCGTCTCCCTTTTATACATAAGTTCGCATTTCTATATTTTCTTGCTTCCATATTTTTGTGCGCGTAAGCTGATTATCTTTTTATTTTTACTTCTTTCCAATTATCTGCATTGAGAAACAATTTCTGTTATTATCAACTGTTTTCAGACTGAGCGACACCAATCGAAACCTCTTCGAAATCCCAAGAAATTGAAGAGATTTGCTCAAGAAACAAGAGAAACAGTTTGTTAAAGACCCTATATAACAAGAAGGCCCGGGTTGCAATCGCAACCTAGCATCCCTGCCAGTCCACCTGTAAAACGACTTACAAGGGCGTTTTACTTGTGAGTTCGTTCTTTGAGAGTTAAAAACCAAAATAAAGATAAATTCCAAAAACAACAAAAACTTTCTTTATAAAAAAAAAACTTCAGCTACAGATCAGTCTCAGATACATTCGGATATACTTCCGCTCAGCTCGGCTAATTAAAATCGTCTACGGCAAATCTTCAAAAGCGGCAAATCGTCAAATGCAACTCATCAAACGGCTGATCTCCCTAACATCTATTTTACGACTGACTCTAGAAGTCCTAAAAACAAACTCTTGTTGGCTATAGTTACCTATAGCAACAACTAAACAACAAGTAAACATAATTAAAGATAAAACAATAAACAAAGGCAAGTATAGTTACAAAAGTGTTAATGAGTTCAAAGTACGCTCATGTTTCATAACATTGCTCCCCTCTTCGAAGAGAAGACTCCGGGCTTCTTTCTAAGATTTCACTCAAGTTATTTCAAATCTCTGTATCTGTTCATTAGATGAAACTGGATAACACAATGTTAATGACATGTTAAATTCTTCTACACCAAACTCAGTATTTCCATTTCTTGGACCAAATTCTTTTTCATTTTCTAAAAGTTGTGAGGCGGACACAATGTTCTTCAACAAACTCAGGAAAGCTCCTTTCATGATGCTCGTGTCGATTTCTTTTTCCTGGGGCAACTGACTAAGGTTGACTAGGCTATTGCTATTTCTTGATTTTACCATTGTGGTCAACTCAGTGGTCAATGCTTGAAGCTTCTGGAAAAGCTTACTGATAATAAGAAAACTGTCTTCATTTGAATCACTCACAAGATGATGTTGTTCTTGAGGCACTGGATATTCTTTCAAGTTCTGGTTATTTTCAAGAGAAAACTATTACTCACATTATTCTGCCCAAAACATTGACTGTTGACATCACAATTCTCCAGCCAGTACCAACAATGTTTCTTGACATGGCCACGGCGTTTACAATAGAAACAAATTGGCAAGCCATCCATCGTACGAAAACTATTGTAGGTAGAATCTGATATTCTGTTTTGAAGACTTGAAAAAAACTGCATGATTCTCTTTTGATTTTGATCCTGATCCTCATACGGGGCACCAATGTAAAACGACTTACAAGGGCGTTTTACTTGTGAGTTCGTTCTTTGAGAGTTAAAAACCAAAATAAAGATAAATTCCAAAAACAACAAAAACTTTCTTTATAAAAAAACTTCAGCTACAGATCAGTCTCAGATACATTCGGATATACTTCCGCTCGGCTCGGCTAATTAAAATCGTCTACGGCAAATCTTCAAAAGCGGCAAATCGTCAAATGCAACTCATTAAACGGCTGATCTCCCTAACATCTATTTTACGACTGACTCTAGAAGTCCTAAAACAAACTCTTGTTGGCTATAGTTACCTATAGCAACAACTAAACAACAAGTAAACATAATTAAAGATAAAACAATAAACAAAGGCAAGTATAGTTACAAAAGTGTTAATGAGTTCAAAGTACGCTCATGTTTCATAACACACCCCTGTACATTACGAAGTCATAACGACAACGTCATAAAAGTCTCCTCCTACATAAGATAAAAAAAAACCTCCTGTAGGATTAGTGTAAAGAATCCTCGAAGAACCTCAATTGGTATGAAAATTAAAAAATCTGCTACGAGAATTTTCAAAGTTTCTTATAGAACATGTCGTGAAGTATTCGTTGTGATATTAGTTATGTTAATTATTCGTTGTTGATAATTATTCGTTTTATGCTGATAATTATTGCACCAAATATGGACATTTGATTGACAGTTGATAATTATGGGATTGGGAGTGTTTTTAGGCTTTGGCGAGCACGTTTTTTGGGGGAGTTGGATTTTTTATGGAAGTTCTTTGAGAGTTCGTAAGCGTTATGGAATCTTTTGGTGATAAATTGGAGATAATCATTTATTGTATATAATGTAAATATTATAAAAATTGATATTTGTTCTGTGTTACTCTCTTGCTTGGTTAGCTCGGATCAGTGCACCGCATATGACCGTTTTAAACGCAACAATTCAACGTGTTTACATTACTTTTCAGGATAGTCTTTTTGAAATGGCAGATTGCTGTGCTGAAAAGCCACTGCCCTCTCCGTCAAAATGGTTTGAAAGACCCAAAGATCCATCAAATCACTGGTATTTCACAGAAGATGCAATTCAGTGCATTGAAAATCAACTGGGTGGTTTGCCGGGATTTCAAAGGAATCATGTTGAAAATGAGTCTGATTTTCAATCTTTGTCCAAGACAATGAAGCCAAGTCTTCTTGATTCTTATCTCCAAGATATTTCCGAACATAAAGCTAAATTTCCAGATTATCCCGAAGCAAACCTTATTTTCGAGACATTTGATGAGGTAGTCGTGAAGATGACACATTTGCTGAGTCAGAAGTCACAGCTCTTTAAAGATTGTCGTGTTGTTAAAGTTGGTAGCACAAGCGAGGGGCTTAAAAGTGGCAGTCCAAATGAATTCGATTACAATCTGGTTTTGCCGCAATTATCAGCATTTACTAACTTTGTTCACAGTTTGCAAAATAATTCTATTAACGCTGCCGTCAACTTGCAGTTCTTTCAGGAGATTGACTCTTTACTTGATGGTACAAAAGATGACGTCATATCTTTCAAAATTGAAGATTTTGATCTTCTTGAAGGTGTGGTGTCAAGATCAGAGCTGGCTGACAAGTTGAACAGCGAAGTTGATTACATCGGCGACCTGAGAGAGAAAGCAAAAGAGTTATACGATGAAGATGATGCTGACATTGATGAAGAAGAAGAAGATGATTCTTGGAGACGAGCTTTGGCTCCACTTATTCCACTTCCGCAGCGTTCACATTTTGAGAAAATCTTCCTAGCTCTTGATGTGATCGTTGAAGATGCATTAATGCAAAGTTTACCAGAAACTTTATCAGTTCTTCCCAAGAAAGCAGTCAGAAAATTTCGCTCAATGAATCAAGTCGCAATAACATGATCTAGTAAATGCAACAAAATTAAAACCAAGGCTTTTTGCCGATGATACAACCATCTTCTCATCAGGGCAAAATATTGATAAACTAATTGCTGAGACAAACATTGAACTTGATAAACTAAGTATTTGGCTACTTTCTAATAAATTGAAACTGAGCATCGAGAAAACTGTATACTCAGTCTTTTCCCCAAGTAAAAAATCCTTCCAAGATGCATTAAAAGTAAGAATAGGTGAAGAAATTAAAAGATCCCATGAAGTGAAATACTTAGGCTTAACCATTGACGACAAACTTACATGGGAAAAACATATTAATCAAGTAGGCACAAGTATTATCAAATATGCCTCTATCTTGAGAAAATACGTCACCTGCTCCCAAAGAAATGTTTAAAATCTCTATACAATGCCTTCATACAATCAAAGATTGACTATGCCCTTGAAATTTACGGCGATACTTCTACTAAACTTGTAAACCGTCTGCAAGTTCACCAAAATCGTATACTGAAAATCCTTCAATTTAAAAACCGATTAGCATCAACAAATAAAATACATTACGACTTTGGAACGTTAAAAGTTAAAGATCAATATGAGCTAAAAGTGTTAAAATTCATGCACTCTTTCACACATAACAAAGATAATCTCCCAGAGTTATTCCATAATTTCTTTAAAGCAAATTCAACCATACATGCTTACTCTACAAGACACAATGACCTCTACAAAATACCTAAAACGCGCAAATGCTCAGGTGAGCGGGCAATAATAGTAAAAGGAGCCAAACTCTGGAACAAGCAGAAACCAGAAATTCGGAGAATCAAATCACAAAATGAGTATATAAAACATCTGAAAAATGAAAAATTAAGCTCATATGAGAATTTATAATAATTATTAGCTTAATAACCGATTGATTAATTTGCTATTTTTAATTATTCCTATTGACTTTGGCTTGTTACAAGCCAGGTTTTGCTGTAGTTACAGTTATTTGCTTATTAGCTGTTATCTTTAGTTAATTAGATATTTTAATATTTGGACTTGCTTTTTCTTTTTTAAATTTATTTTGAATTAAACATTTTGTGTTCAATATGTATTAATTGTTTTAACTTAGTATGTAAGTAAGCGCCCCAGACTCGATAAGCTTTGCTTCTTCTGGGGCGTATGTCAACGTATGTAGTCACTTACTGTAACTAATATGTTGTCATGAATCAGAATTATTATTATTATTATTATTATTACTTACTTTGGAAAGAGCGTTTCGAAATCAATGTTGATTTTGCACTCGTTATTCCTGCAAAAAAGAAGCCATTATGGTATGATTTTGATGTTTATATGGTTGAGGCAGAAAAATCAATGCTACCACTGTCAACCCCATTGCAAGATGCCGATGAAACTTTCAATTATGTCATTCGGAATTACAAAACATGCCGATTGTCTTATGGAGAAGCTGAGACTAAAATGTTTGAAAATTTTCCTGTGGATTCTGTCATTAAGCAGAGCATACGTGTTTGCAAGAAATTACGTGATATTTTCATGAAGCACTACTTTGACCTAGCAACAGAGTCCGTTACACCTGTAATGCCATCCTATTGGATAAAAACTGTTGCCATGTATTTATTCAATGTATCTGAGCCAATGAAATACGATGACAACGATGTTTCTCTCAGTAAGTCAGTTATAGGAATCCTGCGCATGCTATACAAGTGTCTTACAGGGGATCAAGGCGAGAAGCTTCCTGTACTTGCAAGCTACAAAGACCCATTCAAAAATCTTATTCATTCTGCCCCGAAATTTGACGATGAATTGGACGTTCCCTACCTTGATGAAGAATCAAAAGAAGTCTTTTGTCGTCCTAATGTTGTTGCTGCAAAAGATATCCAGCGTCTTCTTGGAGTTTTGACACGTCTCCAGCAAGACGAAGAGCTGGCATTAAATGAATTAGAGGCCATGAGCAATGAGAACGAGGCTGATAAAATCACCATTCATGAACGAGGGATGAAGGAAAAATTGGGTGTACTTTTGCATCAACATTTTGACCTCGAAGAAGAGTACTTAAGTGATGATGGAAAACCTTTCTATCTTGAATTCATCAAACAAAATTTTCCATTAATAGAAATCATACATCTTGAAAAGGCAGAAGAACTAGAGTATAGTCATAAATTTGTAATGATTGATGTAAAATTGGTTGAAAATGGCGAAGAAGTTGATCTTGAAGAAATTTTGGAAGCAGCGAACAACAGACTTCAATATTACAGCCTTCAAGGTGCAAATGCTTTTACAGATGATTTTCATCAATTTTAACTTACAATTTTTAAACTTTTGACATCGTGGTATAGTGTACTTTAGTCTGAGTGTACTTACCGTATCAGAAAAAGCCCTTTTCCCTGCTTGGAATGGCACAATCTCCGGGAACATTATCTGACGATATAATTTCGAAGATTCTTTGTTTTTCTATTACGTTCTTCTTCCATTAGCTTTTTGTTGCCCTCAAAACATATTAAATCATCTTGTTGAATCATTTATTCCCCGAAAAGACAGGATACTCCAGACGCTGTCGTTGCCCAAGCGATTTCTATTTCAAGGAAGACTGAAAGCAAAGCACACCAAAATCATCAAGCAAACTAACCCACCACAGTAGTGCTTATCCACCACAGTATGCGAAAATAGCACCACACAAAGCATAATAACCCACCAAACTAGTGCCTGTCCATCAGAGTACGCAAAAATACCCACTACGTCAAGAATAATAACTCGCCACAGCAGTGCTACTCTTGGGTCTAGACTCGCTAGCGTGCATTTTAGCAGCGTCTGCGTTATCATTTTTCAAAATAATTTAATCTGCTTCAAGAGATGTGCTATACAGCCTTTCATACTAGGGAGCGTCTTGATTATGCAATTGAATCAGTGAGCACCGAAGGCGCGGGGGATGAAACGACCACTGAAGTGGTGCCCCAGTGGAATCGCCCGCCGCTGCTTCAATTTAGCATTTTTGAGTGCGTGAGCACTTCGACCGCGCGAGGTGCTCCCTGGACCGTAGCTCTAGGGAGCGCCGAAACACACAGTTAGTTGCGTGCGCAAAAACAAAAAGTTGAAGCTGACTCAATTGCGCATACTCTCGTCTGCGTGCTGCGCCGGAGCGCTCAAAAGGCTCAAATGCAAATCGGTCTTCAAGTGATGTACTCATGTATTATGCCATGTTTTAGCAGTGACCGAACTTCAGTAAACGACGATGGATGCGAAGCTCGAAATTCGTTATTTGATTACTCACAAGCTCGGTTTTGTACTGAAGGCTTCCGGTTGATATTTTCTTGTATTGCCCTCAGAAACAGTTATCATAGACTTAGTATTACACAACTGTAGGTTGGGTATATGAATTGCAGGTTCGAGGCTGTCGAACTGTAGGTTCGAGTCAGTTGGAGTGACTCCACAGCGAAGACCAGTTGTTTAAAAATGTTCATTGTTTTTCTATCATTTAGGGTGGCTAATTTTCACAACCTGTGATACGGGACCGTCCTTTTGTATTGACCAATCAAAAGAAAGCAGGTAGATCACTGCCTCTCTGCCAGATTTTGCGATCAATTATTTACAAAGGCACATTTTTCAGTTTTAATGTCCTAAAGGAAAATATAAATTTTATCGATTTTCTCAAATTTGAAGACTTTGTTGACTTGAATCGCAACAATCTCAATTAAAAGAACTGAATCTCATTGGAGGACAACAAACGGTAAAATAGATTTGTTTATTGTAGTTCAAAGTTGAACATTTTTATCCTTTCTATCCGTATTTCTGATTTCTTTCACTTGTTTTATGCTTTCATTAGAATCTCTATCTATCAAACGATCAAACCTGGAAATTAACTTTCCCGCAGTTTTAATTTCCCATAAAATACCAAAGTTATGGCGTTAAACAATCCATTAACTAATTTATACAGTTCTTGTCGCAAATCGGGAGCCACGATTAAAGATATATTCGCGTGTTTTCGATTGACATGAGCTAAGTAAGCTACGTGTGTTTTATGAGCAGGAAGCCCGCTACAGTCCATCTCTAGCAGAGACAAGATTGGAAGCTGCTTAATGTTAAGAAAAAAGACCGAAGTTCAACTTTAAGAATCGGGCAATTCTAACACCTATTTACTTTTCTGTCTCCGTCACAGTTGAATTTGCTTTTACACTCAAATAAAGTTTATCCTTTTTAACTTTGTGGCTGATTTTAATCGTATACTATTACCACTACACGTATTTTATTATAAGAAACCAAAGAATTAATCCAGTACTGAATGTTTCTTAAAATTCTCAGAGTTTGAGTACTGAAAGTTTCTTAATAGTTGCTTGAATATCCATATTGGTAACAGAGTTATTTTATCTCAATTCTGAATGTTGTTCCAAACCCATTTGTCGATGGTATTTCAATGCATATGGCTTTCCTAGTCGTCTGCTTGTCAAAAAAATGCTATATTGCAAACGAAACACGGGTAATAAAAGAAAGTTTCTCTCTGTCTGTGTCTGAGATAAAATGTTTCCTATTCCTACGCAAAAATTTCCAATATGTACTGGAGTTCCTTTAGTTGGTGGCCATTCAAGAGTCTGGGTTTCTTATAAAGAGTTTCTTATAAATTGTACGTTACGGATGTATCAAATGTTTCCGTGAGTAGTCTCGAGCTTTGCTCACATCTAAGTGTCTCTGTATAGTAGTCATGAAACTGAACATGCAGTTAAAAGAAGGGACAAATTAAGGAACAATTAAGGAACTTTTGGAACTAAAAATCGTCTCAAAAGAGGTCAAAAAATAAGGAACTTTAAGAACTAAGCCTTGAGCTAGGTTCTTTATAAAAAAGCGTGTATGTTGGAAATAAAACTTGCAATGTCGTATAACGTGTCAGGCCTAACTTGTCGTTTTGTGTTCGTGTAACCCCAAAACACGCTACAATTGCACGTATTCTGACAAAAGCTCAAAATGTCAGTTTGTGTCAGCTGTTCCGATTTTTTGGTTATTTCATTCATTTCATTTTTCATTTGAATTTGAAAAGGGCAAAATGACAGCATGTTCATTTCATATGCAGTGTATCGTGTCACGTTGTTTAGACACATGCAATGGATACAAGAGATGAATTTAGAAGGTCCAAGCCCGGAACCCGGGAAAGGGTACTTCAATGTGATCATAATAAGAATTGAATCTGGACTTTGACAAAAGAACTCATTATTTTTGTGATAGGGTTTTCAAGAAACTCAGACCCATTGGTATAAATATCAGGAGAGGTTATGGCCAACATGTATGCATTTGCTTGATTTTAAAACTTTTTTATTTACGAAAATGCGCGAAGTCTCACAGAATCGAGTCGAACCACGATCTGCAAACAATGTGACCATGCTCTGTTGTTGTTGTTGTTGTTACTCAGTCATAGCTTTGAAAGCAAAATGCAAAGAAACAATATTTTCAGTTGCTTTGCAGTAAATCAAAATGGGACCAATCGGTAAGAAAATCATAGAACCATTACCAGGCAATAG
>JACTAT010000366.1:0-191934 GCA_014526335.1 Chrysaora quinquecirrha | reverse complement strand
AAACCAAAGGAACCTTAGAGAGCCAACATCTTTGGGATCGACACGCACTTGATGAAACATAACCCCCACGTCTGCTATCACAGCCACGGGCTCTTGACGAAATCTAATGAGAACACCAATGAGCGAGCGAATTTGTTAGGTTTGGACCCTGCAAGACATTCCCATTGAGGGACTCACCACGGTACTTGGCTGCGCAGTCAAATACTACTCTTACTTTGTCAGGTTTTTTCGGATGAATAACGTTGTGATGAAGTAGATACCATACGACACCACTGCTGTCACTTATTTGATCTTCTGGGACCTTTCTAGCATAGCCTTTGATTAGCAGGTCGTCTATGAAACTTGAGAATTTGCAGCAAAGGTCAGAATTCTTTGCAAATCTTCTTTTCGAATGTTGTAGTCTGTGTTCCGCCATGGCACGATTGTTTGGAAGACAAGGTGATGGGTTCTTCCACGGAATTGTAACTTGATAGTGTCCATCAACAGTCTTTACTGATTCTTCAAAGACTGAAATGGCCTTTTTATCTTCCACGGACATCATTTTGTTCTCATCAGCAAAGGACTCGTTAAATTCTTGGTTGAAACACTTTCGAAGCTGCTCGTTGAGGAGGTCATCACGAGAAGAATTCAAGTGATAACAATGTTTACCTTTTTCTCCCAGTCTTCCCATTGGTCCATTTAATGTCCAACCAAATTTTGTTCGAACGGCATACGGTCCACCTTGTTGTGCCATTGTTATCTCGTCAGGCTGCAATGCTTCTGGCACATCGACACCAATGAGAATAGAGACTTCGCCATTATGCAATTCAGCTGGTAATTTCACTTTGCTCAAATACGGCCATCGGTTGACATCTTCCTGTTTTGTAATTGGTTCAGGTGAAACATTCAACACCTTTGTAGAAAACACACATGGCAGCTCGATGAATACATTCTCCTCTAGATCCGTGATGTCCAAGCTTGCTATCAAACATTCACAATTTTTCTGTTCACTGTTGATTGTCGCCACTGACAGCTGACACCTTTTCCCTTGTATTCCAAGTTTCTTCAGTAGACTATCTGTGCAAAACGATGCAGTTGAACCATTGTCAAGAAATGCATAAGTAGTGATTACCTTTCTTTCACCCTGTCCTTTTACTTTTACTGGAACAATTGAAAGTGCTTTACTACCACGTCCGGCCCCAATGTGACTTGTTACACCAACAGATTTCTTGTCACGGGTTACCTCACTACTTTGCTTTTGTGGTCTGCTTGTCAATTTGTTTTCTTCAGAACGTCTCTGTTCAATATCCAAAATTGATGGGTGCAAAGATGTCATATGCTTGCGTCTCAATCCACAATCAGGAATGGTGTATCCTTTGCGTCGCTTGCAACCAGCAGAAAAGTGGAATTGGGACAGACAGTTATCACAGAGTTTTTTGGATCTTACAAATTTAAACTGTTCCTCACCACTCTTCCTCTTGAAATTTTCACACTGTTCTATCTTGTGGTCCTGTTCGCAGAACTTGCATTTGACACTACTTTCGTTTCTTTCAACTACTCGTTCCTTGGTTTCTTCAGTCTAGATGCTGAAATTAATACTCCGTTGTTGTTGTGATCTTCCTCCAGTTTTTCCAGATCTCCCCGTGTTCTTATCTCTCGTTGTGAATTTTCCACTCTCACTATCCATTATGCTGCCAAATACTGGATCGTTCTTCTCCGTTGCAATCTTTCTTATAAGCTTTCTAACGTCTTCGATGTTTGGGTCACGTTCTTCTTTCCTGATTTCCTGTACTCTCGTCTGCCATCGTGATTTAACAAAGCCAGGACAACGCTCGAGGATTTTCACCAATCTGTCTTCGCTATTGACCTGAGTCAGCCTTCCGGTTGCCTTTAACGTAATCTCACAGTTTTGCAGGTCGTCTGCCAAATCAAGTAATCCTTCTCTGTCACCAGGCTTCAGTTTTGGACCATCCGACACTTTGGTTATCCAAGAGTTTGTCATCTTGAATCTATCACCAAACCGTTCTGCAAGTAGTCTCTTTGCTTCCTTGTACCCTTCTTCAGGCTCCAAAAGTATGCAATTTTCTACAACCTTCCTTGCTTTACCTGTGCAAACTGGACCAGAAGCTGTAGTCGTCTGCTGAAGTCATATGTGTCTTTCTCTACGTTAGTCTCAAAAGATCTCAAAAAGGTATAATACTTCAAAGGGTTACCATCAAATGATATCATCTCAGACTTTGGCAAAAGTGTGGCAACAGCTAAATTTTTCACCACTTCCAGATATTGAACGCCTGTGTCTGTGGCATTTGAATCAGACCCAATTTCATTTTGAACAATCAACGGTGCTCTATCCTTTCTCACTCGCCATGAAGGTTCTTGATTGACGTACTGTTGTGGAGATAAATGATTCATATTTGACTCACCGTTTTTCATGCCTGCACTAAACAGCGTAGGTCGAGTAAATTATGTAACAGGGTTACTAAAATCACTGGGCAACTGAGGGGCACGGGCACGTGACAATACTGGATCGCTGAATTCACCAGGCAACTGAGGGACACGGACACGTGACAACACTGGATCGCTGAATTCACCAGGCAATTGAGGGCTAATGGCACGTGACAACACTGGATCGCTGAATTTACCAGGCAACTGAGGGGCACGGGCACGTGACAACACTGGATCGCTGAATTCACCAGGCAACGGAGAGGCACGGGTACGTGACAACACTGGATCGTTGAATTCACCAGGCAACTGAGAGGCACGGGCACGTGACAACACTGGTTCGCTGAATTCACCAGGCAACTGAGAGGCACGGGCACGTGACAACACTTGATCGCAAAATTCACCAGGCAACTGAGAGGCACGGGCACGTGACAACACTGGATCGCTGAATTTACCAGGCAACTGAGAGGCACGGGTACGTGACAACACTGGATCGTTGAATTCACAAGGCAACTGAGAGGCACGGGCACGTGACAACACTGGATCGCTGAATTTACCAGGCAACTGAGAGGCACGGGCACGTGACAACACTGGTTCGCTGAATTCACCAGGCAACTGAGAGGCACGGGCACGTGACAACACTGGTTCGCTGAATTCACCAGGCAACTGAGAGGCACGGGCACGTGACAACATTGGTTCGCTGAATTCACCAGGCAACTGAGAGGCACGGGCACGTGAGAACACTGGTTCGCTGAATTCACCAGGCAACTGAGAGGCACGGGCACGTGACAACACTGGATCGCTGAATTCAACAGGCAACTGAGAGGCACGGGAACGTGACAACACTGGATCGTTAAATTCACCAGGCAACTGAGAGGCACGGGCACGTGACAACACTGGATCGCTGAATTCACCAGGCAACTGAGAGGCACGGGCACGTGACAACACTGGTTCGCTGAATTCACCAGGCAACTGAGACGCACGGGCACGTGACAACACTTGTTCGCTCAATTCACCAGGCAACTGAGAGGCACGGGCACGTGACAACACTGGTTTGCTGAATTCACCAGGCAACTGAGGGGCACGGGCACGTGACAACACTGGATCGCTGAATTCACCAGGCAACTGAGAGGCACGGGCACGTGACAACACTGGATCGCTGAATTCAACAGGCAACTGAGAGGCACGGGAACGTGACAACACTGGATCGTTAAATTCACCAGGCAACTGAGAGGCACGGGCACGTGACAACACTGGATCGCTGAATTTACCAGGCAACTGAGAGGCACGGGCACGTGACAACACTGGTTCGCTGAATTCACCAGGCAACTGAGAGGCACGGGCACGTGACAACACTGGTTCACTGAATTCACCAGGCAACTGAGAGGCACGGGCACGTGACAACATTGGTTCGCTGAATTCACCAGGCAACTGAGAGGCACGGGCACGTGAGAACACTGGTTCGCTGATTTCACCAGGCAACTGAGAGGCACGGGCACGTGACAACACTGGATCGCTGAATTCAACAGGCAACTGAGAGGCACGGGAACGTGACAACACTGGATCGTTAAATTCACCAGGCAACTGAGAGGCACGGGCACGTGACAACACTGGATCGCTGAATTCACCAGGCAACTGAGAGGCACGGGCACGTGACAACACTGGTTCGCTGAATTCACCAGGCAACTGAGACGCACGGGCACGTGACAACACTTGTTCGCTCAATTCACCAGGCAACTGAGAGGCACGGGCACGTGACAACACTGGTTTGCTGAATTCACCAGGCAACTGAGAGGCACGGGAACGTGACAACACTGGATCGTTAAATTCACCAGGCAACTGAGAGGCACGGGCACGTGACAACACTGGATCGCTGAATTCACCAGGCAACTGAGAGGCACGGGCACGTGACAACACTGGTTCGCTGAATTCACCAGGCAACTGAGACGCACGGGCACGTGACAACACTTGTTCGCTCAATTCACCAGGCAACTGAGAGGCACGGGCACGTGACAACACTGGTTTGCTGAATTCACCAGGCAACTGAGGGGCACGGGCACGTGACAACACTGGATCGCTGAATTCACCAGGCAACTGAGAGGCACGGGCACGTGACAACACTGGATCGCTGAATTCAACAGGCAACTGAGAGGCACGGGAACGTGACAACACTGGATCGTTAAATTCACCAGGCAACTGAGAGGCACGGGCACGTGACAACACTGGATCGCTGAATTCACCAGGCAACTGAGAGGCACGGGCACGTGACAACACTGGTTCGCTGAATTCACCAGGCAACTGAGACGCACGGGCACGTGACAACACTTGTTCGCTCAATTCACCAGGCAACTGAGAGGCACGGGCACGTGACAACACTGGTTTGCTGAATTCACCAGGCAACTGAGGGGCACGGGCACGTGACAACACTGGATCGCTGAATTCACCAGGCAACTGAGAGGCACGGGCACGTGACAACACTGGATCGCTGAATTCAACAGGCAACTGAGAGGCACGGGAACGTGACAAAACTGGATCGTTAAATTCACCAGGCAACTGACAGGCACGGGCACGTGACAACACTGGATCGCTGAATTCACCAGGCAACTGAGAGGCACGGGCACGTGACAACACTGGTTCGCTGAATTCACCAGGCAACTGAGAGGCACGGGCACGTGACAACACTGGTTCGCTCAATTCACCAGGCAACTGAGAGGCACGGGCACGTGACAACAGTGGTTTGCTGAATTCACCAGGCAACTGAGAGGCACGGGCACGTGACAACACTGGTTCGCTGAATTCACCAGGCAACTGAGAGGCACGGGTACGTGACAACACTGGATCGTTGAAATCACCAGGCAACTGTGAGGCACAGGCAGGTGACAACACTGGTTCGCTGAATTCACCAGGCAACTGAAAGGCACGCGCACGTGACAACACTTGATCGCAGAATTCACCAGGCAACTGAGAGGCACGGGCACGTGACAACACTTGATCGCAAAATTCACCAGGCAACTGAGAGGCACGGGCACGTGACAACACTGGATCGCTGAATTTACCAGGCAACTGAGAGGCACGGGTACGTGACAACACTGGATCGTTGAATTCACAAGGCAACTGAGAGGCACGGGCACGTGACAACACTGGATCGCTGAATTTACCAGGCAACTGAGAGGCACGGGCACGTGACAACACTGGTTCGCTGAATTCACCAGGCAACTGAGAGGCACGGGCACGTGACAACACTGGTTCGCTGAATTCACCAGGCAACTGAGAGGCACGGGCACGTGACAACATTGGTTCGCTGAATTCACCAGGCAACTGAGAGGCACGGGCACGTGACAACACTGGATCGTTGATTCACCAGGCAACTGAGAGGCACGGGCACGTGACAACACTGGTTCGCTGAATTCACCAGGCAACTGAGAGGCACGGGCACGTGACAACACTTGATCGCAAAATTCACCAGGCAACTGAGAGGCACGGGCACGTGACAACACTGGATCGCTGAATTTACCAGGCAACTGAGAGGCACGGGTACGTGACAACACTGGATCGTTGAATTCACAAGGCAACTGAGAGGCACGGGCACGTGACAACACTGGATCGCTGAATTTACCAGGCAACTGAGAGGCACGGGCACGTGACAACACTGGTTCGCTGAATTCACCAGGCAACTGAGAGGCACGGGCACGTGACAACACTGGTTCGCTGAATTCACCAGGCAACTGAGAGGCACGGGCACGTGACAACATTGGTTCGCTGAATTCACCAGGCAACTGAGAGGCACGGGCACGTGAGAACACTGGTTCGCTGAATTCACCAGGCAACTGAGAGGCACGGGCACGTGACAACACTGGATCGCTGAATTCAACAGGCAACTGAGAGGCACGGGAACGTGACAACACTGGATCGTTAAATTCACCAGGCAACTGAGAGGCACGGGCACGTGACAACACTGGATCGCTGAATTCACCAGGCAACTGAGAGGCACGGGCACGTGACAACACTGGTTCGCTGAATTCACCAGGCAACTGAGACGCACGGGCACGTGACAACACTTGTTCGCTCAATTCACCAGGCAACTGAGAGGCACGGGCACGTGACAACACTGGTTTGCTGAATTCACCAGGCAACTGAGGGTCACGGGCACGTGACAACACTGGATCGCTGAATTCACCAGGCAACTGAGAGGCACGGGCACGTGACAACACTGGATCGCTGAATTCAACAGGCAACTGAGAGGCACGGGAACGTGACAACACTGGATCGTTAAATTCACCAGGCAACTGAGAGGCACGGGCACGTGACAACACTGGATCGCTGAATTTACCAGGCAACTGAGAGGCACGGGCACGTGACAACACTGGTTCGCTGAATTCACCAGGCAACTGAGAGGCACGGGCACGTGACAACACTGGTTCGCTGAATTCACCAGGCAACTGAGAGGCACGGGCACGTGACAACATTGGTTCGCTGAATTCACCAGGCAACTGAGAGGCACGGGCACGTGAGAACACTGGTTCGCTGATTTCACCAGGCAACTGAGAGGCACGGGCACGTGACAACACTGGATCGCTGAATTCAACAGGCAACTGAGAGGCACGGGAACGTGACAACACTGGATCGTTAAATTCACCAGGCAACTGAGAGGCACGGGCACGTGACAACACTGGATCGCTGAATTCACCAGGCAACTGAGAGGCACGGGCACGTGACAACACTGGTTCGCTGAATTCACCAGGCAACTGAGACGCACGGGCACGTGACAACACTTGTTCGCTCAATTCACCAGGCAACTGAGAGGCACGGGCACGTGACAACACTGGTTTGCTGAATTCACCAGGCAACTGAGGGGCACGGGCACGTGACAACACTGGATCGCTGAATTCACCAGGCAACTGAGAGGCACGGGCACGTGACAACACTGGATCGCTGAATTCAACAGGCAACTGAGAGGCACGGGAACGTGACAACACTGGATCGTTAAATTCACCAGGCAACTGAGAGGCACGGGCACGTGACAACACTGGATCGCTGAATTCACCAGGCAACTGAGAGGCACGGGCACGTGACAACACTGGTTCGCTGAATTCACCAGGCAACTGAGACGCACGGGCACGTGACAACACTTGTTCGCTCAATTCACCAGGCAACTGAGAGGCACGGGCACGTGACAACACTGGTTTGCTGAATTCACCAGGCAACTGAGGGGCACGGGCACGTGACAACACTGGATCGCTGAATTCACCAGGCAACTGAGAGGCACGGGCACGTGACAACACTGGATCGCTGAATTCAACAGGCAACTGAGAGGCACGGGAACGTGACAAAACTGGATCGTTAAATTCACCAGGCAACTGACAGGCACGGGCACGTGACAACACTGGATCGCTGAATTCACCAGGCAACTGAGAGGCACGGGCACGTGACAACACTGGTTCGCTGAATTCACCAGGCAACTGAGAGGCACGGGCACGTGACAACACTGGTTCGCTCAATTCACCAGGCAACTGAGAGGCACGGGCACGTGACAACAGTGGTTTGCTGAATTCACCAGGCAACTGAGAGGCACGGGCACGTGACAACACTGGTTCGCTGAATTCACCAGGCAACTGAGAGGCACGGGTACGTGACAACACTGGATCGTTGAAATCACCAGGCAACTGTGAGGCACAGGCAGGTGACAACACTGGTTCGCTGAATTCACCAGGCAACTGAAAGGCACGCGCACGTGACAACACTTGATCGCAGAATTCACCAGGCAACTGAGAGGCACGGGCACGTGACAACACTGGTTCGCTGAATTCACCAGGAAACTGAGAGGCACGGGCACGTGACAACACTGGATCGCTGAATTTACCAGGCAACTGAGAGGCACGGGCACGTGACAACACTGGTTCGCTGAATTCACCAGGCAACTGAGAGGCGCGGGCACGTGACAACACTGGTTCGCTGTATTCACCAGGCAACTGAGAGGCACGGGCACGTGACAACACTGGTTCGCTGAATTCACCAGGCAACTGAGAGGCACGGGCACGTGACAACACTGGTTCGCTGAATTCACCAGGCAACTGAGAGGCACGGGCACGTGACAACACTGGTTCGCTGAATTCATCAGGCAACTGAGAGGCACTGGCACGTGACAACACTGGTTCGCTCAATTCACCAGGCAACTGAGAGGCACGGGCACGTGACAACACTGGTTCGCTGAATTCACCAGGCAACTGAGAGGCACGGGCACGTGACAACACTGGTTCGCTGAATTCTCCAGGCAACTGAGAGGCACGGGTACGTGACAACACTGGATCGTTGAATTCACCAGGCAACTGAGAGGCACGGGCACGTGACAACACTGGTTCGCTGAATTCACCAGGCAACTGAGAGGCACGGGCACGTGACAACACTTGATCGCAGAATTCACCAGGCAACTGAGAGGCACGGGCACGTGACAACACTGGATCGCTGAATTTACCAGGCAACTGAGAGGCACGGGTACGTGACAACACTGGATCGTTGAATTCACCAGGCAACTGAGAGGCACGGGCACGTGACAACACTGGATCGCTGAATTTACCAGGCAACTGAGAGGCACGGGCACGTGACAACACTGGTTCGCTGAATTCACCAGGCAACTGAGAGGCACGGGCACGTGACAACACTGGTTCGCTGAATTCACCAGGCAACTGAGAGGCATGGGCACGTGACAACACTGGTTTGCTGAATTCACCAGGCAACTGAGAGGCACGGGAACGTGACAACACTGGTTCGCTGAATTCACCAAGCAACTGAGAGACACGGGCACGTGACAACACTGGTTCGCTCAATTCACCAGGCAACTGAGAGGCACGGGCACGTGACAACAGTGGTTCGCTGAATTCACCAGGCAACTGAGAGGCACGGGCACGTGACAACACTGGTTCGCTGAATTCACCAGGCAACTGAGAGGCACGGGTACGTGACAACACTGGATCGTTGAATTCACCAGGCAACTGTGAGGCACGGGCAGGTGACAACACTGGTTCGCTGAATTCACCAGGCAACTGAAAGGCACGGGCACATGACAACACTTGATCGTAGAAATCACCAGGCAACTGAGAGGCACGGGCACGTGACAACACTGGTTCGCTGAATTCACCAGGCAAACTGATTCACCAGGCACGGGCACACATGACAACACTGGATCGTAGAAATCACCAGGCAACTGAGAGGCACGGGCACGTGACAACACTGGTTCGCTGAATTCACCAGGAAACTGAGAGGCACGGGCACGTGACAACACTGGTTCGCTGAATTCACCAGGCAACTGAGAGGCACGGGTACATGACAACACTGGATCGTTGAATTCACCAGGCTACTGAGAGGCACGGACACGTGACAACACTGGTTCGCTGAATTCACCAGGCAACTGAGAGGCACAGGCACGTGACAACACTTGATCGCAGAATTCACCAGGCAACTGAGAGGCACGGGCACGTGACAACACTGGATCGCTGAATTCACAAGGCAACTGAGAGGCACGGGCACGTGACAACACTGGATCGCTGAATTTACCAGGCAACTGAGAGGCACGGGCACGTGACAACACTGGTTCGCTGAATTCAACAGGCAACTGAGAGGCACGGGCACGTGACAACACTGGTTCGCTGAATTCACCAGGCAACTAAGAGGCACGGGCACGTGACAACATTGGTTCGCTGAATTCACCAGGCAACTGAGAGGCACGGGCACGTGACAACACTGGTTCGCTGAATTCACCAGGCAACTGAGAGGCACGGGCACGTGACAACACTGGTTCGCTGAATTCATCAGGCAGCTGAGAGGCACGGGCACGTGACAACACTTGTTCCCTGAATTCACCAGGCAACTGAGGGGCACGGGCACGTGACAACACTGGATCGCTGAATTCAACAGGCAACTGAGAGGCACGGGAACGTGACAACACTGGATCGTTAAATTCACCAGGCAACTGAGAGGCACGGGCACGTGACAACTCTGGATCGCTGAATTCACCAGGCAACTGAGAGGCACGGGCACGTGACAACACTGGTTCGCTGAATTCACCAGGCAACTGAGACGCACAGGCACGTGACAACACTTGTTCGCTCAATTCACCAGGCAACTGAGAGGCACGGGCACGTGACAGCACTGGTTTGCTGAATTCACCAGGCAACTGAGAGGCACGGGCACGTGACAACACTGGTTCGCTGAATTCACCAGGCAACTGAGGGGCACGGGCACGGGCACGTGACAACACTGGATCGCTGAATTCACCAGGCAACTGAGAGGCACGGGCACGTGACAACACTGGATCGCTGAATTCAACAGGCAACTGAGAGGCACGGGAACGTGACAACACTGGATCGTTAAATTCACCAGGCAACTGAGAGGCACGGGCACGTGACAACACTGGATCGTTGAATTCACCAGGCAACTGTGAGGCACGGGCAGGTGACAACACTGGTTCGCTGAATTCACCAGGCAACTGAAAGGCACGGGCATGTGACAACACTTGATCGCAGAAATCACCAGGCAACTGAGAGGCACGGGCACGTGACAACACTGGTTCGCTGAATTCACCAGGCAACTGAGAGGCACGGGCACGTGACAACACTGGTTCGCTGAATTCAACAGGCAACTGAGAGGCACGGGCACGTGACAACACTGGTTCGCTGAATTCACCAGGCAACTAAGAGGCACGGGCACGTGACAACATTGGTTCGCTGAATTCACCAGGCAACTGAGAGGCACGGGCACGTGACAACACTGGTTCGCTGAATTCACCAGGCAACTGAGAGGCACGGGCACGTGACAACACTGGTTCGCTGAATTCATCAGGCAGCTGAGAGGCACGGGCACGTGACAACACTTGTTCCCTGAATTCACCAGGCAACTGAGGGGCACGGGCACGTGACAACACTGGATCGCTGAATTCAACAGGCAACTGAGAGGCACGGGAACGTGACAACACTGGATCGTTAAATTCACCAGGCAACTGAGAGGCACGGGCACGTGACAACTCTGGATCGCTGAATTCACCAGGCAACTGAGAGGCACGGGCACGTGACAACACTGGTTCGCTGAATTCACCAGGCAACTGAGACGCACGGGCACGTGACAACACTTGTTCGCTCAATTCACCAGGCAACTGAGAGGCACGGGCACGTGACAGCACTGGTTTGCTGAATTCACCAGGCAACTGAGAGGCACGGGCACGTGACAACACTGGTTCGCTGAATTCACCAGGCAACTGAGGGGCACGGGCACGTGACAACACTGGATCGCTGAATTCACCAGGCAACTGAGAGGCACGGGCACGTGACAACACTGGATCGCTGAATTCAACAGGCAACTGAGAGGCACGGGAACGTGACAACACTGGATCGTTAAATTCACCAGGCAACTGAGAGGCACGGGCACGTGACAACACTGGATCGTTGAATTCACCAGGCAACTGTGAGGCACGGGCAGGTGACAACACTGGTTCGCTGAATTCACCAGGCAACTGAAAGGCACGGGCATGTGACAACACTTGATCGCAGAAAT
This sequence comes from Chrysaora quinquecirrha, assembly GCA_014526335.1. Classification (NCBI taxonomy): domain Eukaryota; kingdom Metazoa; phylum Cnidaria; class Scyphozoa; order Semaeostomeae; family Pelagiidae; genus Chrysaora; species Chrysaora quinquecirrha. The sequence continues at coordinate 179,970 of JACTAT010000366.1, read as the reverse complement.
CACCAGGCAACTGAGAGGCACGGGCACGTGACAACACTGGTTCGCTGAATTCACCAGGCAACTGAGAGGCACGGGCACGTGACAACACTGGTTCGCTCAATTCACCAGGCAACTGAGAGGCACGGGCACGTGACAACAGTGGTTTGCTGAATTCACCAGGCAACTGAGAGGCACGATCACGTGACAACACTGGTTCGCTGAATTCACCAGGCAACTGAGAGGCACGGGTACGTGACAACACTGGATCGTTGAATTCACCAGGCAACTGTGAGGCACGGGCAGGTGACAACACTGGTTCGCTGAATTCACCAGGAAACTGAGAGGCACGGGCACGTGACAACACTGGATCGCTGAATTTACCAGGCAACTGAGAGGCACGGGCACGTGACAACACTGGTTCGCTGAATTCACCAGGCAACTGAGAGGCACGGGCACGTGACAACACTGGTTCGCTGAATTCAACAGGCAACTGAGAGGCACGGGCACGTGACAACACTGGATCGCTGAATTTACCAGGCAACTGAGAGGCACGGGCACGTGACAACACTGGTTCGCTGAATTCACCAGGAAACTGAGAGGCACGGGCACGTGACAACACTGGATCGCTGAATTTACCAGGCAACTGAGAGGCACGGGCACGTGACAACACTGGTTCGCTGAATTCACCAGGCAACTGAGAGGCACGGGCACGTGACAACACTGGATCGCTGAATTTACCAGGCAACTGAGAGGCACGGGCAGGTGACAACACTGGTTCGCTGAATTCACCAGGAAACTGAGAGGCACGGGCACGTGACAACACTGGATCGCTGAATTTACCAGGCAACTGAGAGGCACGGGCAGGTGACATCACTGGTTCGCTGAATTCACCAGGAAACTGAGAGGCACGGGCACGTGACAACACTGGATCGCTGAATTCAACAGGCAACTGAGAGGCACGGGCACGTGACAACACTGGATCGCTGAATTTACCAGGCAACTGAGAGGCACGGGCACGTGACAACACTGGTTCGCTGAATTCACCAGGAAACTGAGAGGCACGGGCACGTGACAACACTGGATCGCTGAATTTACCAGGCAACTGAGAGGCACGGGCACGTGACAACACTGGTTCGCTGAATTCACCAGGCAACTGAGAGGCACGGGCACGTGACAACACTGGTTCGCTGTATTCACCAGGCAACTGAAAGGCACGGGTACATGACAACACTGGATCGCTAAATTCACCAGGCAACTGAGAGGCACGGGCACGTGACAACACTGGATCGCTGAATTCACCAAGCAACTGAGTTGAGATTTCAAATTCTTGGCAAACTTTCTCCTCAGCTTGAATTTTTGCGAGTTCTGTCTTCAAGTGCAACCATTCCTTTTGATGATTCACCTCCAACTCCAATTTTTCAAGGCTCAGTCGTCTTTGCAACATTGAATCCTCAGCCAGCAGCGCTGCCTTTTTTTTGTTGCACTTTGCAGCTTTGCCTTGATAATTTCACCACTGGTTGCAATTGAAGAGCTAGAAAGAGAGCTATTTTGAGAGTTAGTCTCACTTACCGAGTCCAGAATTTTTTTATCATTTGTAGTTTTTTTGTCTTGAAATTTCTCTCTTGTCGGCAAGTGTAGCGCAAGTCGATCTTTCATAGCCATAAATCGTACTTCAGCCTCGTGAAAATACGCCATGCATTCGTCCAAGTCATCTTCATTAGTCAATTAATCCTTGTATGAATCACATGCTTGTTTGAAAACTTGCACCAGATTCTGCTCGCTTGCCACTGCATCTCCAATCGAACCCTCTGTCAATAACGCATCTGAAATCTGCCTCAGGGCAAGAGTCAAACCTCGCTTTGCATTGCCTCTTGCTTGTTTCAGCGTCCTTCTTTTCTCAGCCTCGACACCTTCCCAATCCACAGTGACATTTTTTTCGCCTGAATCGGGTTTCTCCTTCCAAAACATGAATCTCGTCTGCATTTGTCATCTGAGCGTGGCGCTTCTCTTCTTCCATCACCAACGATTTGACAATTGACTAGTTTCAAACTGATATAGTTTTAGTTTTGCATTCACAGCCAGCTACAGGGTATAGAAACTCACACAACATTCAAACTGTAATTCGAGGCAACCCAGAGAACACAGCAATAAATGACGACTGTTTGCTCGAAAATACATCCATAAACGTGCGGTTTGCTAGAAAAAATTAAATAAATTATCAACTATCATCTTTATTTGAGGCTGCGTTATCCAGTCCCACATGCGCATCCTCTGCGGCATTTATAGCGCACAAGCATCACAGCATTCTTCGTACATAGCGACAGGGTCCCGGTGTTGTTTGAAGAATTCAAACATGATGCAGGGGTTTTCGCAAACCGGATGGAAGATAGGAATCAGGAATGTTGTAACAAAAGATAGGCATTTCTATTCTCTGTGGATAAAGGAACAACTGAGAAAAAGGGAAATTACCGCAAACAAGCGAGAACAACTTGAAATAAAACTTGAAAGGTCGATCGCAGGGATAAGCAAGAACAAAGCGGCACACAGCTAGATCACAGAGAATAAGTTGGAGCAAAGTGGGAATTTTTCTACACTATTCGTTGCAAGCTGCAAGCTAGTAGGCGATCTCAGAGTGATCTGGGCTGATCTCAGGCTGATCTGAGCTGATCTCATTCTTCAAATATAGCTAATGGGTACCTTTAATTATGTTTGAAGAATGAAAACATGATGTAGAGGTTTTCGGCAAACTGGAAGAAATACATATAGATAGATAGACAGATAGGAATCAGGAATGTTGTAACAAAAGATAGGAATTCCTATTCTCTGTGCACACAATTTAAACAATCAATGAGTTGAATTAATTATTTTTAATTTCAATTCAAATGCACACAATCAAAACAATCGAAGAGGTTGTTCTAAATCTTCGAAATTTGGCATGAGTTTGAACAACAAACTAAATCTGGAAGGCTTCAGCATGCACTAAAATCTGGAACAAACAATTAAGCTGGGAACTCGTGGAATGAGTGGTATAAACGGAACCAATGTAACGAAGTAGGAATCGGTTGGAATGAGTGAGAATCAGAGGCGACAAGAGGGAACAAACAGGAATCACTGAAAAGATGAAGGACGACTCAGAAAAACAGAAATAACCGCAAAAAAGCGAGAAGAAGTTGAAACAAAAAGGGGATCAAAGCGTCATTTCTTTTATGCTTCGATTTTATGTCAAGGAGGCGCAGCATGTAAGAATTTCGGAAAACGTCCTTCATTTCATAATCTGATTTGGTGTTGAGGTGGCACAAATTGTATACATTTCAATAAGCACCCCTCCTTTTTATGTTTGAAAAATAAAAACATGATGTAGGGAATTTCGGCGAATCGGATGAAATAGACCTACCTAGATAGATGGATACCTAGGAATCAGGAATGTTGTAACAAAAGATCGGAATTTCTATTCTCTATGTAGGAATTTCTATTCTCCATGTGCGCAATGAGAAAAATCGTTTCATTGAATCACTGAGTTCCCTATTGTTCTGCCCCTGTACTTAGCCTCATGCACGAATTTAATGAATAGCTCCTGCCCTGCTGTACCAAAAACTTGGGCAAAATATATTGGAACGGCCTAAATAGTTTTGCCATTATCTATTAACTTCCCCTTCTCCCCCGTTACAATGTTTTTTCGAACAAACGTTGTCTTGCTCTACAACCAACATTGTTTTGGGGGTAAAAGGGGGAGGAATGACAGTTATGGAAGTAGAAAATCAATGGAATAGGCCTTATTCCTTGGAGAAAATGCCTTGTTCCAAAATTTTTTCTCCAAGATTGTAAAAACGCGTTTCTTTTTTTAACGAACTCTATTCTGCCGAAAAAATGCAAGCCGTATTATTCTAAATGTTTTTGGTCCTGCAATGTGGTCAAAACTTCGATTTGCTCTTGATTTTAAAGTGTTTGGTTTCATTGCAGACATAAATTGTTCGTTGAACTCAACGAATTGTGTTCCTTTGTTCTGCCAAAGTTGTTTACGACTCAATAACAAGCCACTTGCGTAAAAGCAATTTCTCAATGTATCTCTAAAAGCTCAAACAATGATTGAAGTCAGGAATGATCGGGAACGAGCGGGAAACAGTGGTGTCCTGCGGAATGTGCGGGACCGGAGGAATAAGTACGAACACGAACGAGGAAACATGTAGATGAAGCGGGAATCAGTTGCAATTATCGCTAACAGGAGAAAACAAGGATGGTTAGGCGGCTAGGGAACAAAGTCGAATCTTTTAGAAATCAGATGTGTCGAGGGGGTGCAGCTGGATCTGCCAGTGGCGTAGCCAAGGGGTGGGGGGGCAAGGGGGCGGTCGCTCCCCCCAATAGTTGAAAAGTTGGTGTTTTAGAAAAGTCCATTTCTGCAATAAAATCAGTGGGGGGGGGGGGGGTTAAGAGAAATTCTAACAACCTTTTGGCAATAAATATTTTTCAATGTCGACAAAGGGTAGAGATATCATTCCACCTCACCTGCTCGGTTCCAGGAAAATGTTCTACAACTAATGTTATGCGGCAATTAACGCCACATGTTTAATATTGTTCAACCCACACTCCCCTCCTTTTGCAATAGGTCTCGATGTGTGAAGGGTTCTAAAGGTACGGACCTTTCTTGCGTTTTAACGATCCCGTTGGACAGATTTGAAGTTTATTCAAAAGACCTCCTTAGCGTATTCTTGCTGTGGTGAAAAGTGAAAACGTCAATCTCCTTTCTCTCGTTGTCGAAATAAAACGAAATAGAACGAAAAGGCAAAACCACGAGAAAATTAGTAGAGTAAACGAACGATCAGACAACACAGTGCCTGTTTCTAGTAGATAAACGTAGAATGAAAATTTTCACCGCTGCGTATAAGTATTCTTTGCTGGCAACAAGAAAGAAAGCAAGTGTTTCCAACAAACAGGTGAGGTGAGATGCCTTCGGATATCCAGTATGTAACACAACACAATAGGCAAGCATAAAAATATGCATTCTATGCGATACTAGAGGTTAAAACATGAAAATTTTTCCGGGGGGAGCATACCCCCGGACCCCCTAGTTTTGTGTGCCTCCCATTAGTTAGTCTTAGACTATTTTCATGTTTTCATACTAAAAAATGCATGGTAACAAATTTTGTGTTTACAACGTAGATATTTGGTAGCTTTCATGAATTTCAAAGATCTAAGAACAATTTTTTCTGGCATAGCAATAGATGCTGCGCGAAGATTGTAGGTCTGTTGTCATGAAATTATTGTGAAAACCAAGGATTATCCAGCATATTTCCTCCGTTTGAAAGCCCGTCAAATTTCTTTTCTAGAAGACCATTTTACGACCTGTAGAAGGACATGGTCCCAAGCATTTTTCGGACCCCCATTTTTTTTGGCCTTTTGCCCCCCCCCCCCCCAAAGCAAAGACCCTGGCTACGCCATTGGGATTGGATTCAGTTGGAATCAGTTTAAAAGTGCAAGAACAGGGCCAAAATTAGTGGCAACTCTATTCTTTTCATTGCGATCTCCTAGGCATGATCTCATTCTTCAAACATGGCTAATAGGTACCTTTAATTGATTGCAAAAGTGGACTGTGATTGTATGAGTGTGTGTGGCGAGCGTAAGTCAGTAAAGTAGTAACTGACGCTTGTTTGTTTCATTGATCACCTGATTATCACAGAAAACACAAAGAAAAGGCGCATTTAGGTAGGTAGTTGACCCTTCTGGTCAAAGAAAATTTGACCGAAGTTGACGTCGGCCCATTTCATCCTGTGTTTCGTGCCAAGGCAAAACAATTGACGTCAATCAGAATAAAGTGGCTGCGTTCTCTTGTCACATAGAGCTATATATAGATAAGGCAGTAAGTGCATCGGCCCAGTCTTCCAGCCTCCTGACTACAACCTTTGTTAGGGAATGGAAAGGAAAACCTGTTTTTCAGGCCAAAGCCGATGCACTTGTCATACTAATGGTCACTCACCAGATAACAACAATATGTTAGAAAGAAAGTACGCAATGCGTAAGTATAACCTATTGACCCTAAAGTGGGATTGGGTTGGTTGGAAATTGGAATTATTAGTTGAGCTAAGCGAACAGCGATATATTACCCTGAAAACCCCTGTTTCATGCTTATATATCGAACAGTTCTACGCCTAAAAACTTCCCACAATCCGTGTTGAAAACTTCCTTTCACCCTTGCGTCTCAGAGGCAATGAATCTGCAACGAGAAGAATATATTCACCGTATTAGACACGATAGTCACCACTTATCATGAGAAGCCTTTGATATTTAGTAGGGCAACGTTTCAGGAGAGATCCGTCTCCCATCATCGGGCATTGAGAAAAGTGGATTCTTCCTATTTATTGCAAAGGTCGGATCGAAAGGTGTGAAATTAACCGGACCTGCGAGGAGGCTTAGAATTGCTTTTTTTTAACATTTTCATTTCATTATCAAAAAAACTATTTGCAATTAAATCAATATTTAAAAATCGAATTTAAAGGAAATTGGGAAATGTAAAAATCTAAAATTGAAACTCTATTTAGGCCTACTAAAATAAAATCATTATCAAATTATTAAAAACTGAGTAAAAACAAATGGAATTAAAAGAAAAGAAAGACAAGCAAACAAACTAAAATACAGTCATTGAACCTCTTAAACATAAAATCATAGTTTTAATTAAACTAAAAGAAACTTGAGTCCTTATGTCGTTCATGATTTCTGAGTATTTTTTATTTAATTTTGTTGTTAATTTTGAGGCCAATTTTTCATGGAAAGTCTGACATTCCTTGCTCATAGATCCATTCATTCCAAACACAAGTGGTGTGAATGTCCCATGCTCAATTTCGATGACACGCTCGTTATATGCTCTTTTTTTCATTTTCTGCATTTTTAAGGACTTTTTCTCTTGTTAAGTTTATTTTCGTCTTTGCATTTAAGTTCACGACCCTTACATCAAAGAACGCTGTCTGGGCTGGCCTACAAAAACCTCTGGTTTTGATATCTAGACGAGCTTAGAATTGTTTGGCGCTCAATTTCTAAAATTTGAGGCGCCAAAATTGCGTTCAGTGCACCCTTTTTATATTATTCAACCAGATTTCTGGGATTGAGTAAGATACTTGATTGATACAAGGAGTCGATAGAACAAAGTGAATGCTTTCTTTAACAAGTCTGTTTTTCCAGTTTTTATCCTAATCAATCACTGAAATGTTATCCAAATCCATCTGGTATTCTTAGTATTCTGTCTGGGGATGTTCTCTTAACTGGACTCCAAGACCTCACGACCCCAGACCATACGACCCTACGACTTCACGACCATACGACCCTGTTTTTATTAATGATTTTCCATTTTCATAAATAGTGAATTCTAGGTTGATTTTCATTAAAAAGTATCAAGATGACTTTGATTTTGATTTATAAAATAATTCGGACTCATTTGATGGGTGAACTTGACTTATTTCAGTATCGTGTTATCCTCGACAGTTTGCCCAGAGGTCAAAAAAGCGGTTTGATATGTAAACATTGCTATTCATCAATCTTGTTTCATTTTTCAATGCTAGGGTAGAGGTTGGAGTAATCGTACAGCGGGAGTAATCCTACATTTCGACTTTAAAAAATTATTAAAAATAGGACACTCAAGAAAATTTAATTGAAAGGACGGAAGGATAAGTGCAAAACTATATTCTTTTTTGTGCTAAGCTGGCTGATTTGTGAGAGTTGTTTCAGAACGGAGAGAGCACAAAAAGAAACTAGTAGTGCGGAAGGACTGGAAAATGGCGTTCGAGCAAATCTCGACACCACTAAGGCAGTGTGTTATTTGACACTGCTTTAAAAAGATAAAACCCCTCAGAAATTTATTTCAAAAGCATTTTTCGTATCTTGGGACTTATGACCAAACCATGAACTGAAAGACTGATAAAACTGCAGTGTTTTCGTACTCTTTTTTTCAAATAACAAACTGTACGGAAACTCCCGCCGCTGTACGAAAACTCCCGCATCGAATACTACCAACAAAAAACGATTTTGTAAGTCACTGAAAAGGTTTTATGTCTTGAAAATCTATATTTTGACACAAAAAGGGTTGGTCTAAAATAATATAAAGATATTTTTGTACATTGAAAAACAGATTGCAAAATATAGCCCTAAAAAGCTTAACTGTACGATTACTCCCACCTCTACCCTATATTACATTACATCGGTACCTGTAATGCTAAATTCTACTTTTTTTCGAGATCGGTAGAAAATTATATTTTTGTTCCGTAGAAAAATAAAATTTATTTTAAGCGGTCTAACTAATTTGCGAATGCTCACTGCCGAATCAGAAGTTAAGAGCAAGAAAAAACTGAAAAATTTTTAATTTCAGGTCCCATGTTAAAACTGGACCTAATACATAGCTACAAGAACCGTTCATATAAAGAATGTGTGCACGTTTATAAAACTTTAAGAAACACAAGGCTGAAATTTGGGTCAATATTTTTTGCCACCTCACAAACAATTTGAGATGCGCACAAGCATAATTCACCAGCGTTAAGCCCTTGCCCGGAGACGCATTTTAAACATGTTTTCGAGAAGGGAAGGGGGGTGACAAGTACTTGAAAAATCACTTGAAAAACAAGAAAGAAGCAGGCTGAAATCAAAGCCAGCCTGGTGTTCTTATAAAATAGCTTCTATGTCTACAGTCCCGAATTTAGCTACATTTTGAATTGGTCGAGGCTGGTCGAGGGATATCAAATGCATAAACTATACGTACCTCTAAACGCAACATCACTTTTAACCTTCAAGACCATAAGCCATTCTTAGTCACAAATAAAATTGTTTTTGAGTTTTAGGTGGCCAATGCGAAAATGCTTCGTTGTGTTGCTCAAGTTTACCTATCATTCCATTGGTGACATGTTAAATGTTAGAAATAACTTCAGGCAACAATATGCTATTAAAGTAATCCAAGACTCGCGAATAACAACAATGCAAACTGCTGTCTACTTTTGCACAAACCGCATGGATGTCATGATTGCTACTGATATAAGTCAAGTTCACCTATCAAATGATTCCGAATGGTTTTATCAAAGTCAAAATCGAAGTCATCTTGATAATTGTTAAAGAAAATCAGCTTAGAATTTAATACTTATGAAAATAAAAAATCATTAATAAAAATAGGGTCGTATGGTCGTGAGTGCGTAGGGTCGTATGATCTGGGGTCGTGAGGTCGTGGAGTCCAGTTAAAAGAACATCCCTTCTGTCTGGGCTTTGAGAATTTTCTCATGACCTTGCGTATATCTTGTTGTTTATTTTCATTGGCCTTCAGAACGCTTGAAATCCTTTTGTACCCATTATCTAGATCATCAAGATTGCTCGTGATAGATTTTGCTCTGTTGAAAAGAGAAGATATGACCATGGGCTGCAGGAGTCGTCGAATTTTGAATGAAAAAGAACTTTTGATCGATAAATTGTCTATTTTGTATATCTCTCTCTGTATTCTGCTGCGAAGGCACCATGTTATGCTCGCGCGTGGCTGATTGACGTGGAATTGAGCAATCATGTCACTCAAAATGTAAGTTGAAACCTCTTCAGTACCTAAATATCAGATATTCAGTGAAGTGAACAGTAAAAATTGACTAACATAGAGTTTTAATAGATTCTGTGCAATTTTGTGAAAACGTGTAGAAGAATGTAAGAAAATTGCTAGTGTATATGGTCCCTACTGCAGATTATGCGAATTAACACCTTCATGCGCAGTGTACATGGTCGATTTTAGGAAATTTTCTTTTTCACAAGTAAGGATCAAAGGGCCGACCAATTAAGTTAGGGATGCTCTCGAGCTATTCTCCAAGTCTTATGTTTTCTTAATGATTCCTGTTATCGCAGATTAAAATGTTCACAAACTCTGATGGTTAAATTTTAACTTAAGCACCTAGCACCGTTTAAGAAACTGTTACTATTATGCTAAGAAAGTAGGCTCAACTTAAGTTTGAATGAACAGAGGGCCTTGCAATGTTTTTCTTCTCTAATCCCCTTGTTGTCGGTATAAGTATAATGCTGGATGCCTCCAAGGTCAATGGACGTCAGAGGAAGAGTAAGGCTATATATTTGCATAAACTCGTACCGTTCCGCTCGCATCAAGCTTCTGTGAGGTTTCCTGTATAAAAGTCTGTCTGTCTAGAAATCCCTATGGAATCCGGCTGATCTCACTACTCCGGTCGTCATTGCTAGGTGTGCCGGCCGAACTTTGCTCTGCAAATCGGAAAAAAATTGCTAGAGCAATTCATAGAGAATCCAATGGTTAATTTGCCGAATTTTCGGAGCCGTATTTCGAAAGTAATTCCTACCCCCGTATCCTGAACTCAATCCTGAACCGAGTCCTGAACCAAATCCTGAACCCAGAGCTAGAATCAATGCAATCGTCCAGCGTCCAGACAAATATTCATCCAACTTTGAGACCACCCCAAGCACAGTTTTCAGAAAAAGAAGTGAAATATTTTAGAATATATACCTGAAATATATAGAATGGGATCTTCAACAAAAAGTACACGTAAAAGCTGGCTTTGTTTGAAATGGTACCAATACAACTTGAATTCATCTCTGTACATGCTGGAGCCATGGGAAAGGCGTTTGTTCAATATGATTTTTCTCTGTATCATTATTATGGCATTATACACTGCCTATATTTTTATGCCCATCTATCTAATTTCAGTGAAAAACTATTACTTCAACCAATGAATTCGACGTCAGAAAATTTGCTTTTTTGTCTGTGGAATATTTTGTTTTGTATATAATAGTGCCATCATGGCAATGACATGGATGGGGATGATGAAGCTATTTACAGAATTGTCAAGATTTTGCTCCAGTTATCTGTCTGAGCTGAGTAAGCGAGGTAAGAGGTTCGTGCAGTACGTTACTTCGTGGAGAATTTTTTCCTGGCTATTATGGTGATTATTCAAAAGAACTTTTGGTTAAACTGTGCAGAGCACTGCACTGAGAGGGGCTTGCTGTGCTGTATCTGTTTGTGTGGTAAGATAGAGGACTTTCAGCTAGGAACAGCACACCTTCCAACACTTAGACATTTTTCATAAAGAAGAGAAACCAATTTCAAATGCTGAAAGACAGGCTCGAAACAGTGCATGGAGAGCCCATAGGATTGCCAGGCTGAAATGCTATCCGCAGAGCCACGGAATGGCTTCTCACCACCTTTGATTTTTTCAAGGTTACCAGTGGAAAATTATTTAAAGAACATTGCATATTGTGTAGAGTGCTATCCTATTGAGAGCCAGACAGAAGATCCTTGGCCTAGACTCCTAACCTTGTCCACACCGTAAATCATAAGCAGTGAGTACCGCTGCATATACCACTATTAAAGGTCGTTTTGCCCCATGTCACCAACACCTCAATTGAATATATCCTATATAACAAAGCTGATGATGTCATTTGGAGGTGTGTTGTCCCTAGCTGCAAATACATGAAACGCATCCTACCATATTTGTCTTATAATTAGTACATTTTCATTGTTAGCTTGACATATAATCTCATTTTGTATAATAATCTAATTGGTAGAAGTAAGGGAAATTAATCTTGAAGGTTTAAGGTGTAATCGAGTTTTAAAACCTGCAATAAATCCACACTGGAATTAATGCACTTGATGCCACAGATCTGTGGCATACTTTTTTGTTGTTATTTACTATTGGCAGCAACACAGATTGGCGCACACAAGGTTGGACTTTTGGCATGGTGTGGGTCATTGAGCAGTCTTCTTTGAAGCTTACAGAAAAGGTTTTCAAACTTCCTGATTCAGTGTAATCATTATTCATTTGCATGACTGTGAAATATCATCAGTTTGCTCATTCTGTTGCAAATCATTAATTGAATTTTGATCAGCATTTTTATATTGTGGCAGGAAACAACAGATGTGATACATTTTAACAGGTTTCCTGTGACTCGAAAATGTGATGAATGATAATGAAAAATTTCATTAATGTCAGAGTAAAAATTAAATCTTACAAAACTGCTGATTAGAATAAAACACCCCAAAGAAATGTTTTGCAGCATTTAATGCTTTCTGTTCTCTGTGATAAGTTAGGTAGAGAGAGTCATAATTCTGATTTACAAAATTTATTTGTAAATATATTTTAGCATTGAACTGACAACTGATCTTGCTTTATGGTATCCTAACTGTAACTATGATAATGTGAAGTAAGATGACGTGATGTCTGACCCCCAATGTTGTGTGTGTGGATTAAGCTGTGAATCTCATTTTTTATCAAAATGCAACAAAGCGGTCACGGATTTTAGAAAAATTGTCGAAGAAAAGGATATGGCAGAGATGTGATGTGTGATTATTGTGAATTGGCCAATCTTTATCAAGGTATTTATGTATTGCATAATATTATCTGCTCATGCACATGCTTACTAACTTTACTACAGTATCAGTATTTGATTTCAGTGTTTAATGACCTATTTTTCTTCTAGAATCTGAAATTGATCAAGATCAGCACATGCAGATACCTACTGGAGTGACAAGAAAGTTATCAATAGCAGTCAGAATGATGGTAATCTTTTCTTTTGGGCCTATTATAGGGGGTCCAGAAGCCATGAAACCGCAAAAAATTTAGCTCAAACCGCAATCCGCAATGAAATTAATCACCAAGCTGCAGCCGCTATTCTAACAACTATTGTTTATACTTCCACTCCTCATTAACATAGCTTGTCAATCGACATTAATCCGGTTACTTGGTTACTTCCCTGGTTACTGTACTCACCTATTACATTTTCTAGCGGCACAGAGCCCTTTTTAGCCCAATCTATTGTGAAATTCAGAATATAGCCTCTGGCCGTTTATTCGATATTCGGTAAAAAGCCGCAGCCGCATTCACAAAGCCGTAAACGCAATGAAAGACACAAGACGCATCTTTTTCTGAAGCCGCAAACCATAGCAAAATCATTGCCAAATCCGGGGAGAACATTCCTCTTTCATAAAAAATAATCCAAAAATTAAAAAAGTAGGAAAGATGGCGAAATAGGATCGGGTGTTTTTCAAAATGAGATTTAACCAGAGAAAGCTTTCATTCCGTTTTTAAATTGATGGAGAAATATAATCTTGGAAGTGCCTTTCCCCAACTGTTCATTTTGTACAAGATTCTTGTCACATTGCTAATAAGTTCGATAAAATGTGAATGCGCTTTTAAAAAAATTAAAATAGTGAAAATTGGCTGCGTCGAGGATGGGACAAGATTTTCTTTCTTCCTTGATGTTGATATTTTGCAGTCAATTGATTCTTGTTGCATTCTTGATTCCTTTGCTTCCACACCTTTGTTGAGAAAGATGTTTATGGGATAACAGCAATGGCATAGTGCTCGTATTTGTGCGTAGTGGGTGATTAGACTTGATGCTAGACCTAATTTTCTGTTTTCTCTCTTATTATTGGTCTTACTGGTTTTGTTTAATTAGAGCTTATTGATTTGTTTTGATTAACTAATGCATTACAGCTACTGTTTAACTAACCTTAATAAATTAGGAAAACAAGTAGCTACATAGTATACACACAAGTATCTTAACAATTTTGTTGGAAGAACAGAACAAACAATAAAAATAAATATTGTACCAGTTGAGATTTTCTTATATTAAATAAACGACGTTTTGGGCATGAACTCGTTATCAAGTGGTGAAATAACGGAAAATACTAAGTTATATCAAAAAAATAACGATTCGAAAAATAGAAAAAATAGAAATATAAAGAGCGCAAGATACAATACAACGTGAGCTAAGTTAGAGTACATGAATTAAAGATAAGAAAAATTTTCATTTAGTCCGCCAGGATTCAGAGTTTTTAAATTATGAGTTATTCTTTTCTCTAAAGTTTTTCTTTTAATGCTGTCGTGTGGTGCGTATAAATTTCCAAGAACGGACATGTTGGCAATGGAATGATTGGGCAGGTTGAAATGCTGTGAAATGTTGCTGTCGGGTCGTTTTGATGTTCTTCTTTAAGGTGGACTTTGTTTCTTACATTCCTAAGGTGTTCTCCAAATCTGTTGTTGAACTGACGAGATGTTTCACCAATATACACAACATTGCAGGAAGAGCAGACAATACAATAAGTCAAGCATGATGACGAGCACGTGAAGGCGGATTTTACGTGGAATGACCGGTGACATTGTGAAAACTAAGGAAGCAACAGTGGAAGAAAGCGCGAAAAGTACCAAGGTTTTAATGTCACAGAACACATTGAAAGAGACAGGAGACAGAGAAAGTTTCTTTGAACATATGATAAGCAGATACAAGTTTGAAAAACTTATTCGTATAACCGCATTCATCAAACGTTTTCAGCAAAACTGTAGAGGTGGTCGTCTCAATGGGCCACTTAAGCTAACAGAGATACAACAAGCCGAAAAATTGTGGGTCAAACTAGCACAAGAACACGAGCTATTGGACCCAAACCTCAAGATACTTAAAGACGACGACGGAATTTCAAGATTTGATGGTCGTATACCTGGTTATCAACCAATATTGCTTCCAAGCAAAGGATCATTCTCACAATCAATTGTTGAATATTTTTATGAACGAACCCTACTCGGGGGAGTTCAATCAACTATGGCAAAACTACGAGAGCGTTTTTGGATACCACGGCTGAGATCATTAGTGAAGAAGATTATCTACTCTTGCAACCTATGTGAGAAACTAAGAGCCAAGCTACTGAAAGCACCCTCAACGTCCAATCTGCCGAAATTTCGTGTAGAACTAGTAGAGCCGTTTGCTGCAACAGGTGTTGACTTCGCCGGTCCACTGCTTTAAAAAACCAACAATCGTGAGACAGCAAAAGCCTACGTAGCCCTCTTCACCTGTGCAGCTACTCGAGCAGTACACCTGAAACTTTGCCAAGAGATGTCGGCTGAGGAGTTTAAACATGCTTTAAAAGAGTTTGTAGCAAGACGAGGCACTCCAAAACTTATCGTCACTGACAATGCGAAAACATTCCAGACAACAGCAACGTGGCTTCGAAAGCTAGAATCAGATGAAGATCTTCATTACTATCTCAATGCTGAACAAATTGAGTGGAGATTTAATATGTCTCGTGCCCCATGGTGGGGTGGGTTTTTGAGAGACTTGTCGGCATTATGAAATCAAGTTTGTCAAAGTGCATCGGTCGAGCCATGTTGACCTTCAAAGAACTGGAAGATGTTTTACTCAACGTCGAGTGTTTCATGAACAATCGACCCCTAGTTTACGTTGGAGAGGAATTCGATAGACCTGTCTTAACACCAAATATCTTACTTCGTGGGACACCAACAACCTTTCTTGAAGAAGACCTCGATCAGTTTGATGAAGTCGAAGCAGCCTCTAAACGATATCGTTATTTGAAGACTTGCCGCGAGGGACTAAGAAAGAGATGGCTTAACGAATATCTACGTGCGTTAGAAGAACGACACAAACAAGACAAAGATTCAAAGCAAAAATTACCTCAAGTTGGATCAATAGTCATGATTACGGACAATTTAAGCTTCAAGCCAAAATGGAACATTGGAAAGATTATAGGCAGTATTTCCGGAAAAGATGGAGCTATTCGAGGATTCAAGATAAAGAACTCAAAAGGTTTCATCATAGAGAGACCGGTACAAGCTGTACGAAATTTAGAAATCAGAAGCAACGAGTTACATCACGATGACAACGGCATACAGAAAGAAAGTCAACCAGGAGAGCTTCCTCGGCAGCGAAGCGAAAGAAAGGCTAAGACTGAAGCAAAGGACAAAATAGCCGGAGTTTGCATGGAAGATTGATTATCCAACAGGATTTATATTAAAGCTGTATGACACTTTAATAGGGGGAGTGTGTGGCGGGGAAGTGTCAATCAAATCAAGCTGTCAATCAGGCAAAACGACCTGCAAAAACGTGTTGGTAAAAATTTGTAGGAGAGAGAGAGAACTTCGAACTTGAAACTAATACATGAACAACTTGGTGAATCTTGAAACTTTGAAAACTTAGAATTGAAACGGAATTGGATTATGTTGGTTATATACTTGTTATTCTTTTTGAATTGTTTTGTTGCTTTAAATTTACTCGGTCGTGTTTTTCTTGGGACTTCTGGACTTCTGTTCTGACTATACATTTGTCTTATCCCGCGTTTTTCGCATTTTCAACAACGGGAAGAACCGAGCAAATTGGAAGATAGGAATTATTACTGATCTGATACCTTGAGGAGATAGAATTGGTCGTGCAGTGCCGGGAAGTCGTCATTGGAGAGATACAGTTCCTCTACCCACTTGAATAACATTGTGACGAGGAAGTGAAGAAGTCTACGAGACTGGATGCAAAAGCGCAGGAATTTGGTCCTAAGCGGAGAGCAACTGTTGATGAAAGTGAAACATCAAGGAACATATGGATACGGAGAAGAATGTAGCATTTGATATTTATCTTCATAACTTTTTACTTGACCCCTTCGGACTCAAATTTGGAGGAGGTTGTCGGAAACTTCATATTTATGCCAATAACGTTAGTGAGGACGTTTTCAAAAACGTGACTGTCTAGAGAGAGACCAAAAAGTGAACTGAGAGAACTTCGTCTTGCGATCTGAAATATCTTATGTCTAAGTGATTTTACTGACCCAGAGAACTCGTGAAAATCAAATAACAAGAGATAAGTGAATTTGAATTTATTGTTTAGTTTATGCTATTTGTTTTGTCGGTTCTACATTAATATTTCGTGTCTTTGTCTTGCTCTCTCGTTTTTCAAGCACTTGAATATGAGGGCTCTGTTAACTCTCGTAACACAATAACTTCTTTTACTCTCTGAACTTACAAAAGACGTGAAAACGGAATCTTAACTATAGGCTTTAATCCGAAACCGAAATTGTAGCAGATTTTTACAAAATTAAGACTTAGTGATCATTGCCTGACAATAGAAAAGGGGAGACATTTGAAACTTCCCATTCTAAAAGACCAAAGATTTTGCAAATACTGTAGTTATTAAGTAGGGAATGAAACACACTTTGTATCATCTTGTAAAATCTATAACAAACTATAAGATTTATGCCCCCAATTCAAATATATTCCAACAAATGAGCAAAACGCTGATGTGACCTAGCTACTTGTTTTGTTATCCAATATTGTATCCCTGTAGTTTTTTAATTCTAGACCATATATCTTATGAAATAGTGTCGAATTATTAAAAAGTTAATAAAATTAGACTTAATCGGTTCGGTTACTCATACGGGTAGTATTGAGGTACGGGGTACTTTTCCACAGTCTTTGATACATCTAAATACAAAAACAACAAGATACAAAAACAAGGCCAGAATTCACAAGAAACGATTCAGATATCTTTCGATATCTCCCAAGCGGCAAAATATGGCAAGAAGAGCTAACATTTTTATGCTGAAAGCGCAAACATTCTTTAACATTCCTGAGAGAAAATCGAAAGCCGCCTGCAGCTAGAGCTTTGTCGCAACTTAGGCCAACGTCTCGCCGTCGTACTAAAAGGGCTATAATTCGGATAAATGTAGTTTTACAGTTGTTAACCTTGCACAAAAATCAAAAGAAAAGCATATTATACCTAATACAATCAGTAAAAGAACTTACCTATCCCAGATTTATTAGAGTAGAAAGAGTAATAAAAATATCACCCTTCAATTTTACTGGGTCAAAATTTCACGACACAGCTCGATTTTCGCCTCGAAGTGCAATTCGAATTTTGCATCACACATCAAAACTCGCTTTTCATTGCCATTGGTCGTTTCGCCTCCGCGCTTCGCGCTCCTGGTCCATAGCTATCTAAAGCGTTTTTTTGCGCAAACGATTGCCCTTTTATTGACAAACTGCGGATAAAAGCCATTATGACTAGACCCAGGCTTAAAAACAAGGATAATAACAATAAAACTCAAGTTATTGGGCTGCTTATCGACATCAAAGAAAACTCTGTTTAAGCATGATTCATCAGCAATTATATCCTCAGCTGTTAAATGACGGTAAAAAGTTATGCGAAACTGCAAGATGTGAGATCATGACCCTATATCTTTTCGAAACTTTTTTCGAAAAGATATAGGGTCATGATCTCACATCTTGAAAATCATACAATTACCTCAGATGATAATAAAATTGCTGATATTCTCAATGTGTATTTTTTTAGTGTAACTAAATCCCTGAATGTCAATTATGAAAAGAATGAATCTTGTAACGGAGTATCCACTACTGACCTCGTTCTAAAGATTCACGAAGAATATAAATCGCATCTTAGTATTATAAAGATAACAGTCTTGATGCCTAATAATAGATGTTCGTTCACCTTCCCTAAAATAACTTGGCAAGAAATAAAAACTGGTATTTCACCTCAACTTCGATTGCCCATAATTAAGCTTACTTACAAAAATTTTGAAAGCTAATGCTGAAACTTTTTTTTCTCCATTGATGATGATCTTTAGTGATTGCATTGATAATTGCACCTTCCCAAACGAGCTTAAAATGTCAGATGCATCTACCGTTTTCAAGAAAGACAATAGAATGAAAAAGTTTAATTAAAGACGAATAAGTCTGCTACCATTACTAAATGATGAAGGTAAGATCTTGTGGGACTTTACAATCCAAACAGATCATTACCTAACAGCAAGTTATTATTCTTCTTTTATTAAATTTCTTCTTCTTTCATTCTGGTCGGATTGTCACTTGATTCTTTGTTACCCTGAGCAACTACGGCTGGAATTAGAATAGCTTCGGTTCATGAAATCATTATGTTTTTTTTAGTTCATGCATCAGTGAACAAGAGTGTTAATGAGGTTTTTCCTCTGCTTTGGATTAAAGGAATCCCAACGTATGTAGAGGCTGCTAAAAGTTGCTTACCTTTGTGAAAAATCCAGTAGCTATGTTTTCAACAAAAACATTGAGAAAAGATAAGGAAATGTTTTGCTCCTTCTCGAAGGTAAATTTTAATAATGGATGCAAGGTTTTGAGTTTTTAGAGAAAATAATTACAGTCGGACTCTTCTTTGAAAATAGCGAGTGTTGTCAACGTTTGTAATATAAATCGGAGGTTTTATGCAGATCTGAGAAGTTTGTTTTCATAGAAACCAACAAGGATGTTAGCTAGTGCTGATCCCAATGGGTTACCCACCACTGTCTCGTTGTCGGTACATCTCATTGTTGGAGCTGAACTCCGCCAATCTGGTGGCAGACTCCTTCAGTTTTGACATATACCTCCTCTCAAACTGATTAAGCGTGATTAACATGATCGTCATGCACCTGACCGACACTATTCACTACTCATGGTATCCCTCCACACTACTGAATGAACATCCCAGCCCTACTCAGAGATAACCCTCCACACTACTAAACATCCCCCACACCACTCAGAGATGCCTCTCCATGCAACTCATGACATCCCTCCACGCTACTGAAAATCCTCTACATTACTGCACATCCCCCATACTACTGCGCAGATGTTGTAGGGGGTGCATGATTAGTAAAGTTTGATCCGAACTGACATTTTATAGTACATTGAAGCATATAAAGTAGTATAGGAGAAGTTCATATTTTGGTAAATATTGATAGGCATTTTGCTGCTCGGACAGCATGTCCGTATCTGGAAATAAGTCAAGTACCCCCTCCCCTTCTAAGTTACCCCAGAAAAACCATGTTTTAAATCATTTGGCAAGTTGCAATACTACACCTCAAGGCCTATATGAATATACCCATAAAAAATAAGGTTATACCCATAGCATCAAGATATTTCTGAATATCATGCATCTCATTAGCTAGTAATGTCAATTAGCAATCAAAGATTGGCCTGAAATAAAAAAGCAATAGCTCAGGCAAAGCTGTTTTACTTCAAGGGGCACAATGCCTTTAATACAAAATGATCAACATCAAATCTCTAAAACACATGCAAAAAAACTTGTGACCATTTGACTAGAAGAAAAACAAGGGGCAAAATTAATTGGTCTGAAACCTTTGATAAAACATGAAATACTAATATTTTTTATCAATTAACATGTGCTCAAATCAAATTTAACCAGTAGAACTGGATTGATTTATGCTGTTATTGGATTTCTCCATTGTCAAAATACTATGTGCAAGCTCCAAGTCTATGTTCAACTGTTGATTGTATCAACATATCCATAATACATTTGAAATGTTATTTTAAAAAATGTTGCTCAGATTATTGATTGAACTATATTTTTGCAGTCTATGTTGATAGGCTATAACAAATTATAAGAACTAAACAATTATAATGAGATAAATTGAAACTGAACCAGACCAAGAGCAGTTCAATTTATCTTCAAATCCTCAACAGTTCTATATTCTAAAGTAAGAGCACTTTGAATCACAATTTTCTCACAGGCTGCTGTACCTAGAGACCACAATGGAGCATAATCTAAGGTTATCAGCCCATACAGGTTAAATCTTGTATACCCAGTATAATTCCACGGACATGCATTTATTTGCCTTAGAATAATACCAGTTGTTAATTCCCAAGCATATGTCCAGCACACATAGGCTAAAATACGTAAAATTAGGGGCCTGTCTTTCATGAGTAGAAACATATTTTCCATAATGTAAATTGATACCCCATACATTGGAAAAGACCACAGCGATGAATAGCCATGCAGCGTCCATCCACTTTCATATTTTGGATCAACAAATAACCATACTGCAGTAAACACCACTTCAGTGAAAAATCCAACCAAACCATAGAATATAAGTTTGGATTTAACTGGAAGACCTTGGTTTCCTTGTATGAGGCCTAGGCCCATGACTGTAGCTTTCCTTCTGACTGACAGAATCAGACCCTTCATCCACGACTTCATGTTACGATTTACAGAAATCCTGAAATTGGTCTTAATTTTCTGAAAATTGGTATAAATGAGGGTATTATATTGATTTCTCTAAAATCGGTATCAACTTTGTATAAAATGGTCTTATTTTCGTTTTTTCACTTTTCTTGGTGAAATTTGACATATCATATTGTAGTACATTTAAGCATATAGAGTGGTGTAGGAGTTAATATATTCGTATATTTTGGGTATATATTTTCAGGACTTTGGTATAAATATGGGTAGGCATTTTGTTGCTCGGACGCCACGTCCCTATCTGAAAGTTAGTCAAGTACCCCCTCCGCCCGGGAAGAAAAGACCGCTAGAATCACAATTGTTTAAGCTTGGAACTTAAAAGCCGAAGATCAGAACTCTCATAAAGTGGCTCTATATATTATTATATGATGACTTTAGATGGGATTTAGAAAAACTGCGAAATTCTCACCTATGCCTGGTTTGACGGGTTAACGGGTTGACAAATATTCCAAATATGATGGTGATAGTGAATTTGATAGGGGACAAAAGTATTGCAACGCTTGGCCTAGAATAGTTACACACTTTTTTTTAATAAGCAACTTGACTTTCGTCCAGCCCTCAAAGTTGCTTAAAATTTTAGACATTTTAGCCCTCAAAGTTGCTTAAAAGTTGCTTAACCTTTTTTACCTAACAACCACCCCTGACTTTGCGGGTTAAAATCGTCAACTGTTAGGCCTATAACACGACTTTTGGGAGACAGTAAGTGGAAAAACGTTAGCTAAAGAACTGCAAAACAACATGCAAAACAAACAATGTCCTAACAACAAGAAAGCGTATAAGCAGTTGGTTGTTTTGACTTCATGTGGGCGGGGGTAAAATTGAATACAGTAGTTGCCGTTTACAGAATTCAATTGAGCCCTCAAGTTGCTTAATGTTAAGGTCAGTTCAGCCCTAGTTGCTTATTGAGATAACATGATGGTTGCTTATTCAGGGCAGCGGAAAAATCAGTACAGTGGAGTAGGGGATAACATCAGTGGAGGTTATAGCGCCATCCTGCTTCTTTCAGCAAGCTATTTTGTCGAGCATTATGGCGCAATAAGTGGACCCCTATGATTTTTGCGTGATGCGTTATCGGGTGTTTTTCTTGCGTGAAACTGCATTAATTTCCTTCGTGAAAGCGTGAAATGAATTTTGTGCGTGACACGTGATTTTTGAATTTTTCGTGACATAGTGCGTGAATTATTGAATTAACGGTGTGATTTGTCAGCCTGTTTTCCAAGCTTTTCCCGCTCTTTTTGATTCCCGCGAAATCTTGACCTTTTCTGACAGAGCATCCATGTATGACTTATGGAGTAGATCGAAATGTTAAAAGGGATTAAAATTTCTGAATATAGTAGTATAGTTATATCAAATTATACTGAACCTTCGTATACATTTGAGTAGGTATGCAGTATGTGGTTGTATGTATATAAGATATATAGTTCTGTTGCGTGCAACTGCCTGAAACTGCTGCTACAACAGATGCTTTCGCTGCATCTAGTCGTATATACATATATAATGGCACAGATATAAAGTAGCATAACCCACGCTCTTCCAGATGTCTTCTTCGAATACGAATATAGTGTATAAAGAGTATATATAAGTATATGAATGCATATACTAGTATATAGATATAAAGTGGCACAGATATATAGTAGCATAACAAACGCTCTTCCAGATGTCTTCTACGAATATAGTGTATATATAAGTATATGAATGCATATACTAGCATATAGATATATAGTGGCACAGATATTTAGTAGCATAACCCACGCTCTTCCAGATGTCTTCTAAGAATATAGTGTATATAGAGTATATACAAGTATATGAATGCATATACTAGTATATAGATATATAGTGGCACAGATATATAGTAGCATAACAAACGCTCTTCCAGATGTCTTCTACGAATATAGTGTATATATAAGTATATGAATGCATATACTAGCATATAGATATATAGTGGCACAGATATATAGTAGCATAACCCACGCTCTTCCAGATGTCTTCTAAGAATATAGTGTATATAGAGTATATACAAGTATATGAATGCATATACTAGTATAAAGATATATAGTGGCACAGATATATAGTAGCATAACAAACGCTCTTCCAGATGTCTTCTACGAATATAGTGTATATATAAGTATATGAATGCATATACTAGCATATAGATATATAGTGGCACAGATATAAAGTAGCATAACCCACGCTCTTCCAGATGTCTTCTAAGAATATAGTGTATATAGAGTATATATAAGTATATTAATGCATATACTAGAATATAGATATATAGTGGCACAGATATATAGTAGCATAACCCATGCTCTTCCAGATTTCTTCTACGAATATAGTGTATGAGTATATATAAGTATATGAATGCATATACTAGTATATAGATATATAGTGGCACAGATATATAGTAGCATAACCCACGCTGTTCCAGATGTCTTCTAAGAATATAGTGTATATAGAGTATATATAAGTATATGAATGCATACACTAGTATATACATATATAATGGCACAGATATATAGTAGCATAACCCACGCTCTTCCAGATGTCCTCACGCTTTCTTTTCTGAAAACCCGAAAGGAGGTTACTTGACTTATATTAGTTTCGGATAGGGACGTGCTCACCAAGAATCAAAATGCCTACCCATATTTATACCAAATTCCTGAAAATATACAGTATACCTAAAATTATGCCGAAATATTAACTCGTACACTACTTTATATGCTTAAACGTACTATATCATTATAGTATGTCATTCGAATCGAACTTCACCAAGACAGGTGAAAGCAAGCGAACATAAGGTCGTTGTTGATAAATTTTGTGCTGATTATCGATAATATAATAATAATATTATTATTAATAGGGGCTGGAAGGCCAAACCCTATAAAACCCCAGTAACCAAAATATTTTAAGTACCCCCCCCCCCGTGTCTGAAAAGCTAGCAATTGTCGCTTTTGCCTTCCCTTTCAAAACTAAGCTCAGATCTCACTTTCCTGTCACATCAGTTCACCAAAATATACTTCTTAAAGAGCTTTTTTATAAAAAGATTGCTGCGTGTTGGTTATTAAAAAAATTGATTACTAGTGAATATAAAAACAAGTCAGGGCTGGATATGAAACACTAAACCACTATCAAAATTGCTAATAAGATCAAGGCTATTAAAAAATTAAGATATTCGTACAAAAAGTATGTATATGACTGTATTCATATATTGTATATTCATATACTGTATTCAATCCAAACGCATCGAGTATCCAATTGAGTAAGTTGAGCGGTCTTACCTGCAATTGTCAAGACCCTTAGGTCCGTGTCGATGACCACGTACGGAGCTTGCTCTTCATATGTAATTATTGAAACTGAGTTATCCCCTTTTTCGTACTGAAAAATGATGGTCTTGGGTTTTTCCTTTTCCATGAAATTTGTAACATAGACCCATGAAGGAGGATTCGATCCCTCTTGGAGACTGTGCACCTAAAAAGGGAGAGAATCGACTGTAAATATTCCGAAAAGCATTAATTATTAACTGCTAAACTAATTTGAACCAAGGCCAACTGCAGTTTGGTTGGTGAATGTAAATTAGTTATGTATCGCTGTGTGGCATGGTACTGACCGAAACTGGCAGGCATTGTCGGGCTCCATCTAAGCACCGATAGGCATCACAGATATCTCCATGTAGGCCGGGAGAAACTGTTCCTTGCTGGGGGCGGTCAACAAGCTGGGGATGTTGATCCTCTCCATAATCAGTAGTTGAGAGGATAGTGTTCTCCATGTTAGGAAGACATGATTTCCCTCAGATCTAAAAAAGAGACGTCTATATATATAAAACAGAACTGTTTGTATGTATGTATGTATATATGTTCGCTTATAACTCAAGATCCAATCCACGGACTAAAAAACAAAGGGTATCTTTGTAACTGACATTTCCTGGAGAGTGTCCTCGGCGAAAAAACTTTTCAAAAACGTTATGAAATAAAAAAATTCTATAATAGGTAAATAGGTAGTAGAATGGAAATGAAAGCGACGGGATTCCGATTTCTTGAAGCCATGTTGACGTCAAATTAATCAACATGATGCTTATAAGTTGTACGATTCGGCTAAACAAAAGTCGATTGATATAAGAAACGATTAATACGTCAAATTAAACATGTGAATGAATTGTATCTCAGAAAGGTCTGCGTTTTATTCAAGGAAAGTTGAAAAAATTCAACCCGGCATCGACGGGTACCAGGGCTAGTTTTATATAAAAGGATTAAATTTGTTGAAGTCAGCATGCAAGAAATTAAATTGCTGTTTCGTGCACTGTATGGAAATAATTCTATTCTGGCAAACAGAAGTTGAATTGAACCAATTGAATTAAGTTTATTAGAGAACAGAAAGTCAGCAAAATGGACAAGGGCATGGCGCATAGAACATGATGCTCATAGATAAAAATGATTGCTCGACATTGGATACTTACCCCTGTTCTTCATCGCCATCGTCTTCATCTGCCTCAACAATTTTTATTAGAAAACCGATTGCACCACTGCACTTGGACTTCACAAAACCAACACATCTCGGCACAAAATTCGTTAGGGGAGTAAATATGTCTTTCTTGACAATGCCCAGACAGCCATCTCTTTCTGTGAGGCCATTTTTATCCTTGCCTGACTGATTTGTAGCCGCACTTTTACTGCCACTTGACTTTGACATTATCACTACACGACGTTTAACGAAATCAGTCGTACGTAGAGACACAAAAGCGCTTGCGAAAGAGGGTGCTTCTGGGTGTCTCAAGCTTCTTAAATGTACCATTTGACCATTTGACATCTGTCATATCAATCAGACGACGATTGTCATAAAAATTGAGATGTTCTATGGAAAGGTGATGTGGCTATTTCCAAAAATTAATGAAGTTCCTGAGAAGTCTTAACAACAAAATAATTACACGGGACGGTAACCCAAACTAAATCGCACATATCACAACATTAGATATATAATTGGCTTTCAGGCTGTAACTTTACTCTTAGATTGCGATTTTTGGTTTTATAGAGATGTCTTCGTTTTGTAGATTTCGACCATTTTTCGACAAAACGAAGGCATTGTCTGAGTTCATTCCCACTATATGCTAACTTTGTTTTGCTTTTGTGTTAATGATTGATCAAGTTTTGGATTAGCATATTTCATTGTACAGTATATCCTCGATTATCCGAACCTCGATTATCCGAACCTCAATTTTCCGAAACGCTAAAATTTCTGAACCCTTCTGTTTTATCCAAATTAATTTCAGATGAACCAAGTTTAAGCCCTACTTCTTTGAATCTTTTGCCAATGTAATAACTGTGTTATTTTTAACCAATTTATTTATAGTTTATGTTTCGTTTCTAAAAGACTTTAACTTTTCCAGAAACAATAGCATTTTCTCTGTTGTAATGTAGCTATTTCGCGTCGCCAGATTTCTATTAATGTCTTTTGCAATACATTTGAGCAATCCTTGAAAGGGTTGCGAGCGGCAACGATAAAATTGAAAGGAAGGTTAGCAAGTGAAATTGTCGTCCTCGGTCATTCGAATTTTTTGCTTATCCGAACAACCCTCCGTAAAATTGAGTTCAACCTGTTAAGAAAATGGAGGATGTACTGTACATATTCGATTTGGATATTGTCTCCGGTCTTCGTTTTGTAGTTCTTCGGTCTTCGGTCTTCGTTTTGCAGACTTCTCTCTTAAAAACAAATATTTTGACTGTTTTCTTGTTTTTCCAATGAAATTGACAAGTTTGCAATGACGTACTGTATACCCGGGGAGGGGCACTTGATCAAATTTTGCAACGAACGTGCCGCCCAGGCATCCAAAACATACCTGACCTTGTACCAGTTTTTCCAAAATCTATACCCGATCTTATACCTATTTTCCATTCTTCAAACATAACAGTGGTCAGAATGGATATCAAAATCGTGAAAAGAATGGGCGATTATTGGGGGGGGGGCTGAAAAATGTTGGACACGTAAAAGAGGAAAACTGTACTATTAGACGCGGGCTGCTTTCGCAATATGGTGCTGCTTCCATAACCCCGCTAGCCCAAAACTTAGATGCTGACACCGTATCTGGCTGATTTTGCAACTTTCCCATCCTAAAATTGGCCCACAGATTTGAGATATTGCTTAAGCGGGATTTCCACATGCACGTTTTTTTCCTCGGAACGGCTCGGATTGGAAGAAAGATCACGTGGTTTTCAAAATTAAGTCATTTCTGTTCCGTTCCGTTTCGAGTGAAAGTTGAAATGAATTTAACTTTTTCCAAGCTTTCCTATAGAAAAGGTCGGATTTAGAAAGAAATAACCAATCACATTTGTTGGAATATGGCAGCGAAAATTTTAGTGGAAATTGCAATTAGTAAATTTCCGTTCTGTTCCGTCCCATCCTGTCCGATCCGATCTGTTTCAAGTCAAAAATATGTAAGTGGAAATTTGGCTCTAGAGTCAATTGAAAACTTCTTTCTTTTTCTGCACCCACGGGCCACAAATTCAGCTGTTTGCAACAGAGGGTTGGGATACATATGGATCACATATAGTTTGTGCCACAAATATGGGTGGGTTTTCGGCCCTGAAAACCTCTAAACAGGGGTATGATTTTAATTAATCTCCATATACCGCTAGGAAAATGTAGAACAACAAAAGAAATTTTGCTTTATTTGAGTCCGAACGGGGTGCTACGTTGTCTTCTTTGTGCGTCAATGTAGTACGCCATGGATAAAAAAAATAGCAACGCTATTGCAATGTCCGAAGGACTGTAATCGTCATCACAATCGTCATCGTCACTATCAAAATCGCTATCATCATCATAATCGTTATCGCTATTGCTACCACCACGATCATCATCATAAACACCATCATCATCACCATTATCTGTGTATATACTCTCCTATGAGTAAAAGGATAAGTTTTCGTATTTCATCTTCAAACAATATGCTGTATGAAGAATGCTGCAATGATGAATAAAGTGTGTACACAAACTGAATTGAGGATTTTCTGTTGCTTGCATAAGTAACAGCAAGGGCTTATCGATACAACAAATGGTTAGCTGTGGCCAAGGGTTTGAAAAATGATTGATTTAGACGGACAAAATTGTTCAAAAAATTGTTTATGGCAAGTGTGCTCTTGTGAAGTACACATTTGGCTGTTCTTTAATACTTTGCAGGCACGAAGCCAGCAGCGCTAAAAGTGAGGGGGTCGGAAATATGTTCACGGGGGCCTGGAAAGCCACCGGGAAATTTTTAGGGACCACGCCCTTTACTTTGGCAGAAAATAAGGGAAAAGCTCTTTTAAAAAATTTCATATGGGATAAAATGACTAGAAAATCATGCCATTTTTCTCATCATCCGCTGCACTAATGGTTTTGTCACTGCTGGCTCCAATATTGCAACAACAAATCAGGGAGTCAGGGTCTAACGAGCGAAGCAAGATAGGTCATTGTTTGAAGCTTAAGCTCAAACAACTGAAGTAACAGGGTTGAAGGCCTCCAAATTTTAATGCAGAAAATGTATATATTAACAAAACATGTGTCGATCCTGTAGTTTTCGGAGGGGCAAAGAGGGACAAAAAATTTTCTCTTTTCGGGGGCAATTTGTTCGTAATCATACCCATTCCCCGTGAGCTCACCCATGGCTTTATGCCTGATTTTGTGGCAAAAGCTTTCTTCTTTCTAGTTTTCTTCTTTCTATATTCATGCTAGCTAAATGAGCTCAATATTAAAAAATAGTAGAATCTCGATAACAAGTTATTCAAGTCACATATTTAAATTGTCCAGTGGAGCTGAAAACCCAATATATCTGTGCCATGTATATATCTATATACTAGTATATGCATCCATATACTTATATATACTCTATATACACTATATTCTTAGAAGACATCTGGAAGAGCGTGGGTTATGCTACTATATATCTGTGCCACTATATATCTATATATCTATATACTAGTATATGCATCCATATACTTATATATACTCTATATACACTATATTCTTAGAAGACATCTGGAAGAGCGTGGGTTATGCTACTATATACCTGTGCCACTATATATCTATATATCTATATACTAGTATATGCATCCATATACTTATATATACTCTATATACACCATATTCTTAGAAGACATCTGGAAGAGCGTGGGTTATGCTACTATATATCTGTGCCACTATAAATCTATATACTAGTATATGCATCAATATACTTATATATACTCTATATACACTATATTCGTAGAAGACATCTGGAAGAGCGTGGGTTATGCTACTATATATCTGTGCCATTATATATATCTATATATCTATATTCTAGTATATGCATTCATATACTTATATATACTCTATATACACTATATTCGTAGAAGACATCTGGAAGAGCATGGGTTATGCTACTATATATCTGTGCCACTATATATCTATATAGTACTAGTATATGCATTCATATACTTATATATACTCTATATACACTATATTCTTAGAAGACATCTGGAAGAGCGTGGGTAATGCTACTATATATCTGTGCCACTATATATCTTTATACTAGTATATGCATTCATATACTTATATATACTCTATATACACTATATTCGTAGAAGACATCTGCAAGAGCGTGGGTTATGCTACTATATATCTGTGCCACTATATATCTACTATTACTAAACTCCTTAAAATGCAAATTAGGTCGCCCATTGTGATGGCCCATTGTTCGATAACACAAGAAAGGCTCTTTTTCTGGGCCACCTAGAAACCTGGTTCTTTTTTTGATCAACGCCCTTTCTGCCCAGGTAGTGCATGCCGTATTTTTCTTAATGTTTTGAGAATCCAAAGTTTGTTAAAAATTCAATTTCATCTCGACTTCAACAAGTTTTGGTTTTGATTGCGGCCATCTATTATGTTCCTTTCACTATATGTGCATTGAATCTTTTGCGTGCAACTCTCAGGGGTTTATTCAATGACTTGCGGCTTTAAAAGCCTGGATTCCATATAAAATCTTAACTGTCGTTTGACTATCGCACAATCGTGAAACGTGAGAATTTCTTTTCGTACGATTATCTCACGACCATAAATGCAAATGGTGACATGGAGCCTTCATGATTACATTACTACGATTTAGTTGTGATGTAGTCTTGCTTACAAGATATTTTGAGATATCAAAATGAAACGCGCTTTCCAGACAAAAGATACCTTTCCCAACGGTATATTTATTGGCAGCGTGCGATTGTGTCTTATCTCTCAACTTCACGCTCAAATACAATTCTACATTACTGTTGTGAACAAAAAAGGCTCTTCCGACTCCAGCGATGTAAAAGCTTTTTATGTCAACAAAAGTCCCAAGACGGAAGTATAATTTCAAGAGTTAAGAATGAAATTTCAAAGAACATGAGAGTTTCTGGTGATATTTCAAGGATTTTCTGCCACTTAATAGATGATTCCAGGTGAATTGGGCATTTCTGGATGGTTTTGGGTGCTTTTCATCAAGTTGTGGTTCGTTTTGAGTGCTTTTGGCTGGCTTTGGGCAATTTTGGGTTGTTTTGCGTTTTTGGTAAGTATGTTTTCACGTTTTCAGGGGTCATAGGACGTCAAAGGACACTAGGAGACTGTAATTCGTTTTGGAATTTTACTCATATTCCTTCTGTTTTCAAGAAGAGTTCTTGCTTTGATTATTTCCATAAATCGCCACGCTAGACTTTGTGTTGAAACATTACTAAGAGGCCATAAATTTTTCTGGTTTAAAGTTGAATGTTCCTTTGAAAATTCAGAACACAAACACAAACAATGAAAATCGTTTCGATATAGTGAGATATTTATTGTTCATGAAGGGCATTTTAAATTAAAGTCTGCGATGAGATAGGGATAAGATTTTCGAATTTACGCAGCACTAATACTACTAATTTGGCGTCTTAAGTTGACACAAAAGCGTTTGGAATATTCTCAGTAGATCTGGAAATTTGGTGGCAAAAAATTCAATTAAGCATTTACCATCAAATTGTTCGACTTTTATTTAGGCTGTTAATAATAGGATTTTTGAGTGCAGACAGGGCATAGAAACGTTGCATTAGAATTCAAGTGGACGGAACACAGTCAGAGATATCCTTAACCTCCGTGTCTCACTGGCTCACTATCCCACCCAAGGTTTTATCTTATAAAACTTCGCTTATATTTGACCTTCAGCTTTCATATTATAATGATGATGATGATGATGATTTTGATGACATGAAGATTATGATGACTGTGATGATGGTGATGATGATGATTACGATTATTATGACTTTGATGGCATGATGATGATGATGAACCTCCCCGGACTCTAGCGAAAGTTCAGAAGGCTGCAAGTTAAAAGGCAGCAAGTTAAAAGACAGCTGAGTGATATCTTCTCTTTCCAAGGCTAAACTGGTACTAATATTCACCCGCATCGTGGGTGTCAAGGTAAAAAACTCACCCGCATCGCGGGTGTCAAGATAAAAAGCTCGCCCGCATCTCGGGCGTCAAGTTAATCTATATACTAGTATATGCATTCATATACTTATATATACTCTATATACACTATATTCGTAGAAGACATCTGGAAGAGCGTGGGTTATGCTACTATATATCTGTGCCACTATATATCTATATATCTATATACTAGTATATGCATCCATATACTTATATATACTCTATATGCACTATATTCTTAGAAGACATCTGGAAGAGCGTGGGTTATGCTACTATATATCTGTGCCACTATATATCTATATATCTATATACTAGTATATGCATTCATATACTTATATATACTCTATACACACTATATTCGTAGAAGACATCTGGAAGAGCGTGGGTTATGCTACTTTATATCTGTGCCACTATATATCTATATACTAGTATATGCATTCATATACTTATATATACTCTATATACACTATATTCTTAGAAGACATCTGGAAGAGCGTGGGTTATGCTACTATATATCTGTGCCATAAAATATCTATATACGACTAGATACAGCGAAAAAATCTGTTGTAGCAGCAGTTTCAGGCAGTTGCACGCAACAGTACTATATATCTTATATATATACAACCACATACTGCATAGTATGCATTACATATTCTAATGTATACGAAGATTCAGTATAATTTGATATAACTATACTACTATATTCAGAAATTTCAATCCGTTTGAAGATTTCGATCCACTCCATAAGTCATACATGGATGCTCAGCCCGTTTTCTGAGGATTTGCATTCAAATTGCTTATGTACAATTTGCAGCTGGTGATTTTTCATGGAAATGGAGTTCTTTTTCTCAATCTTGAAACAAGAACAACTACAATTGTCATTCCTGATTTTCCTTCTTTTCTGCCACGAACAGGCTGCATTTTCAAGGATGGTTTCCTCTTTACATGCAAAGACGACCACAGATTGCATTTGTGGGAAAGCTCTGGAATGACAACTTTTGCTGGTGACACAGAAGGTGGTAGCAGAGATGGAACCAGACGATATTCTCGATTCTATCGACCATCTGAAATAGCTGTGGAGTTTAACAACATTGTTTATGTTTGCGACTATGACGTTGGATCTATTCGAATGCTTACAACTCTAAAGAACACTTCTGCGTTCTTAAAGTCAATTGGCAAGCTCAGTCGCGCTTTTTCGATCGATGAAAAGCATCGAAATTATGAACTGAACACTATGGATGAGGCTACTGAACTTGTAAACCAATGCAATACATCGCTGCAAAGAAACGTCGCTGCCATAAGACAGAACCACAAGAATCTTCCGCAATCATCAAATGGTCCTGAAGAAAGTATTTCATCCAAAACGATGGTGTCGATTTGCATATTAGACTGGGGTCTCAGGCATCTGAACATGAATATTTCTCAATTTGGATACAATTCTGTTAATTTGTTGCATGACCTTGGATACAGAGCACCTACACTCAACCGTCAATTTCAAACATAGCACACAGACAATGCTGCAATACGCGAGATCATTCTCCAATAGCGTCAAAGAAAGCATCAAGGCACAGACAAATTGGAGTGCATTTTATTACACATTAATGCCCGACGTTAGTATCCTCCTCCAGAAAATTCCTTGATACTAAAGGCTTTGATATTTCCCAAGCCAACATCTCCTGCAAATTTTTTGAACGATGAAAAAGTATTGATGAGGGAATGGGCCTCAGTGAATGGCGCAGTGGTTAAGCAGAGAAGTGGGTGCCAAGAGACAACTATGGCAAAAGCAGGAACTTTGCCAGAAGGAAGCTTCAATAAAGACCTTACATCGACGGGTAATCTGGCTTGTCATCAGAAACACAGTTTAAACGATGCAGCTGATGATGTGCTCACAGAACTTAGAGGGCAACAGGACAATGTAGTGTCAGAAGCTGCGTCGTTATCAGATAGTGAGTGACAGAGTGAGTGAAAACGAGGAATGGCAAGTGAGGGAAGTTGGGAACGAAACTAATTTTCTTTTAGGTCGTAGCTCAAGATATGGAAGAGCTGTTAGAATCAACAGCAAAAAATCTTCTCATCAGTTCATTGTTTCTCAAAAAAAATATATATATATATAACAAATTCATCCGATTTTTCGCAGTATGTACGATAATACTGCGTCCGTCATTTCTCAGTCAATAAAACAACACGAAATAGCTTGCTGAAAGCAGCACGATAGCGCTATAACCTCCACTGTACTGATGTTATCCCTCCACAATACTGAACAGCCTCCACTGTACTTATCTTATCCCTCCACACACATCATGTTATCCCTCCACTGTACTGATGTTATCCCTCCACAGTACTGAACAGCCTCCACTCTACTGATGTTATCCCCCCACATGCATCATGTTATCCCTCCACTGTACTGATGTTATCCCTCCGCTGTACTGCACAACCTCCACTGTACTCAATGTTATCACTCCGCTGTACTGAACAGCCTCCATTGTACTCAATGTTATCCCCCCA
The DNA here is from genome assembly GCA_014526335.1 of Chrysaora quinquecirrha. NCBI lineage: Eukaryota > Metazoa > Cnidaria > Scyphozoa > Semaeostomeae > Pelagiidae > Chrysaora > Chrysaora quinquecirrha. The sequence goes on along the minus strand of JACTAT010000366.1, from coordinate 146,256 downwards.
CACGCATCATGTTATCCATCCACTGTACTGAACAACCTCCACTGTACTGCACAGCCTCCACTGTACTGCACAGACATTACCCGGGTGATGTTGGCAGTCGAATGATTGGGCAGGTTGAAATGCTGTGACATGTTGCTGTTAGAGTCGTTTTGAAGTTCTTCTTTAAGGTGGACTTTGTTTCTTACATTCCTAAGGCGTTCTCCAAATCTGTTGTTGAGCGGACGAGATGTTTCATCAATAAACAAAACATTGCAGGAAGAGCAGAAGATACAATAAATCAAGCATGATGAAGAGCAAGTGAAGGCGGATTTTATGTGGAATGACCAATCTTTGTTAGTAATCGTTGTTGACTGATTGATCTGATGGCATGTTTGGCAAAGATTGATGCTTTTCAGGTTGCTGTGTACCAGGTGATCTTTAAGGTTTTAGTCTCTACGGAAAGCCATGAGGGGAGGTGCGGTGAATATTTATTTGGTTGTGTTGTTGGTAGTAAGGATTTCGAAGTTGTCGTAGATGATCTTTTTTTATTTTGCTGTTGAATGGATGGTAAGTCATAGTGAGAGGAATACGGTTATTGCTTGTGTTATTGTTTGATGGAGAAAGGGCGTCTTCTTGTGTCAGGTCTTTAACTTTCTTGAGAGCTGCATCGGTGACTTCTTGGGGATAGCCATTTTGGTGGAAAAACGACATCGTGTCTGTTGCTCTGGAACTAAAATCGTCATCATTTGAACAAATTCTTCCAAGTCGGCGGAGTTGTGGATATGGAATGGTGTCCTTGCACTTCTTGGGATGAGAAGAGTCGTAATTAAGAAGGCTATAAGCATCTGTTGGTTTGTAATAGATGGAAGCAGAGTCCAGAAAAGTGTTCAACCTTCCTCCAGACAAAAATACCCCTAGCAGGAACCTTCCTCACTTAACAATAAAAAACAGGCGTGTTTTGGGTGTGACAAAATATTTTCTATTGTTCTAATGGACCTTCCTCCGGTCAATGACCGTGTGACCGTAACTTTTTCCTGACTCTGGATGGAAGTGGCTATGTTATCACCAGAAATTGACAACAGGATATCAAGGAAAGGAAGGCTATGTTCTGTGATGGTGTGAGTGAACTCCAAATCAGGGTGAAAATCGTTGGCATACTGAATAAAATTTTGGAGTTCGGTCAAAGAAAGAGATGTAGCTCCAACAATGTCATCGATGTATCTTTTAATGAGGCATGGAAGGGGACCATCGTATCATTCAGATATAAGATGCTCTTGATGACCAACAAAAAGGCACGCGTAAAACTGGTTGTTGAACGAAAATGCGTTGGTTGTGAGCACCAGTTCGGTAAGACGGAGCAGTGTTGAAGTTGGTGGGTCTGGTTGTGTTCGTTTATTCAAAAAATATTTTTATGCTTTGAGGACATCATTGTGAGGAATGCATGTGTACAGGGATTTCACATCCTTGGTGAAGAGGTATCTGTTGGGTCCTGTAAATTGGAGTTCTTTGAAGATACGAAGAGCATGAATGTCGGAAGACCTGGAACGAATCCCTGCCAACATCATCTTCGCCAAACATGCCATCACATCGATCAGTCAACAACGATTACTAGCATATACGACGCCGTCACCGAGGAGAGCGGTCATGCTTTCAGTCGCTCTCTGAAGAACAAGCTATTTTGCTTGTTATGGGTTATTTTATTCATTAAAGATATAGGAAAACGTTAGAAATAAGCACATGATGCATATTTAGCAAGTTTCGGGAAGTTTATGCTGTTACAATATCGTATTAAACCAGCTAAATCATCCAGCACGTGGAAATCTAGGCCCGCATCACATCCATCTTGATTTCCTGATGCCACCAAAACGAGCAAATCAAACTCCTATCATGGATGAGGATACTATCAAGAAGATTATTAATGATGCTGTTGCAAACCTTGTCAGTAAAGACCACATGGATACTCTGGTCGAGAAATTACAAAATAATATTGAAGAAATGATTAACAACAAGATTGCTGAAGCAACGGAGCCTATGAAGCAAGAAATATTAGCCCTCGAGGGGAAACTAGAAGTCTTCCAGGCACATTTATCAGAGTTGGAAACAAGACTCGATGACTCGGAACAGTACAGTAGAAGGTCATGCTTACGTGTGTTTGGAGTTCCACTACCAGCCAGTGGCAAAGAATCCAACAATGACTGTGTTGCCATCGTGAAAAAGATCTTCGCGGATATGGAAGTCACCGTTCCTGACGATGGACTCGACAGAGTCCACCGTATTGGCAAAAAGGAAAAGAATGCAGATGGAATCATGGAACAACCTCTCATTATGAAGTTTACATCGTGGAAGTACCGCACTGCCGTATATAGAGGTAGGAAAAAATTAAAAAGTCAGAAAATTCTATTGGATCTGACTCCAAGAAGAGCAAAGCTTCTTTCAAAGGCTCGATTGATGGTGAAGGACAACCCAAGCGTTGATTATTCTTTTGCAGATGTTAACTGTCGTTTGGTTATCAAGTCAACAAGTGGTGACTTCAAAACTTTTAATAGCGAAAAAGAGCTATTAGAAATTCTTTCCGAATTATGAACAAATTGATTTTTCGGCTTTCGCGTCGATTTTTGTGTTACTTTTTTTTTTGTTACCAAACTTTGTTAACAGGGTACTTTTCCTCTAGTCTCCAGAGAAATCGTCAATCTGATAAATTCTGTGCCCGCCATTTCACCATTGAAATGTAACATAACAGTTCAAAGTGCATTTCAAAAAAGTTCGTGCCACATTTTGCAAAAATCATTGTTATCGTGATATGGTTGATTGTTTAAATGCTATTTTCCCTTCTAAAAATCAACACGAGTCTGTCGACAAACCCCAAGGGTCCCGTAAATTTGCTTTATATCATATTCAAATCTTTTTTTTGGCTATTGTGAAACTCGAATGATGGAATTTCAATTCTTTTGAATGGGTTTTTTGGCGTCCTGTCCCATTGTTTCCGTCGTCCCATGTTCCATGATTTAGAGATAGCCAAATCTTTCCGCACTGTTTTACTTTCTAACCCCCAAGCGCCGTGTTGACAAAATATGACGAACGATGTCTTTCTTTTTGTAATTGCTACTTTGTTTTTGATTGTGAGTTGCTTTTGTGTAAGTCTGTTTACCCTTTGTTTATATGTGAGAGGAACACCAAACGTACCCAATGGCCATATCAAATCATGGGCTTGCGGAGTCGCTTTTTCCTTGTTGAGAAGATTGATGTTTCTTGATGCCGGTTGATACAAATCATTGGCGAGCTGCAATAGCATCGTTCCGCTTATCCCTAAACACAAAGGCTAATATGCATCTTGTAAGACCTTTATCAATGTTTCTTTCAATCTCTAAGTTGTACATATTTTGCTGTATTCTGATTTTGATTTCAATTCCTGTCTTGCCACTCACAATGGTTGTCCAGATCGCAGTAAATTTTTCGTTTTATCCAAACACTCGCTTCCTGGACGTATTTGCCAGATTGTACTTGTCTGTCAAGGCAATAATCTACGCACTTTTCGAGTTAATCAAATGCTTCCCGTTTTTGTTTCTTGATCCTTACAAACGAATTACGTTTAAATTTCTTTTTCTTAGATACACTTACTTTTATGCAACATGTTTAGTATGTTATACGCTTCACTTGCAATGGACAACATATAGGACGATCGTAATGAGTGGAGATGTCGAGATCAATCCTGGTCCAGACCATAGTACCTTCAACTTTTGCTCCTGGAATTTAAATAGTATCTGCGCACATGATTTTACACGCGTCTCCCTTATCGAAGCGTATAACTCAGTTTATAATTACGATTTGATAGGTATTGTGGAGACCCACCTTGACAGCACTGTAGATAAAAGCAAATTAGATCTCACTGGTTACTCATTTATTAAAAGCAACCACCCAAATAATGTAAAACGGGGAGGCGTAGGGCTCTATGTCAAAGATTCATTTCCTGCAAGATTCGGCCAGACCTGGTGACCCTCCCTGAAGGCATTGTGTGTGAAGTTCAGTTTGATAAGAAAAAATACTTTTTGCCATCTTTTACCGGAGTCCCAGTCAGAGTCAAACTGAATTCCAGGACTACATGAATAGTTTTGATTTCATGTTGTCCAAGATGTCTGGTAAAAATCCTTACTGTATAGGGCTTATAAGACTTTCGTCAGGGATGGGCAGCCAGAGGACAGGCTGGAGGCCATTACCAACATGATATCCCAGGGATCCAAATTAATTGAGGACGCTAAGGACAAGTATTTTAAAAAATAGGAGAACCCTCTCGAATCCTGAAACCGGTAAAAGCTCTATTGGTCCTTGATTAATAAAATCTTGAACAAAGCTAAGATACCCATAATCTCCCCCTGTTAGAAAACGATATATTTGTGTTGGATTTTACTGCAAAGGCAGAAATCTTTAATGATTATTTTATACAACAGTGCACCACACTTGATACTGGTAGCGAAGTTCCTCCAACGTTAGTACCCAATGCCTCACTGCTCACTGACTATTCCATCTCTGATGAGAAAATCTTGAATATTATTCGATCATTAAATCCAAATAAGGCTCATGGCTGGGACGATATTTCAGTGCGTATGATAAGGATGTGTGATGATGCCCTCCTTTTACCTCTTAAATTAATATTTGAATCATGTATGAACCAAGGTGTTTTCCCTGAAGTCTGGAAACAAGCTAACGTAGTTCCCATTCATAAAAAGAACAGTAAGAATTTGAAACAAAACTATCCTTCAATTTCCCTTATTCTTATCTTTGATAAAATTTTAGAAAAGCTGATTTTTGATTACCTTTATCAGCATCTGAATACGAAAGGTTTATCAAACCCAAATCAGTCAGGATTTCGCCCCGGAGATTCAACTGTTAATCAGTTACTGTCAATAGTCAATTCCATATTCACTGCCTTCGACTGCAATCCCACGATAGATGTCCGTTCTGTTTATCTCGACATTTCAAAGGCCTTTGACAGGGTCTGGCATGAGAGTCTCGTATATAAACTACGTCGATGTGGTGTCTCTGGTAAACTACTAACACTGATGCAAAGTTTTCCCGACAATAGAAAACAGCGTGTTGTCCTGAATGGCAAAACGTCCACATGGGGTAATATTTTAGCCGGTGTTCCTCAAGGTTCTATCCTGGGTCCTCTTTTCTTTCTTATTTATATTAATGATTTGGCTGATGGCTTAAAATGTAACGTGAAACTATTTGCCGATGACACATCGATCTTTACAGTTGTTCATGATCCACATACAGCTGCTCTTGATATGAACCATGATTTGAATCTTATTAAGCTGTGGGCTGACAATTGGCGAATGTCCTTTAATCCTGAACCATCTAAGCAGGCAGCAGAGGTTACCTTTTCGAAAAAGAGAATTTCAACGGATCATCCTCCCATCTTTTTTTATGGTGTTCCAGTAATGAGGGTCCAAGAGCGAGCAAAAACACCTTGGTGTCATACTAGATTCTAAATTGTCCTTCGCAAGTCACACTCAAGCAGTTATTTCTAAATGTAAACAAGCAATAGGGATGTCGAGATTCCTTTCAAAATTTTTGCCACGACATACGCTCAACGAACTTTATAAACTCTATGTTCGACCACATTTGGATTATGGTGATATAATATATCACATTCCACAAAATAATTGTGAATTTAGCCAAACTGTCACTTTGACTAATTCAATGGAAAAACTCGAATCGGTGCAATACTCTGCCGCCCTGGCAGTAACTGGCGCTTGGAAGGGCACGTCTCGTCAAAAAATTTACGATGAACTTGGTTGGGAATTGCTCAACCTCCGACGTTGGAGTAGACGCCTTGTTCTTCTCTATAAGATCATCAATAATTTAACTCCAGATTACACCAGAGATCCTTTACCTCAGCTTCAAGAATCTGACTACAGTCTCCGCAGACGAGCTGCAATAGGGCAAATACGTGCGAGAACAGAGAGATTCAAATCAAGTTTCTATCCTAACTGTTTGTCGGAATGGGAAAAACTTGACCCTGTGATTCAACAATCCTGCTCAGTCAATGTTTTCAAGAAACAACTATTAGCACTCATCCGTCCACCTCCAAAACCGGTCTACAACATTCATGACCCAAAAGGCTTATCAATTTTAACACAGCTTCGAGTTGGACTCAGCAAGCTGAATTTTCACAAATTCAACATAACTTCAACGATACTTTAAATCCTTTGTGCCCGATAAATGATGGTATTGAGGATACGGAACATTTTTGCTGCTCTGCCATGCTTATAATACATATAGACGTGATCTTCTCGACAGCGTGAATGCGATATTGCGACCCCATGGATTAGTAAACCTTTCGAATGAAAATTTACTCAAAATCATCCTGTACGGCCAAGAAAAGTTATCTTTAGATTCAAATACAAAAATTATCGAGGCAACTTTGAAATACATTCAGGCCTCAGAACAGTTTCAATAAGTTGTTGTTCAGAATCTCCTCTCTCGTGTAATGTGTCTTTTTTCCATTTCCTGTAATTATTTGTTGTTGTAATTATTTGTAATTGTTATTTGCAATATTGTTATTTGTAATTGCTGTTTGTAATATGTAATTTGTAATATTTAATGTAATTTGATTATGAATCTTTTTGTTAACTGTTATGCCGCATGGTTGCTATGTATTTCCATCCTATATTTCCATCGTCTTGTAACCCTTGCGTGTTAACTGTAAATTTTATGGGAATATAAAAAAATCACCGAGTTAATGAGTGATATCATTTTACGCTTGGTAGTGTGCTGGGCATTATTGGTACCGCTCACCAATTCAACAGACAAACTGTCATCGGCTTTGTTCCAAGGTATTCCCAGAATCTTTGTATCAGAACTCTCATTTCCTGTTGTGGTTTTTGCATAGGTTGTTTCGGTATCAGCATTTTCATCAGATTCAAGCTGTCGAAGGTTAGAATGCCACTTATGTAGTTGAAACCCAGCATCTCTCATAATGGTTATTGCCTCATTTTTGAACTTTGCTGCTTCTTCAGGTGTGTCACCATCCCCTTCAATATCATCGATATATGTATCACGCCTAAGTGCTGAAATTGTAGGAGCAAACTCGTTTTCATATTGTTGCAAATGTTTTTCTATTGTTGCCCCCAGAATATATGGGCTAGATGTTGCCCCAAAGATCACTCGTGTAAATCGATACTCTACAGGTTTACGATCTTTCAAGTTGTTATACCAGATGATTCTTTGAGCATCGCGGTCTATCTTTTTTAGTCGAATTTGTAAAAATGCCTTTTGAATGTCTCCGGTGATCAAGAATCTCTTGAAACGACTGCGCAATAAAATATCAAATAACTTTGGTTGAAGAGCCGGACCTGTTTCCAAGCATTCATTCAGCGACGGTAATTGTTGAGATGTTTTCGCTGAGCAATCAAAAACGATTCTGAGTTCTGTGGTCTGTGCTTGTTCTCGCACAACTGGTTGGTGTGGTATGTAGTGCACAACTGTGTTAGTTGAGTCATCATTTGTTTGCTCAAGAATGCCAGTCTGTATTTGTTCCTGCATTATTTGGTCATACTCTTCAAGTTTTCCAATTCTTTCCAGTCTTCTAGCAGTCACACTAAGCCTTGCTTTAGTTGCCTCTCTGTTGTCCGGCAATGCCATGCGATCTGGTTTCCAAGGCAGCGCTGTTTCATAAGTGCCATCACCATTCCTGTGGATTTGCTTTTTGAACTCTTCATGGTTGAATTGCTCAGATTTTGTAGGTTCAGTAAGTCCAAGAACATCAAGGGAGCAAAGTTTTTCAAACTCTTCTTGGCCAGTATGTAAAAGAAATTGCTTATCTTTAGGTTTCATTACTGTAGATCCTCCAAATAGTGTCCATCCGAGCATGGTAAACTCAGCAACAGGATCCTTGTTTGTATCAAGCCCAAGAACTGGTGGCCCACTTGTTCGAATGCGTTGATAGTCACTTACTCCAAGCATTATGTGAACAGGCAGATATTTGGCAGCTGTTGTTTCATCAGCAAAAGACAACCTCCGTATTCTTGGGTTATTTGTTTTCAGAGATTGAATATCTGGCTTGGGAATATATGTTAAGATGTCTTTTTCAGCATTTATACACTCAACATCCAGCTTGAAATCTTTCATGACATTTGAATTGATAGTTATTTTGTATATCTCAACAACTTTGTTCATGGTGCCATACATTTGTTCAATACACCTTTTTTCCTTTCTTGTAGGCTTTAGTTGTAATCTTGTTATGATATCACTGCAGATGTAGGAGCTGCTTGCCCCAGTATCAACCATTATTCGAACAGGTTCTGTTTCGATTGTTGCATTTAGTGACCCATGTATAGCACCAAATTGTCCAATCGTACCACTCATACCTTTCTCAGATGGGTTTTCATCCTTTGATGACTTAGTTTCATCCATTGTAGATTTATTCTGCTGACATATGGAGGTGTGATGTTTTTGCCCACAAGTAAAACATGATCTTGATCTGCATTGTGATACAGCGTGACCTATGGCTGTACAATTAAAGCAGGCTTTGCGTTTTTTGAGTATTTCACGTCTTGTTGCCACATCCAAAATTTTTGTGCATTTTCCAATTGTATGTTCATGACTATCACAATAGATGCATTTGTTCTTGAACTGCCCCATCATCATTTTATCATATCTGTTGCGTGTATCAGTTGTTGTGTTATCTCTTCGTCTCACTTCATCTCTGGTTTGTAGGGGATTACGATCGACATACTTGCGTAGATTCTCAACAAGATCTTCCAAACTCCATTCCTCCCACTGATCTTCTGCTTGGGTGATGATTTCTCTTACGGGGCCTAACTTATCCATCAAAGTGTAAACTGCACTCTGTGCTGTATCAAGCTTTTTCATAGTGCCCAGAGTTCTCACTATTCTTGCAAGTTTGTTGTAGAACTCATGAACTTGATGCCTTTTGTGTATGCTGTCAATGCTGCGTAGACCCTCTAGATCTTTGATGAGAGATTTATGAATTTTGATATCCTTGCCATATGTTTCAACAAGGATACGCTTGGCCTCTTCGTATCCCTCTGTACTGTGAGGCAGTCCCATAATGTCATCTCGTGGTTTTCCTTTAACTAGCTCAAGCAAATAATTGAATTTGCTAATTTCTGCAATATTAGAGCCATCTACTTCAACAGAGAACTGGTTCCAAAACCTTAGCCAGTCTTGATAATCTCCTCGAAACGGTGTGATTGTGTATTTTTGCAGTTTGACTGCTGTAGTTTTATTGATGCTTGCTTGCTGATTGCTTGCTGCTCCACTGTTGATAATTTGACTTTGCATGTCTGCCCTCTTTTTTATCCATTCTTCTTCTAGTTGCAGTTCATCTAGCTTGCGCTGACGTCTATTTTCTTCTGCTGATATCTCTTTCAATTTTTTATTCAAGTCATCTCGGACTGCACAGAAGGTTTTTACTTCATATTTCTGAGCCAGCCCCCGTTCTTTAATGTTTTCGAGGGATTCATCGCTTTCCATTAGTTCTTGCATAATGTCATCTTTTGATTGTTGCAGCTTCTCTATTGCTTTGCATAGTGATTTCAATGAAATTAATATCATCAACATTATTAGTTAGAAGAGTTTCTTGCGCATCGTCAAGTTTCACGTGCTCTAATAGCAGCTGCTTTTTGAATTTTTCTTGTAATGCCGCCATTTTATTAGTCTATTGACCGAGTTCAATGCAAAGACAAAGGTAAACAAAAGGTAAACTTAGGCCTAGTTGAAAGTTTCTTCGTTGATATTCGATACTTATGATTCCTTCGATTTCAGTCCCTTAGTTTCAATAACCACATACCACATAAGGGACCGTCTCCAATTATTCGTTTCATTTTGGTACGAATTGGTACGAATTGATTCGTACCAATTGCGTTCCGTGAAACGATTTAATTCGTTTCCTGCAAAAAAATGAAACGAATTTGGTACGAATTTGGTACGAATTGGAACGAATTTGGTACGAATTTGATACGAATTTGGTACGAATTTGGTACGAATTGGTACGAATTTGGTACGAATTTGGTACGAATTTGGATGAATTAGCGTGAATTGGTACGAATTTGAAACGCATTTGGTACGGATTTGAAACGAATTTGAGAAATATAACAAGTTTCATTTGACCCGAATTTCGTACAAAATTCAACTCAATTCATTTTTTTGCAGAATAAAAGTTTACATCGTACTTCATATTCTACTTATAAATTTTTTTTACGTGACCCAAGAAAATGCAAAGGGGCTGGAGCCGCTTAAAAGAGCAAGAGTCAATTGACTATTATGAAAGAACCAAACGAACCAAACCATCTTATAAAATTAACATACACACTTTTTTTATAAGAATAATCCTAATTTTTGCCAAGGCTTGAACTTTTCCATTGTTATTCTTAAATTTCCATTGTTCTTTGGCAATTTTGAGCCTGAATATTCTTATAGACTGCATTCTTATAAAAAAAAGTGTGTATCATAGAAATATAATTTGACACCGAAAAAGAACTTTGTGTGGCTTTGAAAAAAATAACGAGGTAGCAAAGTTTTCAAGACCCTGTCAAGCTGCTCACAATAAATTATCGCATCTTACTAATTGTGTTCCAATCTCATGCTGCAAATTACAACATGTTGTCAGCTTTTCACAAAAGAGGCGACGACGATTTCCTTCTGATTTTGTTTAAAGCAAGCGTGTTATCACACCTTCGAGTTCGAAGGGACTCAAGCTGGAATGGAAGACTCGCAGTGAGAAGACTGGGTCGAGATCGGTAGAGATCTTATTTGTGGCCACTAAAAATCTCCTATCTTTACTTCTGTATTATTGAAAACGATAATTTGGCTTGCAATTTTCTCCTTATCTGAGTTGTAGGTTGTCAGCGCTAGATTTTTACTTGAAGGATATTATGAAGCGTGAAGCGTATTGAGAAATTATAAACTTCGTTCACCACTTTGAAGCATCATGGAAGCTGCCGTCGTACACAGCAGTGATAACGATAGCGATCTTGATTGGATTTTTACGAGTTGTGGAGGAATTGAAATCGAATTGAAACGAATTTGGTACGAATTTGGAACGAATTGGAATGAATATTGGGTACGAAAGTGAAACGAATTTGGTACGAATTTGGTACGAATTTGGTACGAATTGAAACGAATTTGGTACGAATTTGGTACGAATTGGTACGAATTTGGTACGAATTTTGAGTGAATTGGTACGAATTAATTCGTACCATCCCTGTAAAAAATTCGTACCAAATTCGTATAATTGTACGAATTTTCGAAACGAATTTGGAACGAATATTTGGAGACGGTCCCTAAAATAGTATGAAATGTTTGATAAATACCTCAGAATGATTCAAAGTTCTTTGTTGTCCTGGCAGGGTCGCCACTTTTCAGTGTTGAAAATGCGAAAAACGCGGGATAAGACAAATGTATAGTCAGAACAGAAGTCCAGAAGTCCCAAGAAAAACACGACCGAGTAAATTTAAAGCAACAAAACAATTCAAAAAGAATAACAAGTATATAACCAACATAATCCAATTCCGTTTCAATTCTAAGTTTTCAAAGTTTCAAGATTCACCAAGTTGTTCATGTATTAGTTTCAAGTTCGAAGTTCTCTCTCTCCTACAAATTTTTACCAACACGTTTTTGCAGGTCGTTTTGCCTGATTGACAGCTTGATTTGATTGACACTTCCGCCACACCGTTGCCTTTAATCATAGCTAAATCTCCTTCTTTCATATGCGCTCCTTTCCTTGAGTGAATTGCAATATGTTTCTCTCGAAGTACTTGTAAGTATTCTCTGTCCCATCTCTTCCAAACTGCATCTTTGCATTTCTTTAGATACTTTGCTCTCTCTCGCAAGTCTCTTTCAACGAATTCCGATAGATCTTCATCTAACATGTGATTAGCATTTCTAAACATTAGCGTATTCGGAGTAAGTCTTGGTAGTTCTACATCATCCTCGGTGTAAGCTAGTGGCCTGTTATTGAGTACTATCTGTGTGTCTAAAACAACCTCCTGTAACTCTGTGAATGTCAACTTTGCAGAACCGACTGCCTTGTATAGTGATGAATTAGCGATGATTACCATTCGTTCGATGATTACCATTCCTCCCCACCAACTGGCACGGATAAGATTGAACCGCCATTGTACCTCTTCTTGAAGCTTTTCGCCCTTTCTCACCTTTTCCATCCACTTTGAGGCGGAAATAAATGTGCTCCCATTATCTGAAATTATTTCTGATGGCCTGCCGCTAGATGCTATGAACTGCTTGAGACTCGGCTTACACTTTGCATTATAGATGAGAGTTCAAGGTGCATTCCTCGTGTTAATGCACAGGTCTACAGAATAACGTAGGCTTTGCTGTCTGATTTGCTTTCGTTTTGATTGGTCCTGTGAAATCAACTCCCACGTCCTCAAATGACATGTTTCCCTCCGATCTTTTACGTTGTAGGTTTCCAGGTAGAATTTCAGGTGCGGCTGTTGCTTGAAATCTTTTGTAACCGTGACAACCTTTTCGAATTCCCTTTATAACACTTCGTAGCTTGCGAATCTAATACTTCTCACGAACCTTTGCCATCGTAAGAGATACTCCCCCGTGCAGGATTTGTAGCTGAGTGTGATCAATGAGTTTTGCTGAATGCATTTGTAGATTCTTTTTCCATTCTTAACTAGGTTCAACCTTTCACTGTCATATTTAAACTGCAGGGTTCCCTTTACATCTTGTCGGGCTCTTTTAACAAGGAAATCTGCTTGCTCTTGGATTTGTTCTGTTGACAAGGGATCTTTAATTCTCTGCTCCTTCTTGTAGTTCTTTGAGAACCTCTTTTTCCAAGCTAATATTCTCACGACTTTCCATCAGCTCTTTCTCTTCAGCAATTCAACGATTTCATCTGACTCTCCTTCAACCGCTACTTGTAGGATTTCTCTTACTGGTTGCTTCTCTTGCTCTGAATCATCATCTAATCTGATAACAATCATCTCTGGCCATTTGTCTACTACACTCAGCCATGAAGGCCCTCGCATCCATTTTTCATTATCATGCAGATTGTTCCCTCCTTTGCTGCCTTTATCTGCTGGGTTTTCCTTTGTAGGCACGTGTCTCCAAGTGAAACCTTTCTCGCTTATTATCTTGATTCTGTTACCCACATACTGCTGCTTGTATTTTCCCCTTCTTGAAGCCAATGTAGACAAACTGTTGTGTCAGTCCAGCCAAAAATTTCTGATATCGGGTACTGGGTGAGTGCTTTAGCTGTGTTGTTCAACAAATTGCTCTTTATGTGACAGCTTATCATAGATCTGTTTTGCTTGTCAGGATTTTGCCACTAGCAAGCCTTGAGTAAGAGCATGTCCTTGATGAACAACAGCGTAGACTGTGGCACAGTATCCTAAGATGCTGGCATCGGAGAATCCATTTAGCTCAATAGCTGTTTAGGTTTTTTCGTTGCAGTCAAGCATCTTGGAATTGCAATTTGTTCAAGTACGTTCTTTAGCCATGTTCCCAGTGATTTTTTAAGTCATATGGTAGTTCTGCATCCCAAGAAAGTTTCCTTTCACACATATCTCGGAATATAACTTTGGCTGTTAACAACAAAGGCAAAGCTATGACAAAAGGGTCCTAAGCTTTAGATATTGTACTCAATACAATACGCTTTGTTGCCGTTGGCTCACTCTCTGGAAATCTGATAGCAAGTATATCATTTTTCTTTTCACATGTAATGCCTAGGAGCTATGTGTCTGTACCTTTGGTACCTCAACTTCCCTTTGCAAAAGTTGTTTCTTCGGGGTCAGTAGTTTCTCCGTCGAGTCTGTTATCATTCAAGTACCATTTGTGGAGTTCAAATTTTCCTGCTTTGAAAATTTTCATTGCTGTCTCTTTAAGTTCTCAAGTCTCTGTCAAGTTGTTTCCACCAACATTGACATCAGTCAAGTAGATACCATCTCTTAACCCTGGACACATTCCGGATACTGCTCTGCAAACTTTTCAAGATATTGCTCTAAAGTTTCCCCAAGCAAAAGGTGCTTGGGCCTAGCCCAAACATAGCTCTGGTCACACAATAAACGATATATTCCTTGCTCTGAAGATCTTCTATCTAAATGAATCTCAGCATGCCCCTTTCTATTCGCTTAACGATTTTGAAATACGCTTGCTTAATTTTCACTGCTAAATATACTGGCTTGAACCTTGATCGTAAGAGAATGTCCAAAATGTTTCGCTGCAGTGTAGGACCGATGTCCAAGCACTCATTTAATGAAGGAGACTGTGAAACTGCTCTTGCAGACCAATCATACTGTAGACTATGCGTACTTTCGTGGATTGAACATTTTCTCTTACCACTGGTTTATGAGGAATATAGTGCTCGCCACCTACAGCTATCTTTGGTGCCTCATCCACAATTCCCTCTCTCAACTGCTCCTGTATATTGTTGCGATAGGTCTCGAGCGGTGCTAAATGTTTGTTTAAACGACGAATCAAAGAATTAAACCTAGCTTTAGCCGCATTCTCGTTTGTTGGGAGGGCCGGATGTGCTGCTTACCATGGGAAAGAAGTTTCATACCTCCCATCTTTTCTTTGAATGACCTGTTCTTTGAACTCTTGATAAACACTCATTTGACCCCCCTCAGACTTGTCTTCAATGCCTAACACATCCAATCTGCATAATTGAATGTGAAATCATCATGCGAGGTTCTTGTGAACATGATTGCTGAATTGGTCTCTTCTCTTCCAGGTGACATAGTCACCCATCCGAGGATGTTTTTTCTGCAATCGGCTCGCCAGCTTTCCCAACTCTTCGAGGTTCAGATGTTTTGATATAGGAGTGGACATTTTTCCCTAATACCATACGAACAGGCAGAATATCTTTGGGTGCAACATCCTCCATGTTGGCCCCATTCAGGTGGTTTTTGCACTTACCATCTTAGCATACCTTGGGTTTGGTAAGCTGAGCAACATGTTCTTCTCAACTGCATTGACTTCCGATCTCACGCTGAACTTCTTCAAAGTGTCATTTATTTCAACATGATACACATCTACCGCCCTGTTCAATATTCCTAGCAGAGTTTCAATTGATTTATGAACTTGTCTCACTGGGCTCTTGTTGAAGACGTAATTACTGCTTGATCTATTGTCCAAAAGTGCTCTGCACTTCACGCCCTCTACTTGCACTACTACAACTGGGTGAATCACGTTTTGATCATTGGCTGCTGTCATCCCTGGTTCTCTTTGCTGTTTGTCACAAATGGGAGTATGGCGACCTTTTTGACTCACTGTGCAATTGAATTTGCTCTAACATTCGTTTGCCCTGTGCTTTTCACATGTACAATAAAAGCACAATCTCTTTTTACTCAAGATGTTTATTCTTTCTTCTACTGTGGTCACTGCTTCGCATTCTGAAGATTTATGGTCGTTTCTATCACAAAATACGCATGTCTTTTTGCTCGTTCATAATCCTCACTGTCTACAGGCATTTTCTCGATTCTAACTCGAACTTTAAAATTGCGATAAACAGTGGAATCATTTTAGGGCATACTTAAAAGCTTTTTCGTCTGACACTCCTCAGAGTATGCACGTCAGAAACAGACCGAAACAATGGACTAAGGTGGAATTCATACCCAGATGCGGCTCGAAATGCACCAATCAGAGAGAAGAAAAGCTGAATTGGCATTGTGTTTTAAACACCAATCAGCTGGTTGGATACAGCGGGAAGACCAATAGAATTATTTGAAGAGTCCAAGTGATAAAACGAACTCGCTCTGTCTACACAGAACTTTGTAATGACCTTTTTAATTTAACTTTTGAATCGCAAAGCTTTTAAGTATGCCTGAAAATGATTCCGCTGTTTATCGCAATTTTGAAGTTTTGTACAACTCAAAGACTATCAACTCGAACTTTGTGGGGATGAGTAGTTCTTTTAAAAGGAAGAATTTTGCCGCATCTCTAATTGGAGGTTTGTCTATCTGCATCTCAAATAAGCCCCAAAACCTAACCCAGTAAAGGTGAATACCTAGAAATCTGGATATTTGTAAATCAGGCAACTTTGTTTTGAGTCTTTTCCTTTCAGCTAGTTCCAGTTTTTTCTTCTCTAGCTCTATGACAATTTTTTCTTGTCGTTCCAGATTTGCTGCTTCAGCTTTCTCCTCTTCTATTCTCAACCTTGCTTTTATTTGGGCCTCAAAATCAATTTGATCACTTCTCTGCTTTTGTTTGGTTTCCTCTTGACTCTATTTCAAGATGACTCTATTTCACTTAGTGAAACTTCAAAAGGCTCTAAGGATGTTGCTTTCTTTGGTGATTAAATACTCCTTTTTCCAATGAAATAAAATTTATTTTGTCGATTTGTCGAAATAATTGAATTTCTTCAATACAGACAGAATTGATACACTTTTTTGTTCAATTTCGTGTTTGTTTACATTTGAGTCATGAGACGGCCCAACAGACTCAAGTTCTTTTTCTTTTCCTCTCGTTGTTGCCATACTATTTTTGCAAATTCACTCCCCCGAATACGAATGTTCGATAATCACAGCAACAAATGATAACTAGTCCCGTCGGAGGTGCCACGTTGTGGTAAATTAGGTAAGAATTCCCACAAAATTAAGGGTGAAAAGCAAATATCACAATTAGACTGAAGGTTTGATTCAAGAATCGACAACAAAGATATCACAACAGGGCATAACAAAGACACGAAATATCAATGTAAAACCAACAAAACAAACAGTATTAACTAAACAAAAATTCAAATTCACTTATCTCTTGCTATTTGATTATCATGAGTTGTCTGGTTCAGTGAAATCACTTAGACATAAGATATTTCAGATCGCAAGTCGAAGTTCTCTCAGTTCACTTTTTTGGTCTCTGTCTAGACAGTCACGTTTTTGCAAACCCCCTCACCAACGTAATTAACATAACATTGAAGTTTTCGACAGCAAGAAAATTATGTGAGCTTCTCCCAGAGACACCCAAATTTCATGAAATAAAAGACATAACCCATGCGAGCGACCCAGAAGTCGGAGAGAAGTGAAAGTGAAAAAAAGAATTCGGAGAGAAGGAGTTGGGACCTGAAGTTTAGGTCATAGTTAATATGAATCGGCAGCCTTTTGTTCTTTTTTAACGGCAACACGCTTCTTTACATCAAAAGCTTCATTCGCTGGTATCATTTCCGATGAGATTCTGCATTACGATGAAAAATTGCCACGTAAATCTAATAAATCCATAAGACGATAACAGCCATTATAATATATCCTCAACGTATGATGTACAGTACGATGTAAAATCGTAGGTAAACTTCAGAATCTTTTCGTATCGTTCATAAGAGTATGTACTCGACGAAGGTAAGTAGTGGGTGATAGATACATGTATACAAGTTTATTTGGAGTCACTGGCGTTACGATAAGATTATAACACTGAGTTTCAACTGGCCTATTCCACGGTAGATATGACATATATGGCCAAATTGTATGACGAAAAGATTGAGCTGTAACCTGAGTCTGCACAGAATTAATCGATAGAAATGAACGCAGATTGGCAAACTGTTGATACTGCATGTACTCTGGAGGACGAACAACTCGACGAGGTCTTGCAGGCATTGACGAATTAGTAGAAGAATACGAAGCTAAAGCATGTAAGGCTATATCTGGCTGATGAACTTGCTCGTCTGTCTGCATTTGACAAAACAGTAGAATTCTGTTCTTCATCCTCTAAGTTGAGCAAATCATTTACCTCAGGTGGTCCGAATGGTACTGGCGGTCTTGTTGGAGTCCATGGTGTATTTTCAGATTCTACAGCAAGAATGAGTTCATCATCGTCACTATTTGAATCTCGGATATTTTGAGTATCCTTTCCGACTTGTTATGACCAGCATTCCTGATAGTCTTGCGTTTTGAACGAGGACCACGTTGTGCATGTTGAACATTTTCGATTGGTAACTCATCACATGGTAGTGCACGTTTTCAGGTGGACCACTTTCTGATACAACTTTATTCAAACAGATTCGAACAAGGTTTCCATACGGCATTGGAAACCTAGCGCTGAAACTTCTTTCGATGCAAACTTGCAGGTATTCATTTTTCAACAGAAATTTCTAAACTCCTACAAAGTGAATTGCCCTTGCAGATGTTTGGTTCCAGAGTAATTGTAATCAAGTTCTTGATCTTCTCTAGACAGAAACGGGGCACTCTGTTCTTGTTGCCAAGTTTTGTGAATGCTCTTTCCCTCTTTCCTCTGTAAACAATAAATTCAATCGAAATTCTTCAAAGTATCCTACACAGTAAAACAATCGTTAACTTTGCATCAGCTACTAACGGATAACCATGCCATGACAGTTTTTTGGCTCTCATATGCCTCCTTAAATTAAGTGATCTTGTCAAAATCCTGCCCTTCCACGTTAGAGGAAATCAAGCCTACTAAAGAAAATTACATGCATTGTGGCGAAGACTAGACAGGGCAAAAACCATAACAATCTAATTACAGGGGTTGTCAAAGTTCTGAAAACGGTTTTGTGATCCTTACCCACTGGAGAATCCAAATCCACCAGATACCAATCAAGATTTTGCTTCCGGTCACGTGACCATTAGATCGTCTAATTAACGGTCACAAGAAAATGAAAATTGAGATAGAGTCAATCTGAACCCGCCATTCGAAAGATAACCAAAAAAGATGAAATATATTCTAAAACATCAATGCTCTAGCGTTTTTTGTCTTCGAGATACGGACTATCAAAGTTCTACTGATGACGTCATCAGTGAAACATATTTCTGCTTTGCACGTCGAGATATCTTTGAAAATTCGTTGGAATGGTACATTTTTAACTTCAAAACGTTTGTGTAAGTTGTTAAATAGTGACAATATACAGCTATTATCCATTCACTTGGTTCAATACCCAAGATAAATGCGTATGATCATCAAAATAAGCGGACATTTAAAGGTTCACTGATGACGTCATATTTCCATTAATAACACCAACATAACACGCTGTTTAAAACAAATGAAATCGCCTGAAACAGCCTGCCTTGCTTGTATTTTATTGGCTTCTAGAAACGAAGTAAGATTAAGAGGGACACTTGGGGGCATTCGTATCGTATTTCGTTGTCAGAGGTGAAATTCTTGGATTTACGAAAGACGAACAACTAGGAAAGCATTAGCCAAGAATTTTCTCGTTAATCAAGAATTGGTTTATGTGAAGTGGCTCAAGACTGTCAGATACTGTCCTAGTTCTAACTATAAGGTGCGAATAGGGATCAGCGGACGTTATTTTCTGACCCTGTGGGCATCTTATAGAAAACCTAAGCCCTTAGATCTTCTGGGCCGTGCTGCTGCTGCACTGACGGTGGCGTGAGTCTTAACCTTCGCCTATACGTGTGGGTAATCTTGTCAAATATCGTCTTGATGGGCATAGAACATTGCAAGCATTGATCTTGAACGAGGAGTTCCTAATAAGCGGGATCGCGCGCGCTGCACTGACGGTGGCGTGAGTCTTAACCTTCGCCTATACGTGTGGGTAATCTTGTCAAATATCGTCGTGATGGGCATAGAACATTGCAAGTATTGATCTTGAACGAGGAGTTCCTAATAAGCGGGATCGCGCGCGCTGCACTGACGGTGGCGTGAGTCTTAACCTTCGCCTATAACTGTGGGTATTCTTGTCAAATATCGTCGTGATGGGCATAGAACATTGCAAGTATTGATCTTGAACGAGGAGTTCCTAGTAAGCGGGATCGCGCGTGCTGCACTGACGGTGGCGCGGTCTTAACCTTCGCCCATACGTGTGGGTAATCTTGTCAAATATCGTCGTGATGGGCATAGAACATTGCAAGTATTGATCTTGAACGAGGAATTCCTAGTACGCGGGATCGCGTTGACTACGTCTCTGTTTTTGTACACACAACCCGTCGCTATTACCGATTGAATTGTCTTGCAAGACTTATGGATTGGTACAACTTTGGCCGGCAACGACTGAGGTCGATCACCGAGGACATGTTTAATTTAGAGGATGTCGTAACAAGGTTGTCAGTAAATGTCTGGGTAGTGGGTGTGACAAGGTGTGGTCATGTGGCATCACTCGATAATTTCAGCTGTTGTTAGTTACTAGAAATCGGAAATGCTAGCAAATGATGCAGTAAATAAGGATGAATTTTCAAACAAGATCAATACCTGCAATGTTGATCCATTACTACGTAATTTGCTAGCATTTCCGAGACGTAGTCAACGCGATCCCGCTTACTAGGAACTCCTCGTTCAAGATCAATACTTGCAATGTTCTATGCCCATCACGACGATATTTGACAAGATTACCCACACGTATAGGCGAAGGTTAAGACTCACGCCACCGTCAGTGCAGCGCAGCGATCCCGCTTATTAGAACTCCTCGCTCAAGATCAATGCTTGCAATGTTCTATGCCCATCAAGACGATATTTGACAAGATTACCCACACGATCGGCGAAGGTTAAGACTCGCGCTACCGTCAGTGCAGCAGCGACGCCCAGAAGATCTAAGGGCTTAGGTTTTCTATAAGATGCCCACAGGGTCAGAAAATAACGTCCGCTGATCCCTATTCGCACCTTATAGTTAGAACTAGGACAGTATCTGACAGTCTTGAGCCACTTCACATAAACCAATTCTTGATTAACGAGAAAATTCTTGGCTAATGCTTTCCTAGTTGTTCGCCTTTCGTAAATCCAAGAATTTCACCTCTGACAACGAAATACGATACGAATGCCCCCAAGTGTCCCTCTTAATCTTACTTCGTTTCTAGAAGCCAATAAAATACAAGCAAGGCAGGCTGTTTCAGGCGATTTCATTTGTTTTAAACAGCGTGTTATGTTGGTGTTATTAATGGAAATATGACGTCATCAGTGAACCTTTAAATGTCCGCTTATTTTGATGATCATACGCATTTATCTTGGGTATTGAACCAAGTGAATGGACAATAGCTGTATAGACCAGACATGTTTCATTATTCATGTTAGTATTCAACTAGCCAATAAATGTAGAATTTCCTTAATGTAGTATGTTGAGTATGCCATGCCATTCAAAACACAATCACCTATATGCAAATGTGAGATGAGACAAATGCAGCAAAAAACCTACAGTTTTGATATCTGGTTAACAATATGCCTGTGAAATTAGTTGAATAGGGTATGAAATGAATATGTTATAGCTGCACTGCTTCATCAACATAGCATAGTGTAGGTCGGAAAGTTGAATATGCAGGGTGTGTAGTTGCCACAACATCAAGATAGTTTGAGCAATGAATAATTTTCCTGTGATAACATGTGCAGAAAATAACCACACAGAATGCATTCTAAAGACCCGTAGAATTGTTTTTCCTGAAATAAGAAACAAGTACTACGAAAAACTTAGCATGATACCTCAGTGAATATATTCATTAACCTAAATGGTTGGTACTATTCTTTTGTCTATAATTTGTCTATACTGTGTTACCGATAATGATGACTAACAAACCTTGCAATTCGTACATTATTTGAAAAATAATGTGACAAGAGAAGTTGCTATTGATTGTCGATTTTTTTTTTAAACATTAATATGAAAATAAGCCTTTTTATAGAAATATATTGATGATTGAAATGAAAATCTGCACCTGATAATGGAAAGAATGAACCTCGCACAAGGCCTTTTTTGCAAAATAAACTAGGACAATGACAACAATATATCGTGGGGTTAGAAAATTCCATGTCACAAAGCATTGAACTGAAAATGAACTATTTTAAAGTATGATATCTGAATTGCAAAATACCAGATTGGTGAACATTCAAATAAGCAAAATGATAACAATGACACAGAAATTTCAATGCAAAATGTTCAAGTGTTGCCAATGAAATAAAAAATTTTAAATGGCAACAGATGAGAAGTAATGAGATTCCCTCTGGTGACGCAAAACAGAAACAGTATTACAAGATTAACTAGGTAATGTTTTTAAAAATATTAAACAGAAACCATGGAATACATAACAAAATGATTGTTTTATTGACAGAGAAAGATTTTAGAAATGATGTCAATGTGACTTGATAGCTGTTCTGATTACAAACATGCAATGAATATAACTGTCAAAGGAATCCATACATATGAAACAGACTTTGCAAGGCATTGTGACAACCATGAAAATTCTGAACACGGTCAAAGAATTAGGTTGTTTGGTTGATGTGGATAGTGCAAAAGGTAGTCAATACTTTGATGAAATAATGTTTCTAGTCTTGGTTGTATTATTATTTGAATGCAATCCTGAGCTCAACTGAAATAGTTCAATGAAAATAAGCTGTACTTTAAGTTTGCTTTGAGATGAATGACAAATACATTCTATGAGATTTGTCACTTAGATGAATCTACTTCAGCTTGTACTATTTTCTGGCATATAAGAAAGTGAGCAACCTGGGATGATGTGAAATCTCCTTCAATAGTAAGAACTCTGTCATTGGTGCCAGGAACATACTCCCCTTTACCTGAAAACTGAATTTTGGCACCACTGTAGTTTATGAACTCTGAGATGGTTTTGCCTCCTTTCCAAGAATAGCACCAACTAGTGAATCAGGTATGTGCATTTCAACTGTGACTTTTGTCTTAATGTGTGGGAGGTTAGGGGGGTTGATTCCACCCTGATTCAAGAGTGGTATGGAACTTCCTGCTAGCCCAAAAGGAGCATTCCCACCCAGAATATTTGGTGAATTTCCAAAATTGCTAGCACCTGTGCCAGACAAACCAAGAGATGTTAGTAAATTTTGCTGCTGACTTTTATTGCCTGCCAAATTCCCCAAGACAGAGCTTAGAGCAGATAGACCACCATCAAAATTTCCTGCTGTCTTCCAAATCCAGAATGATATCCAGTAGAATTACTTCCTTCAACTCTATGTAATGACTGATTACTACCATAGGACAAATTTCTATTCATCATGTTACTTGGATCAGTAGCAATTTTGTCAATGATAAGCCTGCAAGCATCTTCATTTTCTTCTGCAGAGCCAGTTATGGTGACAACTCTTTCACCAGGAACCTGCTCATGATCTTTATTAGAGATAACAATCTTTGCTCCAGATTGTTCCATTAGATTTCGTATCATTCCACCACCCTTGCCTATAAGCAGGCCAGCTGTTCCATTTGGAACAATGATTTTAACTAGCCTCCCTCTAGCTTCGTCTCCAAAAGAACCTCTATTGTACCTCTGCCTGCTTTCATCTGATGTAGAGCCCTGATTGTGACCCTCATCTCTTATCTTATCCATGACATACTTGTGTAGGTCAATAACCTTATCAACATCACCAGTGATGATAGCAACTCTCTCTTGGCAGCCAGGATAGTATTCATTGTTCTGAGACAATCTGATTTTTGCTCCATAGGTTGCCTGCAGCTGTGAGATATTATGACCTCCTTTACCAATGATTGCTCCAGCAGCATAATTTGGGACAAGAATTTTCAGCAAAGGGAACATTTCAGCTAAAAAAGAAAACTTTGATGTAACTTAAAGTTGACAATTTAAAAAAAAACCAAGGCAAGCCTCTTCACAATACAGTTTAAATATGTAAAACCTTTGACTTGAAATTCATGCCTCTCAAGCACATTAAGTACATTAGTTACACATTTTATTAACCATAACTGTGCTCTCAGGGTTATGCATTCCTGGTGAAGCTGGGCTGGGCAAAAACTGCCCCCTCAGATATCTTAAAACAACCATTACAGAAATTAAACTTGGTACATATATTAGTGACCCTATGGTATTAAGAAAAAACAATTATATCACATAGCAGGCCTTACTGGGAATGGCGTGCAATCACTCTCGTACACCTCCGTACACCCTTACCTTCTTCTAGAAGTGTGATTTGTCACACGCCTTTGTCTTAGATGGTGTAATATTTTTGCTTTGATTTAGAAACTCAAATCACCTCTCGTTTTGTTGCATTTTCAATAAATCAGCTATTTTATTTTTTGCTGCTAGCTGTTGTGTTATTCCGTTGTTAAAAATTTGTAGTATTGGTATTGATAAGTGATAAGTAGCATTCGATGGATTTAAAAATTGGAAATTCACAGCAGTTCAAACATTTTATTGTAGGTATATATACAGCCGGTGATGTTAAGGAAATATGCTTCAATGATAAACTGTTTTCTGTACTAGCTGCTTTTGATTGTAAAGAAGGTCCGGGAAGTCCTTGTCCATGTAATGAACAGAATAAGCGATTTTGCAAGATTTTAAGCTGCACACCATCGCAAGCCTGAAATGCCCAAGAAGTGCGAATTATCACACACCTGCAAAATTTTTCCCAGCAAGGCAGTGGCGGCGCCAGCCCCAAAAAAGTGGGGGGGATTTTTTTCGTAGGGGAACATGGCGTGCCGAAGGCACGTAAACAATGGCCGGAGGCCTTTGCCTAAAACAGCTGGGGGTCTGGGGCGCTGTAAGCCCCCAGCGGTCCAGGGCAGCGCCTTGTAGTCCAGGGGAAGCCCGAAACTCGGATTTTGTCATTTCTGAGGTCTCAAAATGGCTTAGGATCCTTCGATTTCTCTTTCTGCATACATTATTAGAACAACACAAAAACCTTTACAGAAACATAAGAAATGGGTATAGTTACGAGAGTCAATCTCAGCAAAATGTTTTGAAACAACACCCGTTGATAGCAGCGTTGAACGTCGGAAAACGCCGGAGAATTCGCTTCAAGATGGGGATTCATGGTAGACACCCTAATGCTCTTTGAATTTTAAGCTGATATATGATTTCAAATATGGAAGTTTTACATGTCCAACAGAATCGTGACCTGACTTTCTTCCAGCCTTTCTTTTTCTGTTCTTACATTGAAATAATCTTGTGACACAATTCACAGAACGTGGGCCTACCCCGATTTCCTCATCGGATTTGCATGAATATCAGAGACCATCTTTCTGAAAAAGTGGGGGGGACTAGTCCCCCCCATTCCCCCCCCTGGCGCCGCCACTGCAGCAAGGCCTGCATAGTTTGTCGCCTAGCAAGCACATAATGAAGCTTTGTCCAAGAAATAAGCATTCCTTGTGTGCAAGGTCTACATATTTAGATAAAAATGACAGACTGTAAAGAAAAAACAATTGAACACAACACTTATATTCCAATTAGGAAAAAGGATTTGAAATTCATTCTATTTAAGAACTATAAATGAAAATACCTAATAACTATAAGCAACGTTCATTTGTTACAACTGCTATTTTGAGGTAAAGTAAACAAAGGCTTTTAAAGACATGAGCTATGTATTAATTAGTAAGATGGTTCAGGTGGTTAGTGCATTCTTTTAGGGAATCTTTTACTATTAGTTCGACTTTAGCTCTCAAAGTTGAGGTCCAGATAACAGTCTGAGAAAAACTTTCTCAGGGATAATACTGTTTGGTGCTTTTGGTGGTTGTGTATGTACATATTGCATTTGGTACATATTGTTGTGCATTATGTAATCATTGAAATTTAAGTGGTTTTTTCACAAAAGGACTTTATTATCCACAAGAAGTTGAACATAGTCAAAGAAAATGAGAGCAGAATGATTTTGATTGTAAGTAACTCTGATGATCGAATTAAGAGAAGCTCTGTGAAGTAAATAGATGCAAGAATATTCTTAAAAAGAAGAAGGCAATAGCCAGCAAAAGCTATTGGTTGAAGATATCAAATTTGAAGAAATAAAATTTTGAATAATAACAGAAGTAAAAGTAATTTTGGAAAAATTATTTTCATAAAAATTAAGAAATTCTAAGTATAATTTTCGTGTTTACTATTTGGTATTTCAATTTCAGAGATAAAACTTTATCAAACAGTGTCTGGCAAACCCCGCCTCCCCTCAATTTATACGCAGTGACTATTTGACCGGCACCGGTCAGGCCTAAGTGAAAACTAATTGACCGGCAGTCTATATTACGCATGCGCGAATGCAGAAAGACATTGCCGGAAAAAGTCTGTAAATGGCGGCACTTTGCTGTAGTCTCTTGAGTTTATTATCCAACTTGACTCAAGAAGTTTATGCCTGAAATTTCTTCGATAATTTCTGGTGATTAAGAAGTGAAAATTCCTAACCTTTTTCGGGAATTCTAATTAGGAAATTTTAGGGTGGGAATGGGTACAGTAGTGGAATGAGTAGTGGCCTAGCCAGACGACACTTGAAAAATTTTTTCACGCGAGGGCCCACGCAAATGTATAGTCTGGCCAGGCCATTTTCAGTGATTGAAAATTCCCAGAAACCCGCAGCTAAGGGTTTCAGAAAATTAGCTTCTTAAAATCATCGTTTTTGTCTTCGAAAATACATTTGGGTTGGTTGTATTTTAATCGCGCAACAAAAAGTAGACTTCCAAAGGAACCTGCCTGCGATTTGTATGTCCCCAGAACAAGATTCAGATTCGAGGCCAGAACAAGATTCAGATTCGACAATTTCCTCAAATTTCTCTGCAATAGCAGTTTTATTACAGCTGAAAACCAATTTACCCACAAGCTACATCTGTAAGCTTCATTTTAAAACGTTTTTCGAAAATTTTTTCCAGGGGGGCTAGGCGTAATTACAACCTTTGTCACTGTCCCTGTGAAACAATAGCACTAGCCCTCAGGAAACCAAGGCCTCCCTTGACCCCCTGGCATCAAATTTTTCAGCTGAAAATCAATTTACCCACAAGCTACATCAATCAGCTTCATTTTAAAATGTTTTTCGAAAATTTTTTCCAGGGGGGCCAGGCGTAATTACAACCTTTGTCACTGTCCCTATGAAACAATAGCACTAGCCCTCAGGAAACCAAGGCCTCCCTTGACCCCCTGGCATCAAATTTTTCAGCTTGTGACAAAGGTCAAATTTTTCAGACAGTGACAAAGGTTGTAATTACGCCTGGCCCCCCTGGAAAAAATTTTCGAAAAACGTTTTAAAATGAAGCTTATTGATGTAGTTTGTGGGTAAATTGATTGTCAGCTGAAAAATTTGATGCCAGGGGGTCAAGGGAGGCCTTGGTTTCCTGAGGGCTAGTGCTATTGTTTCATAGGGACAGTGACAAAGGTTGTAATAACGCCTAGCCCCCCTGGAAAAAATTTTCGAAAAAAGTTTTAAAATGAAGCTTACAGATGTAGCTTGTGGGTACATTGATTTTCAGCTGTAACAAAACTGCTATTGCGGAGAAATTTGAGGAAATTGTCGAATCTGAATCTTGTTCTGGCCTCAAATCTGAATCTTGTTCTGGGGACATACAAATCTGCCTGCGTTGGCCCTCGCGTGATAAATTGCTAAGTGCTGTCCGGCAATTTTCAGAGATTGAAAATTTCAGTTGTAGAAAACAAAATCAAACTAATTCTTCTCGAGTTTTGGCTGCAAATTCTTGCGCGTGCGTAATATAGACTGCCTGTCATTTAGTTTTCACTTAGGCCTGACCGGCTGCCGGTCAAATAGTCACAGCGCAATTTATAACACAGGTAAAGAAGGTTTGTAATGCTTCAGACGTGTAATACCAGAATTTGGTGTAATCTGATGTGGAATTACACGATTCTGTTGTATTACATTTATCTTGTAATCCTCCACAACATGAAATGTTGTTGAAATCCTACAGGAGGATGAAATCACTCACAAATGTAATGATGCAGTTAGTGAAATCCTCCTTGGTGAAATCCTACAGTAGTGTGAAATCACTAAAAGGTGTAATCATGCAGTTGTTGTAATCCATTGTTGCATTACAATGTATTTGTAATGAAACACAGGTGAAATCCTACAGTCCTTGAAATTACTAAAACGTGTAATCATGCAGTTGTTGTAATCCGTTGTTGCATTACACTGTCTGACACTGATGTTAAGCTTCTTTTTAGAAGGCAATCAGTATACTGGTAAATAAATAAATAAATAAATACACCGTATTTGTAATGAAACACAGGTGAAATCCTACAGGAAAGTGTAAAATCACTAAAACGTGTAATCATGCAGTTGGTGTAGTCCCTTGTAGCATTACACTTGATTTGCAATCAAACAATTGTGAAACTCCACAGACTAACCTGAAAACCCACAAGGACAGGTAGAAAATTAAACATATTACATTTATCACACTATATTTAGTTCAGACTTCGACAAAATAGGACAAATAAAAAAGTTCTTTCAGGTCCTGGAATACCAAACTTACAATACAATAGTT
This sequence comes from Chrysaora quinquecirrha, assembly GCA_014526335.1. Lineage (NCBI taxonomy): Eukaryota > Metazoa > Cnidaria > Scyphozoa > Semaeostomeae > Pelagiidae > Chrysaora > Chrysaora quinquecirrha. Next base: position 118,184 of record JACTAT010000366.1, on the reverse strand, counting down.
GAATTTGTTTATCAAAATGGGGTCAAAAAGACCCTACTACTCTGTTTCAACTTTCAGAAAAATATGCCTATAGTTTTTTCCTTGCTTTTTCATCATAAACATAAAGACAGCAGCCTTGTTAGCTTAATTTGAAGTGGAGTGGAATAATCCATAAAAGATCTAATTCCTGCGCTAATTCTGAAAAACAAATGTTCTCTGCCCTGTAGTCTCTAGAGTATTTTCTTTCTTTCACAATACACCTTGTAATTGTCATAAATGGAATAGAACAATAAGCGCTTAAACAAGGAAAGAAGTCATTTTCGCACCAATACTTAAAAGTAACAATAGATCATAGAATATGAAAAGGAAAAAAACAAATTTCAACCAATCAGAGCAACTATTTTAGTTTGAAAATTACGCGCTTTCCGTTGAATTTAAAGTCAATGTTGTTGATGCGATGTTGATATTTTCATAACGTTAACGTGATCGCGAATCGCTATATATTGGCAAAGTCTTCCTAGCTTGATCAGCGAAGTTGACCATGAAGAAGAAAATGAAAAGCTGCACCAAGAAGCCAGTCGTTTACCGAAAAGAAGCCGTTATTTTTGTGCAGCCAGAATGATGCTGCAGGATGATGGAATGAGATTTTCCACGGTAAATATCAATTTTCTCCGAAATTTTAATTCGCAAAAAGAATTTTTTAATTATTACTTCACCGAGATTTATCTGTATTAAACAAAGTTTATTTATCAAGCTAAATTCATTTATTTTCAGATAACAGATTAAAGGCGACGATGCAACCGTTTAAAAGCACGAACACGAAAGTATTGCGGAAAATCAGCGGACTTGACTGAGACTGTTGGCCTTTTCAAAAAGACGTAAGTTGCACTTGTTTTTCAAAATTATTGTTTGCTTTGATTTTTGTTATGAAATGATTTATTCAGTGATTTATTCAAATTTTGTAATTATTTCAGCACCCATTTCGAATCGAAGAGGAAGATGTTTGCTTTGGATTTAAAACTTTGAAGATGATATTGAGAAGAAAATATTGAAGGTTTTGAAGAAGATGAGTCCCGTTGTTTGCCCAGTCAAGACACGAGAAAAAATGGAAGAGACGATTTACTTTAAAATAATTATGAAAAGTACTTTAGAGCATTATTTTACAGGCTATGTGATTTCATGAATAAAGGGTACTTACCTGAAGCACACTTGTCTATTTGTTTGATATTCCTTATTTTCATTCTGGCGTGCACCATTTTATGTGGGACGGGGGCTTAGCTGAGTGATTACATTAGTAATTACACAAAGTGGGATTACACAAAAGCGTTTTTTGGGATTACACGTATATCGAATTACATGGCGTTATTTTCGGGTGATTACAAGTGGGGAGGATTACAGGGTAAAAACGTCAGATTACATGTATATTGGATTACAAAGCGTTTACAGATGCTTACACTGATGTAGGATTACATGTTGATTTCACAATTCGTCCAATCCTCCAAGTGATTACACGCCAGTTGTAATTACAAAGAGTGCAGTGATTTCACGAGGAATTACACGGGCGATTTCACGTTGCATTACAAACCTTTTTTACCTGTGTAATTTAGGCCGAAAATACCGATGCAAAACAAAGGCTAAAGAAACCACAAAAAGAAACGGAAATTTAAAAGCTACCCAGACAGTAAACAAATATGACCTAATTTAAACGTGTAAAGTTTGTTTTGGATTTTTTTAACTCAGCTCTGGGAAAACCAGGCCAATAAACCTTAATCGTCCGGCATTGGCAAATCCCGCCGACACTCTAGAACCCTAATGCAACCGAACTTCTGTACTACGTTGGTAGGTAGGGTATGTATCAAAGTTCTTCTTACCTTTACGCCCGTCTTGAAAGCCAATTCTTCTCTCTTCTAAATCATCTCTGTAGGGTCTTTTCCTGCTAGGAGAGCGTTCTTCGTCAATGTTGCCGTATTTGTCTTCCATTTCAGTGATCTTCTTCTTCACCTTGCCATGTGCTTGTTTCACTTCACTTCACCTGCCAATGCCAACCAATCTCTGCGCATGCCCGTTTGTGTTCGCGCCTGCGCATTTGAGCGGGCTGTTGTGTGGGGGCTAGACTTATTACATTCGTCGTAGTCTACGCTCCTCCACACCCACCACCCCGCTCCAACTACAAAAAACCACATCGAAAGAATTTTTTCTGAGGTTTATCTGAGATTTTTTACAATCTTTGAGAGTTCATAATATGCTACGTTTTTTTTAAAAAACCAGGCTCAGAAAATATAAGACTTTCTGTATGTCTTGGGGTTATGCTTTTAGCACAGGACTGTCATCGATTTCCTACAGTTGGTCAAATTTTCGACTTTTGAATTTAAATAGTCAAAATATCTGTTTGTAGTTGATCAAAAGATCAGTGACGATCAAAAATGACCTGTTATTTCAAAGCCGTATCCATACAATATGAAGCAAAAAAACCACCCAAATAGTGAGTATCAACCACAGACCACAGACAGCAAAAGAATGTCACCGCATCAAGCATAATAACCCACCACAGTAGTGCTTATCCACCACAGTACGCAAAAAACCCCACCACATCAAGCATAATAACCCACCACATCAAGCATAATAACCCACCACAGTAGTGCTTATCCACCACAGTACGCAAAAAACCCCACCACAACAAGCATAATAACCCACCACAGTACGCATAATAACCCACCACAGTAGAGCTTATCCACCACAGTACGCAAAAAACCCCACCACAACAAGCATAATAACCCACCACAGTACGCATAATAACCCACCACAGTACGCATAATGACCCACCACAGTACGCAAAATACACCACCACAGCAGTGCGTATCCACCACAGTAGTGCGTATAGATTCGCTAGCGTGGTATTACAACGAAAGAAAGAGAGAAGTAAAAACATAAAGTTTGTGGTTGACTGATCTGGTTTCGTTAACTCGAGGACGACAATTCAAGTCGAAAAAGGACAGTGAGAATACTGTTGGACCAACATTACACTGGATTTCTCTTTCTATTTTTTTTTTGCGTACCATGCCATGTTTTCATTCTGAATCTTTTATTACAGTATTCTTAGAGAAAAGAAATCCTAACTTGTTCAATTTCAATCATCGCAAAATTACAGAGTGACAATGCCTACTTCTAAATTTGGTAGGATTTTTTCTAGTAATTGAAGCGACCTACCTGTAAGCAAACTCGGGTTGGTCCATTCTAAACACGACTTGAAATTCTGTACTAAACAACTAGGAGTTTTGAAAATCCCTCCCCCCGTCTTTCGGGACCAAAGCTCACTTTCCTGTGTCATAGGTATGACGTCACACCTATGACACACCATTGTTCTTGTGTAACGAGCATCTGGAGAAAGCTGAAACCAGCAAGTTGAAGTGTGTCTTATAACCCATCTGATATTTAGGTACTGAAGAGGTTTCAACTTACATTTCATCATCATTATCATCATCATCATCAAGAATTTACTCATACCCCCAGCTGGGGTATGAAATGAATTTATAGAATAAACAAATTAATGTAAACTCTACATCACTATAGTGACAATTTAGAGTTTTAAATTCGAAAAGTATAATTAACAAAAAAAGCAACTAAAGTAAGAACGGTAAGAGCTAAAATATTCAAAGAAACATAAGATAACAGCAACAGCAACAGCAACAGAAACTGCAACAATGAAATTACTTTTGTCTTTTTTTACAGGTGACAATTATTTTTCCTATAACTGAAAATTTCTCTTTTATATTTTGCTATATTGGCCCAAAGTTTTTTGTCTCTTGTTTTTGACATTAGAATTTGAAATTTCATTTTTCAAGGGTACTTAGAAAAATATGTTGGTATAAGTTTATCCCTTATGCGATCAAATGCAGGACATTTTAAGAGAGTGTGATAATCATCGCCAATCTCATTTGAAGTACACATGTCACATTTACGTAAACCATAGTCTATTTTGTTCCATCTTCCCGTTTCAACAGAAAGCTTATGGTTTCCAGTTCTAAACCAGCAAAGATACTGGGATAATCTTGGCGGCAAAACACGTATATAATTTTTCCAAAACTTCGAGAATTCAATAACCATGATAGAAATTTCACAAAAAAGACGACGATTTTTAAATTGCAAGACATGTTTCGAACATACTATGTTCATCTTCAGTTACATCATGAATGAAGCGAATTAAGTAAATACAAGAACTAAATAAAGCTATAATATATTGCATAACCTAATAACACACGTGAGGTAAACAATTAAATCGGTAACTATAAAGGTAAATAAAATGTACAATCGGGAATAAGTAAATAGAAATGAAAAGAATAAAGTTAATTAAAAAGAAAGATGCAAGTTATAATGAAAAAGCTGTTTGTTAAGCGTAGGTTTGTCCCAAGAGATGTGAAGCGCTTCCTTGATCTTAAGGGTGAAAGAGCTGTTAGCGCTGTCCAGAATGGAAAAACTATCCTCAGAGCAAAGAGGGCGACAAGAAGGCGATTCGTTTAAATGTTTAAAATATGAGAGTTTTGTCCGTGATCAAATGCTCTCGAATTCGTGTTGAAAGATGTCGAGAGGTTTCCCCGACATAAGATGCGGAACATCCGCCACAGAGAAATTTGTAGACAACACGGGCCCGAAAGCACCTGGGCACAGAATCTTTAACCCCGAACATAGAACGTAATTTAAAAGAATTAAAACAAGTTTAATGTTTATATCTTTACAATATTTTTTAGTCAAGTATTTAATTTTACGCTGAGTTACAACCGAGAATCTACCAATGTATGGAAGTTTATAATAACAAACACGATTATTTTCATTTCCATTTACGTTGTGGTTATCGACATGGGGTGGGGATCTGACTTTATTTAAATAATTACGGATAACGTTGTTAATGAGATAAGTAGGGTAAAGATTTTTATTTAAAATCAAGGTTAGTTGTTTAATGTCGTTATCAAAACCAAGCCAGCTGTTATTTATTTTATAAGCCCTATCGACAAGAGTACTAATTAAGCCTATTTTATATGAAAATGAAGTGAAACTAAAAAAGTTAGTGAGCAAACCAGTGTAAGTATTTTTACGGTAAACTGAGGTTATTGGGGACTGCTGATTACCTTTATCGATTAAAACGTCTAAAAGGGAAGCTTATTGTTATTTTCCTGTTCCATCGTAAATTTTATATTAGGATGTTGTTGATTAATGTAGTTAAAGAAATTAAGGGCATCATCTTTATTTTTAAACAAACAAAAAGTATCGTCAACATAGCGACGGTAAAATAAAACCGGAGAAGCGTTAAATTGTTCTAACCAAATCTTCTCATGGTGTCCCATAAAGAGATTGGCAAGGACAGGAGCAAGCGGCGAACCCATGCTTACACCATCGACCTGGTCATAATAATTACCATTAAATAAGAAATGGGTTTGAGATGTGGCAAAATTTAACAGTTTTTTAAGGTCATCTTCGTTTAGTTTAAGTTCAGGATTACCAGTTTTAATGTAACGTACCGCTAAATCAATAGACTCATTTAAAGGGATGTTAGTAAAAAGACTTTCAACATCAAAGGAAACCATAAATTTACCAGAAGTGTTTAAGTTGTTAAGTTCATTAACAAAAGAAAAAGTATCCCTAGCACAAAAATCGTTAGGTAAAAAAGGGTCTAACAGAGAACACAAATACTTAGCAAGACTGTAGTTGAAAGTTCCTATAGATGAGACTATTGGGCGAAAAGGAGGTGGAGAGTTGGGAGCGCGAGCCTTGTGCATCTTGGGGAGCCAGACAAAGGTAACGGAGTTGTTATTTTGGACAGACTGATATATAATAATTGTATTCTTAACTTAATATCTGATAGTAGTAAATTCAATAGGCTTGAACAAGATCCCACTTTAGCTAGAGAGGGTAGACTACAGCGTTTTCTTAGATCCCTTAAGAATAAAAAGGTTATAGATGCTGATACTTATAGTAAGATTTATCCATCGGGCTCGCAACCTGCTAGGATCTACGGGCTCCCCAAGATGCACAAGGCTCGCGCTCCCAACTCTCCACCTCCTTTTCGCCCAATAGTCTCATCTATAGGAACTCTCAACTACAGTCTTGCTAAGTATTTGTGTTCTCTGTTAGACCCTTTTTTACCTAACGATTTTTGTGCTAGGGATACTTTTTCTTTTGTTAATGAACTTAACAACTTAAACACTTCTGGTAAATTTATGGTTTCCTTTGATGTTGAAAGTCTTTTTACTAACATCCCTTTAAATGAGTCTATTGATTTAGCGGTACGTTACATTAAAACTGGTAATCCTGAACTTAAACTAAACGAAGATGACCTTAAAAAACTGTTAAATTTTGCCACATCTCAAACCCATTTCTTATTTAATGGTAATTATTATGACCAGGTCGATGGTGTAAGCATGGGTTCGCCGCTTGCTCCTGTCCTTGCCAATCTCTTTATGGGACACCATGAGAAGATTTGGTTAGAACAATTTAACGCTTCTCCGGTTTTATTTTACCGTCGCTATGTTGACGATACTTTTTGTTTGTTTAAGAATAAAGATGATGCCCTTAATTTCTTTAACTACATTAATCAACAACATCCTAATATAAAATTTACGATGGAACAGGAAAATAACAATAAGCTTCCCTTTTTAGACGTTTTAATCGATAAAGGTAATCAGCAGTCCCCAATAACCTCAGTTTACCGTAAAAATACTTACACTGGTTTGCTCACTAACTTTTTTAGTTTCACTTCATTTTCATATAAAATAGGCTTAATTAGTACTCTTGTCGATAGGGCTTATAAAATAAATAACAGCTGGCTTGGTTTTGATAACGACATTAAACAACTAACCTTGATTTTAAATAAAAATCTTTACCCTACTTATCTCATTAACAACGTTATCCGTAATTATTTAAATAAAGTCAGATCCCCACCCCATGTCGATAACCACAACGTAAATGGAAATGAAAATAATCGTGTTTGTTATTATAAACTTCCATACATTGGTAGATTCTCGGTTGTAACTCAGCGTAAAATTAAATACTTGACTAAAAAATATTGTAAAGATATAAACATTAAACTTGTTTTTAATTCTTTTAAATTACGTTCTATGTTCGGGGTTAAAGATTCTGTGCCCAGGTGCTTTCGGGCCCGTGTTGTCTACAAATTTCTCTGTGGCGGATGTTCCGCATCTTATGTCGGGGAAACCTCTCGACATCTTTCAACACGAATTCGAGAGCATTTGATCACGGACAAAAACTCTCATATTTTTAAACATTTAAACGAATCGCCTTCTTGTCGCCCTCTTTGCTCTGAGGATAGTTTTTCCATTCTGGACAGCGCTAACAGCTCTTTCACCCTTAAGATCAAGGAAGCGCTTCACATCTCTTGGGACAAACCTACGCTTAACAAACAGCTTTTTCATTATAACTTGCATCTTTCTTTTTAATTAACTTTATTCTTTTCATTTCTATTTACTTATTCCCGATTGTACATTTTATTTACCTTTATAGTTACCGATTTAATTGTTTACCTCACGTGTGTTATTAGGTTATGCAATATATTATAGCTTTATTTAGTTCTTGTATTTACTTAATTCGCTTCATTCATGATGTAACTGAAGATGAACATAGTATGTTCGAAACATGTCTTGCAATTTAAAAATCGTCGTCTTTTTTGTGAAATGTATATAATTTTCCATTTCAAAAATTTGTTTCATATTCGAGTACATTTTACCTTTATTTGACAACTCCATTTCGGAATTCCATTGTTGAAGAAACTGGTCTTTAAGATTAATCTCAATAAGACTACACAAATTTCTACTACTATTTACAACATGAGAATTCCAAATTATCGATAAACCAGTATGATCAAATAAATTCTTAATGATTTTATCCAGCCAATATTTTCCCATTTATGTAACGCAAGTTCATATAGTCTAAACACTAGCTTGTCTTGTCTCCCAGTTAAGATCTTACCCCAAAAATGTATCATTCTTGATTTAATTCTTATCAACACAGGAGAACGACCTAGTTCACCACCATATAACTTGGTGTTGATTTTCTAAAATTCAATATTACTTTGTAAAATTGTAACTCTAGTTGATCAATAACATTTAATTTCTCAAACCCCCACACCTCTGCTCCATAGGTTAATATTGGCATCACTAAAGAATCAAACATCTTTAGCTGTAAGTCTATGGGCATATCAATAGCTCTAGCTCTCGAGATTAAATATCTCATGGCTTTGTTTGCCTGGTTTTCGATAACTTTCATTGCACTCACGAAACGCCCATTACTTTTAAAAACAATACCAAGATAGTAAATTCTTTAACAATTTCAATTCTCTCATCATTGTATTTAAAAACAACCTCTTTACTCCGACCATTTTTTGAGAAGGTCATAATTTTCGTTTTACTAACATTAACTTTTAATCTCCATAAATTACTGTATCTATATAAAATATCTAAAGACTTTTGCAAATTTTCGGGTGAATCAGCAAGTCATGGTGTCATCTGCGTAAAGTAGTGAATGCAACCGGAAAATGTTCTGTCCGTCTATTTCAAAGTCTAAACCTTTGTTCCCAAGATTTTGAAACGATTTTTCCATATCATTAAGAAAAATTGCAAACAAAAGGGGTGACAAATTTTCTCCCTGCCTTACTCCCAAATTACATGAAAAAATTTCACTAAATTCACCTTCTTTTTCAATTACCGATTTAATATTATTATACATATTCACTATCACATTAAAACAATTACCCCTTATTCCAATATTTATCAGTTTCAACCAAAGACCTTTTCTCCATACTTACTGTATCAAATGCCTTTTCATAGTCAACAAAGGCAACATAAAGTTTTTTATTACTTAGCAAAGGAATAATTTATTATCAAATTCAAATTAAAAATGTGATCAATAGTAGAATAACCGCTCCGAAAGCCTGTTTGATCTTCATTTAGTAACTTATTTTTTTCTAGGTAAGAGGATATTCTTCTATTTAGTAAACCAGTAAACACCTTGCTCAAACAGCTCACTAGCGTTATACCCCTGTAATTGTTGGCTTCTGATTTCGATCCTTTATTCTTATAAATTGGTTTTATTATACCAATAAGCCACGATTCTGGGAAAATTCAAGCTTTAAGAATAATGTTGAAAATTTTCGTGAGTATACTAATCACTTTCTCGCTACTGTACTTATTCATTCATTCATTATTCCATCCAAACCCGGTGATTTATTATTTTTAAGCTTAGAGATAATGTACTTCACTTCATTTTCATTAAATAAATCATCTAAATCTGAATTATTACTTTCATTCAATTCCATGTCTGCATTTAATTCTTCATTTTCATCTATACCCTTATTAAGATTTTTGAAATGCTCGAATAAAGCGTTTAGAGTCACATCTTTAAGTGATTCCTTTCTTTTGTCTCTAATCATTGACCAGAATTGACGATGGTGTCTTGATTTAAGTTTTCGTAATTTTTCATTAAATTTCTTATTATGTTTTATTCCAAATTTATTCATGTTTTTTTTATATTCTTTTTTTGCATTAACCATTTTATCTCTTGTTGTGGCTGTTTTCAGTTTTATGTGAGCAGATCTCGATTTCAAAAATTTTCTTTGCTTATTTCTACACACTTCGCCAAACCAGGGTTTATCATTCTTAATTTTATTACTACTTCGGTTTCCTTTTCCTTTAAAAGTTTTGCTTGCACTTTCACATAAGATTTCATTCAGTTTGTTAACATTAACAGACGAATTGATTACTTTCTTTGCTTCATTGGTATTACCTTTATTGTTACTATTATCAAAATTACTTAAGACACTTTCCAAGCTTGTTAAATCATTATTAGTTATATTATTATTAAAGTTTTCAATATTTTTATCTGTGTAATCATGATACAGCTTTAATCTTTTATCAGGAACTCTATTTGGTTCTTCTCTTTTTTTAACACCATTATCTGTATTGTTATTTCTTCTCACTGCTGAATGTCTACCTAATGAAATTGAAGTGGAACAATGCACATCAGAGAACAAAGGATTGAAATCGTCAATGCAAAAATCACTACAGGCACATAAAACATCTGAACTACCGATTGCATAGTCAATAAGTGTTTTATCCTTACATGTTACTTTTCCCACTTTTTTATCCTTTCCTATCCGACCATTCATTATAAACATATCACTGTTTTTACACACATCAATCAACTTATCACCGTATGAGTTTTTTGTTTTGTCTTGCGAAAACCTTTCTGTCGGAATTTCTGATTCACGCAATGCCTTCAGATTTTCAATAGCTTCATTTGAGATATCTTCTGATTCAAATCCAACCTCGCTTAGCATGTCATCATCAAATTCTATATAATCACTAATAGTTTTTGTTTTTGCATTAAAATCCCCAACCATCAATATACTATAACCTTGTTCTTTTAGCTTAAATATATCTCTTTCTAAATTATCAAAACTATCATTATCCAAATATGGTGACCCTATTGGAGGAATATAAACAAACCCTATAGTGCTATTTTCTTTGCGTTTTCGAACAGCTTTTTTTCCTCTTTTAACAACACAACTGTTTCGGAATCAAGTTCCACATCTACTTTTGAAAAGTCGCTAACCCTATCATTGATTCCAATAAAAATTCCTCCTGATCTATTTCGTTTATTCTTTTTCCTGTTTCTTATGTGCGTGATTTTGAAACCCGGTAAATTAAAATCATCATAATCATCAGTTTTAGATTCTACAAAGCTAATAATATCATAACCTTGGATTTTACTCAAAAACTCTGGAATTCTTGTCTTACTTCTTAAATCATTAACATTAATAAACAATATTCGCACCTTGCTCTCTTCATCACCTCCATGACTTCCTTATTTTGCACCAGCGCCAGCTGCGTTTCCGTTGACAGCAGGCCTTTCTGTTCTCTCGTTTAGTACCACCAACTGATTATCAACATATAGCTTGTCTACGTTGAATCTCACCTGTCTCCCTTCTTTTTTCGCCTTCTTGAAGATTGGCCAGAGCAACTTTCGCTTTTCTTCTATCTCACGTGGGAATTGCTCCGACCCGACACACCAATGTTAGTATCAGCCAAGTTCTTGGCCGCAAACTTCACCTTCTCCTTCTGCTTGAAGCTTGAAAATTTTGCCACAATTGGTCTAGCCCTTCTTTCTCCTTCCCTGCTGTACTTTTGCCCCATACGATGCACTCTTTCAAAATGAACCTCTTCTCTGATTCCCATCTTTGTGTGGATTACATCGCTAACTAAATCCTCCGAGCTTATGTTGTTGTTCTCAGCTTCTTCAATATTGAAGAATATAAGGTTATCCCTCATCGACCTAGCTTGTATGTCAATAACTCGATCTTCCAGTTTCTTTATCCTTTCAGATTCCTTCCCTTCATTTCCTCTAATTTCTGTCACCTGACTTTCCAAAACCACTATCTTTTCTTTTAATTCTACATTCTCATTTCTGATTTCTCTAATCTCTTCTTGTGCTTTCATCAAAGCGTAATTGTTTTCTCTGACCAATCGTTCTATGCCATCTAATTTGTCAAGCTTCTCAGCGTACACAGAAAAACTCTTAAACATCGAACTTATTTCTTCTAGTCTTCTATTTACATCAGCCATTAAATCTTCATTGTGTTCTCTTGCTCTTGCGAATGGCTGAGGTGGTCGTTTCCTCACACCCGTATCTTTTTCAGCCACACGATTCATGAAATTATCTAAATCTTCTAAAGGATTATAATCACTGGCATTGCCCTTCGATCTTTTTTCTCCAGATGCTTGTCTGTTTGGTGTTATAGTAACTGTTGCTGATCTTTTTACTGCTGCTGCCATTTTACTAAAAATAATTCTCTTAGTTTATCTTAGCTTAACAGAGCAAAAAAACACGTCTGCTCACCGTCAGTACTTTCATCGCAAAATTACAGAGCGACAATGCCTACTTCTAAAATTGGTAGGATTTTTTGACATGATTGCTCAATCCCACGTCAATCAGCCACGCGCGAGCATAACATGGCGCCTTCACAGCAGAATACAGAGAGAGATATACAAAATAGACATTTTATCGATCAAAAGTTCTTTTTCATTCAAAATTCCACGACTCCTGCAGCCCATGCTACGACTTATAATATTTCAGTGTGGAAAAACGGACTGAAAATTGTTGCCTCGATTTTATAATTTTGTTCAGCTGGAAATGTGGCGACCCCCTGACAGAAATCTCTCTCATCCTAATTTTTGCAGTGTCTTCAACTCGGCAAAGCAAAAAAGAATTACAAAAAAGTTTCAGAGCAGAAAGATAAAAAAGAAATGAGACTCAGTTTTGCTTTTCTTCAATCTCTTTTACCGACATTGAATCAGTTAACTTCCAGAATTTACTTTCAAAAGGATTTGCAAGTTTGCTTGCCTTCGGTAACGGGCAAAACGGGCAGGAAAATAAGACAAGACCTACCCTACCCTTTTTGAGAAACTTGCCTTTGTTCAGGGCCTCCGACGGGATCTGAAAAGTGGGGGGCCAAACTTTCATAAAAAAATACCAATTACGTAGGGTAGCACGCAATGACCGTAAGGTCATTGCCCTAAACAGCTGGGGGTCTGGGGGCGCTGTAAGCCCCCCAGTGGGTCCAGGGCAGAGCCCTGGCAGGGGTCCAGGGGGCGGAGCCCCCGGAAGCTTACGAGATTTTGTCATATTTGAGGCCTTAAAATGGCTTAGGATGCTGAAAATTCTCCTTGTGCGCTATAAAAAAAACACCACAAATAGACATACAGCCCCCGAATATCCACCCATTAGCAGAAAATGACAGTCAGCAAGCGCTGAATTTGAATGAATTGTGTTTACGTTTACCGAAACATCATTTTTCCCTACAACAAAATGTGTCTTTTTAACTGGACTTAACATTGTTGTTTCTTGAAAATATGGCTGGCTTCAGTTTTAGTTACTCAAAATAAAATGCAAATTTAAGCAGTTCAAGACGATGATGACATTCTCAAATAACATGAAAAATGAAATCTGTAACACTTGTCACAAAGTGTGATAGGCACTTCCATAACTAAATACTATACTATTCTCTCGATAAAGGGTAAAATACAGTTGACATCCGCTATCTCGACTGCCCGCTATCTCGAACGATTTTCCATTTCCCCTCGTTTTGGTATAAGGATTTGTATAGAAAAATCATCCGCTATCTCGAACCCCGTTATCTCGAACATTCGCTGTCTCGAACCATTTTCGATTTCCCATGGAGGAAAACCTGCTCTTTATCTCGAACTTTGCCAAATTTTCTGCTGAACTGGATAAAGACACAAGCTGAAAATATGTATAAGTTCGCCTAGCGGAGCGGGAATGGTTGCAGCTAAGTGATATGCTGCCCATGTATAAAATAGATGAAGCTGTTCTCTTTCGAGATGTGCTGCATCGCCATTATCTCAATTTCACCAATAGTAGGGATGAAAGCAGATGAGCTTTGACTCCTATGTAAAAAATACCTGACTTGTTTGATGAAATATGGGGCCAGTAACCCTGCATGTTAATCGGGGTTCCTTTTCTGACTTAAAAACTATAATTTTTTTATATTTAGATGGGGCATCCGTTATCTCGAACATTCGCTATCTCGAACAAATTCCAGTTTCCCTTCAGAGTTCGAGATAGCGGATGTCAACTGTAAAACAAAATACTTGAGGTTGTTAGAAATTTCACAGCCCTACTAAACAATACCCTGAGTACGCCATCACCCCCCTTTCACTCCTCTCCTTTACTCTGTGATACTAGTCTAAGGCATTAAAACAGTTCGAAACAAATTTCATAAAGGCATACTTCGCAAAAAAGTGGGGGGCCAAGGCCCCCGGCCCCCTTCGTCGGAGGCCCTGTTGTTTCTCTCGAGACTGATTCTACCAGATATCTTAATGCGAGAAGCACACGAAGAAATAAACTTGACTTGACGTTTTGTAATAATATTATCGATAAACTCTAAATCTATCTGTGGGGGGTGAAAGGGGGTATTGAAATACGAAGATACGCCTACTCTTGATGAGTAAATACGAAAATCCGCTAATTTTTCCAGTAAAATACGAAATCAGTTAATCTTTAATGACGAAATTTGTTAATATTTAATGTTGTTACTTTTTTTTAATCCGCAATTCAATGCTACCTTTTTACAGGCATGGTTGCTAAGTTTAATCTGAGTATAATCTAAAAAGAACAACCAAACAAATAACTGAAAAAGCTCTATAACAATATCAATGAGAACAAAGAATGTGGGAAATTCATGGCTCACGGGGACGTTTTAGAGTTTCATTGACCTTTTATAGATCTAGTGAAAGTGTAGACTTGCTCTAAGTCTATTTCTCAAAGTCCTTCTCCAAAGGTCCACTATTCCGTGGTAACAAAGGAGAGTGCGAGAGAAATATTTCTCTCGCACTCTCCTGTGTCTTCACGGAATGACAGACCCTTGGAGAAAGACATTGAGAAATAGACTTGGGTCAAGTCTAGTGAAAGTGCAGCAATGAAGTGGGGCGATCGGCTTTGCGTAGGCTCTTTCATTAGCATTGAGCTAGGAATGGAATACAAGAGCTAGGAATGGAATACATGTTAGCTGTACTATAAAGGACTGTTCTTTGTTTAGTGAACAGGTTGAGGAATTGGGGTACACCTAAATTGAATTTGGAAATAGTGTCAATTTAGGAGTACCCCAATCCCTTTACTTGTTCTCTAAACTCATTTAGCCAATCTTACTCAATGGCAGCGAGGTCTAGGCTACATTATCTGATCATCAAATTCTCTCAACTAAGGATTCACATAATACATTTGGCAGACCACTCACATTCAAGAAATGTATTTGTTGTTGATCCTTACAGCTCTTCCACATCTTCCACACCAACCAGAAACGTCGATCTCACATCGAGCTCAGAATTCATTAGATCCCCATCGTCTTCCTCAATACTTGAGTCGTACTCGAGATCAGTTGCTCCAGCTTCGTCTTCAGTACTGTTCGTTTGAAGGTAATCATTCACAGCATCTTTATGGAATGCAAAGCTATTTTTCTCTGTGATGGCTTGCTCTCTTTTCTGCTACCAGCAAAAAGATTAATTTCATCATCATTATCAATCTTGAAAATGCTTGACCAACTCTGATCACTAAATAGTGCCCCTTTCCTGTAAGGTGTCAAGATATAATCATAATTCTTAGCATAATACACCATTTTATGGGAGTGAGTAGCAAGATTGACAATGCTAATTCCTTGGTTGTGGGCAACATAGATATTTTGGTTGTTGAAACACATACTAATTGACGATCTCTTCAATATTGCTGGCACAAATACCGTATCCATCGTACTTTAAGTTAATCGATATCACTTTTTTCGAGCTCAGGTCGGCAAAAAAGAGCAGCTCCTTGTCCACGATTGCAATAGCTTGAATATGATTAGATGTTTCAACGTTTGGGAAATTTATTTGTGTTTTCTTGTAGCCTTTAGTTTCATACTCGACCTCTTTTCCCTTCAAAAGATTCTTTGCCTTCTCACGAGCATCAGCCAATGTTCCAGTTAGGCGGAAGTGAAACCGCTCTTCAAGATTCTTCCGGCGTTCCTTGGTACTGTAGTTACTTTGCTTAGAACCATTTGCAATTTGTTCGCTTCGAGCTCAAACAAAGAACTGGCCCATCTCAAGAGCGTAGAAATGCGACACCTCCTTTGCAATGCACCTGATTAGATGGCATATCTTTTGCGATAACAGCAAATGCTGTCAACTGGGCTGTGCAGGCGTGCATGATACAATGCTGAGGAACCATGCTTGTTGTCCCATGATAAGAAAACTAGCCAGCCATAACTTGCCAATCAGACACTAACTGGTGATGGGTACATACCTAGCCTGTTGTCGGTTGTAAACTTATCAAGCTCTGGAATTATTGTATGGCATACATATCCCATCTTTGAAAGAAATGAGGTGAAGGAATGGCTACACACCACAAAGTCAAGACACAAGATGGATCCTGGCGATCTTTATTTTTTACATGATCGCTTTTGGGGATATGCCTTCTCATTTTCGACATAGTGCTTGGGCAGGAACGATTACGTAAGGTGTGCAACAATGCAATGTTCCCTCTTTCACTGCCAAGCTTCAGCCACCAGTTAGCAAAGGAACCCTTCAAACTTTTTCCAACGTGTGGGCAATCTGACAGAACTGTCAAAAGTGTAGCGCTAGGGTCTATTTCTTCCTTTTCAATAATGCTTCAAATCTGTTCGAAAGCACCTTTATTACCTGTCTCGCAGTCAGCTGTTATGACAAGTATAGCTCTTCTGATACAAATTTGTTACCATAATTATGCTACAATTGACCTAAATTATGCTGCATTTTGAAAGATTATGCCAAACGACGGTGTGCAGAGAAAAAAGAGGCTGTGTTTAGTTTAGCCAGTTCTAAATTATGCTAAAATTAGGAAAAATATGCTAAGTGACCACACGTTAAAAAAACTATGCTAACAGCATAAAACTATGCCACAATCTTGGACAAAAATTACTGGACATTTGATGGAACTTTCTAGTCCCCCCTTCCTCCAAGATCAATGTTGTTATTGGGTTTGAATTTAAGGCTTGATGGGAGCAGGCGCATTCTCGCTGAAATCTTACAATAGAACAACATTGATTGGTGGGGGGGGGGCAATGGAATATTAACATCGATCACAAACAGTCCGGATATATTTTGTCCAAGATTGTAGGTCTGGCCACACGGGCCTCATTCATATCACCATGATATCACGCAGTCTTTTTAATCTCCACCCAAAGGATCTGAAAATCCGTTAGAAACGACAGTAAAATACAAAAAACGTCTTGAAGTATAGGAAAAATACGCGATCCGCCAAATAAACAAAATACGAAAATCCGTCTTGTAAAATTAATAAATATGAAATCCGCTCCTTGAAATCAGTAAAATACGCCGATCCGCCAAGCCTTTCACCCCCCACCTATATGCAGTACAGTCAGTACAATCCTATTACAATCCTACAATTCCACGATCCTACAGATCCAAACAATTCCTACAACAATCCTCACAAATCCTACAAGTCCTGCCTTTGTCTATTTGGTTACAATACTTATACTCTAAGACGAATCAATAGAATATTACAAACAACCAATCAGATTACATGAAACAATTTACGTACATTACGTTGACTAATTTCCTTGTTCTTATTTTCACATTTCATGTTGCTCACGAACTTCTAATTCTTTCGTCAATGCCGTCAACATTTCTTTCATTGACCATTCTTGGTGATTTTTAACTTCTCTTATCATGTTGTACAGGATCTCTTTCGGTATTTCATCCATTAGTACAGGAACAATAATGCTTGAATATTCGTTTTGGTTGACTCCAAGCGCTTCTAATCCTCGAAAGTGTATTTGAATTACACCATGTAACTCGCGCAAATTTTCAGCCTCATCCTCGCCTTGTCTAATCATAGGTGCGTTTATTAATTCATTCATATGAGTTCTCTTTATAAGGCCCGGTTTCGCAAATCTGTTGACCAATAGCTCCTTAGCATGAGTATAGTTTCTTTCTGATAGTTCAAATCCACTAATGACATTCAAAGCTGGTTCTTCTAAATAGTGTTTCAAATAGTTAAACTTGTCTATCACCGAAAGTTCGTTATTTTCTTCAATAGCACTGTTAAAATTGTCCCAAAATTCCTGCCAGTCTTGTGGCTTTCCTGTGAATTTTCTAATTTCTAATTTCGGGAGTTTAGCTCTTATTTTAATGTTACTTGACTTACTTGATTCTTTGTCCCGTTCCATTTCAGTAAGTTCTTCTATCAAAATCAGGGCATAATTGACATCTTCAGACAATTTTCCAACTTCGGCCATTTCTTTCCTCAAAGCTTCTTCTTTTCCATCGATTTCGATTTCGTTCAAAATGTTCAGAATTTCTTCGTCTTATTTCTTCACAATCTCCAAGCGTTCTCTAATCTGCGTTCCAAGTTGTTTTAGAGTTCTCGATTCCGTCTTTCCAGCATCTGGCAATTGTTTCAATCTTACAATCAACCCATTGACATACTCTCTATGTACAAAACGAAGTCTTCTCTTTTTCTTTATTTCTGCTTCCATGTCTCTCATGCCTTCTTACTCACATAAAGAATCCGGTTCGTTCGGTGGACCATATGTTGAGAAACTTGCCTTCGTTTCTCTCAAGACTGATTCTACCAGATATCTTAATGCGAGAAGCACACGAAGAAATCAGCTTGACTTGACGTTTTGTAATAATGTTATTGTGATGAACCCAGCAAAAGAATACGAGAAAATTCAAATAACAGCTTCAATCTCTTCTTATCAATCTCAAAAATAACCTTTTTACTCCAAACCAAAACTAATCTCTCTACTACAATTACCATACGCCCTAAACACACGTTTTCCAGGAAAGTGCCCAGACTCCTAGATACCAGGCTCCTCTACACTCCCCCCTCCTAAAAACAAGCTCAATAGTGAAAACAAATTAAAGATAAAATAGCAAACATAACTAAAGTATAACTAAAGGAGTTATTCTCCACGTTTTTTTTTGTTTTTTTTTTTTGCAAAGTCAACATAACGAAGAGTCACTGTCTCAATACTATATACAGAATAACGAAGAATCAAGAGTCATTTCTCTGAATTTATATACAAAACGAATAGTCTATTCTTGAGTAAACTGTCTTCTGCATTGCGTAGTTCAATAGTCTGATACAACAACTCCATACCTTTCCGGTGGCTGTCTATTCCTTCGAAGATTATAACGATGTGGAACTGCGGGTCTTTCATTGTGCTCTACCATTCGACGCTGATGATTAGTAGGCACGTAATACTCTTCTTCATCCGAATCGCTGCTACTACAGAATGCGGTATCTGAGTAGGAAACTTCATCGTAGAGACCATTAGCTGGACTAAATTTCTTTAAGCTGTCACAATGAACATATCTCCGTTTTCCATCTAGCATAGACTCAATTTCACAATTGTTCTCGATAACAGCAATTACGCGATATGGCCCATAGTACTTGTTTTCAAGTCCTGATGCTCTGAAGTTTTTATAAAGTACGACATCTCCAACTTGGAACGTTTTACTTTGCGATACACGATGTTTCTGATCATAGTTTTTCTTTTGCTTCTCTTGAGCTTTATCAATACGACTCGTGACAAAACTATTAAGATCTTCGTGGCGCTTTTTTAAGCCAACAAGATAGTCAGCATTATCCTGATTGAGATTATTTTCATGATCATTCGCTAGAGTGACATCAAAAGATACTTGCGGTTCGCGACCGTATAGCATTTCAAATGGAGAAACACCTGTACTTTCTTGCTTGCTAATTCGATATGCTAGAAGTGCCGAAGGAAGTAGTATATCCCAGTTGTCTTGATCTTTATTAACTTTCATACGCAACAAAAGTTTAAGAATACCATTAAAACGCTCGCAAAGTCCATCAGATTGCGGATGGTAAGGTGTAGTACGACGCTTATTTATACCAAATAACTGACACATGCTTTTGAAAAGATGAGATTCAAAATTACGACCTTGATCAGTTAATAATACAGTGGGCATTCCATGTCTTGAGAAGATTTGCTCTAAGACTTTGACTACCGTTGCAGCTTCTTGGTTAGGCAATGGCTCTGCCTCAGCATATTTAGTGTAATAATCTATGACGGATAAAATATATCTGTTACCTTGTCGTGTTGTCTTCAATGGTCCGATGATATCTACACCAACCATATAAAAAGGCTGTGATTTAACTTCAATAGGTTTCATTGGTCGACGAGGCGTTGGAATGATCTTATTTTTTGCACACAGTTCACAGCTTGAACAATAATCCTCAACAGCTTTATGAAACGCAGGCCAGTAGAAACGTCGTTGAATCATATCAAAGGTTTTGTGAACACCAAAATGGCCAATTGACTCGTGAACTTCCTTGAGAATTTTACTTGTAAGAAATTGAGGAATAACAATTTGTATTTTCTCGACTCCAGTATTATCAATCCATTTTTTACACAATAAGTTACCATCGAAGCATAAGGTGTCAAACACGCGATAAAAGGATCGGAGACAGTCAGAGTCATCCTGCTGAAGTTTATCTGGTTTCTGATTTTTACGCAACCAATCTTTCACGATAAGAATATCCGAATCTAAATCCTGGGAAGCTTCCAATTCGTCGCGTGAAAAATAAGATATCTTTATTCCTTGTACATGAGCTCTAGAAAGCGCATCTGCGTGTTGCATCATTGAACCTGGTTTGTGCACTATAGTATAGTCGTACTGTTCCAGTTTTAAGATCCATCGGGCTAGCTTTCCATTGGGTTGCTTAATTTTTCGGAGCCATGCTAAAGCCTGGTGATCCGTGAAGATCGTGACTTTAGTACCATAAATGTAAGGGTGAAAATACTGTAAAGCCCATACGACAGCGAATGCCTCTTTTTCAGTTGTTGTCCAGTTTTCTCTGCTGAAGAAAAAGCTTTGGAGGCAAAAGAAATTACTTTTCATCACCTTGTTCACACTTTTGCGCCAAAACTGCACCAACACCAATGTCACTGGCGTCAGTATACAACACAAATTCACCGTTTTCATGTGGAAAAGCTAAAACTGGGCTAGAAATCAATTGTTCTTTCAAATCATTGAATGCTTTTTCACATTGGGTATCCCAAACAAACTTCATGTTTTTCTGTGTTAGCTTATTCAAAGGTGAAACAATCTCAGTAAAACCAGCAATAAATCTGCGATAATAAGAAGCCATTCCCAAAAATCTGCGCAGCTCCGTTAGATCTCTAGGTCTCGGAAAATCCTTGATAGCTGTTATCTTTGACGGATCTGGAGAGAGTCCTTTATCAGAGATTGTGAAACCAAGAAAGTTGACTTCTTGTTTAGCAAAATAACATTTCGTAGGCTTAAGGAGTAGACCTGCCTGGCGTATAGCTTCAAAGACCTCTTCTAAGTTTTTGCAGTGTTCATCCAAATTTCTTCCTACGACCAGTACGTCATCAAGATATACCAAACATTTCTTAGGTTGCAGGCCTTCGAGGACTCTTGCCATCAATCGCTGAAATGTTGGAACCGCATTTGCTAGGCCAAACGGCATACGATTAAATTCTAAAAGGTTACCACCAGGTATTACAAAAGCTGTTTTCTCTTTACTGGATTCGTCAAGTTCAACTTGCCAGTATCCCGACGCAAGATCTAACGTAGAGAAATAATTCTGTCCTGCTAACGAGTCAATTAAATCGTTTATTTGTGGCAAAGGGTAGGCATCTTTGATAGTTACGTCATTAACTTTTCTAAAATCCACACAGAATCTCCATGACCCATCTTTCTTTCTAACTAGAACAATTGGACTTGCCCATGGAGACTTACTTGGACGAACAATTCCATTGTCAAGCATCTCATTGACCTGTTGCTCAACTACAGGCTTTAGAACATTGGGGAGTCTCCGTGGCAATTGTTTAATGGGGGTAGCTTGTCCTGTCTCTATCTTGTGGTGTACCACAGAAGTAGCACCAAGTTCATTTAAACCCTTAGCAAAAAGTGAATTGTACTTCTGCAAAAGTTGCTGCAATTTTTGTTTTTCAGTTTCTTTTAAATGACCCAAATCAAAAGAATGCTCAACATTTAAATCATCTTCATTTTCCTGTAAGGCCGGCTCATCAATTTCAACATGCTCTAATGAACCCAAATTTGTACCTTGATACAGTTTGACAGATTCTTTTCCAGGGTTAATTATTTGAATGGGAACTGACTGATGATTTGGTCTAACTATTACCCTGGCAACCAATATTCCTTTAACAGCAAGTTCAATGTTAGGCTCTAAAATACTTTCTTCAAGTGAGGGATTTTTAATAAGAGCCCTTTGTACAACCTCATGTTCTGCTGGAATGACAACATCCTCATTTAGGGTGACAATTGAAGGATTAACTACAGAAGAGTCATGAATGTAAAGAGGAAAGTCATCTTCTGGAAATTTTATTTGTAAATGCACTGTATCAATGATTGCCTTGGAATTTAACAAGAAGTCTAATCCTAGTATGACTTCATCGCCTATTTCTTTTGCCACATAAAATTCTTGAGAAATAACAAGGTTCTCATCAAGCTTGACAGGCAAAACAACTTTTCCCAAAATTGCAATAGGTGAACAGTTTGCAGCTTCTGCTACAATATCTGCAGGTGATAGAACAATCTCACTGTTTACTTTTATGGACTCCCACTGACTATGGCCTAATAGGGAAACAGAAGCACCAGTGTCCACTACACAAAGTGAGTCAATACCATTTACTTTGGCTTCTAGCATCATTACTTTCTTCTTATTAGCTGCTGCAGCTGCTGTAAGCCTTATCTTATTAGAATCTTGCTTCACAGTAGCCTGTGCCTGTGGTTTCGCAAGCTCACTATTAGGCTGATTAGGGGCTTGCTCTGCTGTTCTAGGGCGGACACTATTGTCATTATTAAAAGGGCAATATGTTGCTATATGTCCTTCAACCCCACATTTATAGCAAGAAGGTGGCCCTCTTGACCTCTGATTAAAATTCTGTTGACCTTGAAAGCTACCATGATGTTGAGGAATACCCAAGTTGGATCTACAATTTCGGGCAATATGACCCTTCTTACTGCATCTGTAACAAACTTTGTTATTGTAAAAAGAAGAATTCTTTAACATACCATCAGCAAGATTAGGTGTAGGGCACTGATTTGCAAGGTGACCCCAACCATTACATTTATGACATACTTTTGCTGACACGACTGGTCTACTTGCTGCAACTTGAAATACATTTGGTTGTGCAAAGCCTCTGCTGATTTTCCTAACGTTTCCATGGTGGAATTTGCAGCTTCAAATCTTCTTGCCGTCAAAACTGCCTCATCAAGGGTATTTGGTGGCTCTTGGAGCAGCTTGCTCTGTGTCGCTCTGTCCTTTAAGCCCAAGATAAATTGATCAACCAAACGACTTGAATATTCTTCCCCTTTGAATCCACATTTTGAACCGAATTCTCTCAGCGCTATGGCGTAAGAATCAACACTTTCTCCCACATTCTGCATTCTCTTATTGAAATAATATCTCTTTTCTGTAATTGTTTGATTCCTTTCGAAAAGAGTTTTTAATAGCTCAATCCAGTCTTTCCATGCAGTGGCCGTTTCTGGTAATTCGATTGACTCAGCTAAACGAAATGCATCCTCATTTAGATTGAATAATAATGCAAGTCTCTTTCTTTTGGAATCTGTGAGTTCCACTGCTTCGAAATACAACGATAACTTTTTGACAAACAAAGTGAAATCTTCGCCAATTATATATTTGTCCGGTCGACGAAATAAACTATACTTGAAATGATTATTCTCTGGTCCAGGGGCGGCAGCTCCTTCTTCTTCTTCCTCGTGCGCCATGTTTATTTAGGCCAACACTCACTATTTACAAGAATGATTTACACGTATTTGCATAAGAATCTCGGTAGGACCTCCAAAATGTGATGAACCCAGCAAAAGAATACGAGAAAATTCAAATAACAGCTTCAATCTCTTCTTATCAATCTCAAAAATAACCTTTTTACTCCAAACCAAAACTAATCTCTCTACTACAATTACCATACGCCCTAAACACACGTTTTCCAGGATAGTGCCCAGACTCCTAGATACCAGGCTCCTCTACATTATCGATAAACTCTAAATCTATCTGCAGCACAGTCAGTACAATCCTATTACAATCATACTATTCCACGATCCTACAGATCCAAACAATTCCTACAGCAATCCTCACAATCCTCACAAATCCTACAAGTCCTGCGTTTGCCTATTTGGTTACAATACTTATACTCTAAGACGAATCAATAGAATTTTCCAAACAACCAATCAGATTGTTCTTATTTTCACATGGCTTTTTTACATAAACAATACCCCATAGATCTTAAGATGAAACTATACATGAATTTCCTTCTACAAATCCATGAAACATAAGATTTCCTGAGTACAATATTGAGAGATTATCTATTGTAGCGATGGTAACATTGTTACTATGCACGCCATTCTCTTTTCTTTCACATTTCTTTACTTCTTCCTCCTCATTAACACTTGCGCTTTTCTTTACTTCACACTCGCTTTTATTTATCCCTGCATCTCTTAACAACCGCCTTGTTTTTATTTGATTATTGTAAATAGATTTTTAGTTAGAATTTGAAATATTATGGTGCACACACAAAAATTGAGTTTTCTGAATTGATATTCTATGCAGCGCAAGAGTTTGGTGAGATCGTTTTAATATTCATAGATTAAAGATTTAAATGCTTAGTATACATGTTTCATATTACTAAATTGGTGACCACGTTTATTTGTTGTTCGTTATTTTCATCGCTGTTTTATTCATCATCACACTGTTATATATCTTGCACTTCAACGTCATACAAATCACTAATCGCTAACATGAATGATTCGATTTCAAACACCAATTCTTTTTCAACTTCGTCACCGCCATCAGAAGCTGAAATTCAAACTTTGAGATCACAGATAAACACTCTCGCTAGTATCGTCAAAACGTTGAAATCACACATACAAAATGAACAGCGCAATGAATCATTAGAACAACCTAATTCTCAATCAAGCTCAAACTGTTGTTGGTATCACGAAAAATTCAGATCTCAAGCTCGCAAATGCATTTCACCATGTAATTTCGCCAATACTTCTAGCTCACAACACACTCAGGAAACATCTCACGCTGCCATAGCTTCAAAAAGTCTTCCTGCTTCACACAATTCAAAACAAAGTCGCCTATTTTATGTAACCGATCGTTACTCCGGTACAAGATTTTTGGTTGATACAGGCGCTGATGTCAGTGTTCTACCTTGCAAACCTGCTGATAAACGTTCAAACAACTCTTCATATCTCGCACTTCAAGCTGTAAATAAATCCTCCATTTCGACTTATGGTGAAAAATCAATGACTCTTGATATCGGACTTCGCCGTAATTTTCGATGGATCTTTATAATCGCTGACATTCCGATTCCTATCCTTGGTGCAGATTTTTTATCATATTTTTCACTCAAAGTTGATATACGTAATCGACAACTCACTGACACAACAACCAGCTTAAACATCCACGGCATCCATTGTTCTGACAAATCACCAAGCCCTATGTTTGCCATTCCAGATTTCTCCTCACCTTACAAGGCTCTTCTACAGAAATTTCCGACCATATCTCGACCACGTTATGATGAATCTTCTGTCAAACACACCATAACACATCACATACGTACTCGTGGTCCTCCTGTTTTCAGTCGCCCTCGCCGTCTCGCTCCTGATCGATTAGCAATCGCTAAAAAGGAATTCGATCACATGCTTCAATTAGGCATCATCAGACACTCAGAAAGCAGTTGGTCATCTCCACTTCACATGGTACCCAAGCCTACCCCAGGTGACTGGAGGCCTTGTGGTGATTATCGTGCACTTAACAACGTCACAATTCCTGATCGATACCCTATCCCTCATATTCAGGATTTCACTGCCTCACTGCATGGTAAAACCATCTTTTCAAAAATCGATTTGGTACGAGCATATCATCAGATTCCAGTCGAGCCCAGTGACATTCCAAAAACTGCCATCACAACTCCATTTGGTTTGTTTGAATTTACTCGAATGCCTTTTGGACTTCGTAACGCTGCTCAAACATTCCAACGTTTTATCAATCAAGTTTTACAAGGTTTTGATTTTGTCTATGCATACATTGACGACTTACTCATCGCCAGTTCTTCAGAAACAGAACACATTCAACATCTAGAACTGCTTTTCACACGTCTTACTGAATATGGCATAGTCATCAACCCTTCAAAATGCACATTTGGTTCATCTTCACTTGAATTTCTTGGCCATCAAATTTCAGCCAATGGAATTTCTCCTCTTCCAAGCAAAGTTCAAGCTATACAAGAATTCCCACCACCCAATTCTCTTCGCAAACTTCGAGAATTTCTTGGCCTAGTTAATTTCTACCGCCGTTTCATACCTCAATGTGCCTCAATCATACAATCACTCACAGATCTACTGTCCACTAAACGCAATAAAGCTACCTTCAAGCTCACAGATGAAGCTCTATCTGCTTTCAATGCCATCAAATCTGCTATCACTCAAGTTACACTACTTGCTCATCCATCACCAGATTCTCCATACTGCCTAATGGTAGATGCTTCAAATACTGCAGTAGGTGCTGTTCTTCAACAAAACATCAAGGGCACATGGCAACCTATTTCGTTCTTCTCAAAGAGATTACAGCCTGCAGAAGTCAAATACAGCACATTTGGTCGCGAATTGCTCGCTGTTTATCTTGCCATTCGTCACTTTCGCTATTGTCTCGAAGGTCGCGAATTCTACGTTCTTACAGATCATAAGCCTCTAACGCATGCTTTATCATCTTCTCCTGATCGTCACTCTCCGAGAGAAATTCGTCATCTGGATTTCATATCCCAATTTACGTCCGACATCCGTCATATTCATGGCAAAGATAATGTCGTGGCTGATGCACTTTCACGTATGCACATCAACTCAATTCAACCAGCATCACCAGTGGATTTCACAGAACTCTCCACAGCTCAACAACAAGATCCAGATCTACCAAACTTGAAAGTATCATCATCATCACTTCGCTTGAAAGAATTTCCTCTTCCTCACTCTCCTGGTACGATCTTATGCGATATATCCACAGACAATCCTCGACCGTATGTTCCTCCTTCTCACAGACGTTTAATCTTCGACAACCTACATTCAATTTCACATCCTGGTATACGTGCTACACAGAATCTACTCACTGAACGATACGTATGGCCCGGCATCAACAAAGATATACGGAACTGGACACGTAACTGTATTCAATGTCAAAAATCTAAAATTCAACGTCACACTGTCGCACCTCTTGGCACTTTTTCGACACCTGACGCACGTTTCGATCATATTCACATCGATATTGTTGGCCCAATTCCTCCATCTAATGGCAATCGCTATCTTTTAACATGCATCGATCGATTCACTCGCTGGCCAGAAGCAATTCCCATCTCTGATATTTCAGCTGAGACTGTTGCTCGCAATTTCATTACTCACTGGATTTCTAAATTTGGCATACCATCTACAATCACAACTGATCGTGGCTCTCAATTTGAATCTTCGCTTTTCAAATCCCTCACTGCACTACTTGGTATTAAACGCATTCGCACAACCTCTTATCACCCCTGCGCTAATGGAATGGTAGAAAGATTTCACCGCACTTTGAAAGCCTCATTGAAAGCCCAGCCAGATTCTACCAAATGGTCTGAAACGTTACCACTGATTCTCCTTGCTATCCGCACCACCATTAAAGCTGATCTTAACTGTTCACCTGCACAACTAGTTTATGGCACTACTTTACGTTTACCTGGTCAATTTTTCACATCATCTAACAACATTGCTAACCTTGATCCAACACTTTATGCTGATCGTCTTCAACAAGCAATGCAACAATTACAACCTTTTCCACTTCGAGAGCAATCAACTTCATCCCACATTCCGAAAGACTTGGACAATTGCACTCACGTTTTCGTTCGACACGACGCTGTACGCAAACCATTACAAGCACCTTATGATGGTCCATATAAAGTCCTCAAACGCACTCCTAAGCACTTCACTCTCGACATTAAAGGTAAGCACCAAAACATCAGCATTGATCGCATTAAAGTTGCACATCTTGATACTGATCTCCTTTCGTCTGCCGATACAGCACCGCCCTTGTCATCACCCATTGCACTGCATACACCTTCTTCACCATCTTCAGAACTTCCATGCACTACACGTTCTGGAAGAAGAGTTCGTTTTCCTGACAGATATGGACAGCCATTAACATACTGATGAACATTTTATTTACATTCTAATGGACATTAACAATTTTACACATTTTCTTAACATTGTATTTCTTTTCGAATGCTTCACTTCTCTTGCATTCTAGGGGGGGAGCTAATGTAGCGATGGTAACATTGTTACTATGCACGCCATTCTCTTTTCTTTCACATTTCTTTACTTCTTCCTCCTCGTTAACACTTCACTGCAGCGCAAGAGTTTTATCGTTTTTATCTTTTCTTTCTCTTAACAACCGCCTTGTTTATCGATTTTGTAAATAGAATTTTTAGCTTTTTTAGTTAGAATTTGAAATGTTATGGTGCACACACAAAATTGAGTTTTCTGAATTGATATTCTATGCAGCGCAAGAGTTTGGTGAGATCGTTTTAATATTCATAAATTACTGGACTTTTGATGGAAGATTTAAATGCTTAGTATACATGTTTCATATTACTAAAAACAAAACTGGCCGCTCAGTTTCAGGTAGGTAGTCTCAGCGGTCTCAACCTTCAAATTCAGATTTCGTTATTTGGTACCGTTGAAGGAAATAATTGTGAAAATGTGAGTGAACTATGAAGGCAATATTTTAAATATTTCAAGGCAAGCCCGCTTGCTCAAAACTGAGAAGCTAAGGGTACCCTAGATAGGTACCGCCGAAAATATTTAAATTAAAAGTTGAAAAAGAAATATTGGAAAGCTGCTTAACTTGATTAAATTCTACCAATTAAGTATCTATAAATGTTCTGTATTACTGAAAATGCAGTCAGAAAAGCTAAAAAATATTTAGATACTGTTGCAGATGTTTGCAGGTCTCCAATGTTCTTCGGTTTTTCAGGCTTGATATCTGTGTTGCCGTGAATTTAAACCCAAGTCCACACAAAGCAAAGCCAGAAAAATCCTTTCTCTTCCAGTTAATCGCATGAAGCCAACATAAATTTGCCAAACGAAGCACTTTTCAATTGAGGAGGAACTCTGGAATACTCCTCACCCTTCCGTTTAAATCTTGTAATTTATTTTCTGCAGCGGTGGCGAGAAGCTGTGGCAAAGTTTTCCCTCCATTTTCCCGACAGAAATCACGGCGGGTCACAATTTCAGAAAAATAACTGAAAAAATAGCACGTGAAAGGATCGATATCATTGAATTAGCCAATCAGAATGCTCGATTTTGAAATGCTGCTCTCTGATTGGAGCGACCAAAAATTGGCGCCGATGGCCTAAGTAGTCCGGATTTTGAAACAGTAATATTATGAGTCGTAGTTTGAGCTGCCGCCATTAACAACTGCAACAACTATTATTTTATTTTACATTTTTTTGAATGAATTGAATTGAGGTGAAGGCAGCGAAAACTTCGACTCATGTAGTAAGTCTATGTGGGGGCTGGGAGCGAATTTACGACTTATGTAGTGAGTCTAGGTCACAATACACTGAATAACCGCAATACGCAAAGACGGAGGGGAGTTTTGAAAATTAAATGTTTTATGTTATTTTTTTAAATTCTATATCATACGATACGCAAGCTGGGTGTACGAGTAAATTTTGTTGTTATGATGATGATGATGATGATGTTCAGCTCGTTCTCAATGATACTTCTAACTGTAAATTAAGTAGTCTACCATTTTAAGCAACTTTTATATACAAATTACTCAATTTTTCCTATAATAGCACTTATTAAAATGTCCGAAGGGTCCGTTGGAATCTCTAACTTCTTAATTGTTCTTCTGTCTAAGGGCTGCAGCCTCCACGGGAAGAAAAAAACTAGGGGTGTGAAAGAACCGTGTTCTACTTCAATCACACGTTTGTTGTAGGATCTCTTTTTTTGTTTTTAGTTGTTGACAAAAACTTTTGGTAGGCTCTGGTTAACGTGGCTAAGGATTAAAAATCCTTAGACCTTACGTCAAAGAATGCTCTTTGACCACTGACAAGTACGGAGGTCTGGGTCCTAGTAATCTTAGTAGTCTGGACACTAGTCACGTTTTCCTGTTATTATCGTGTAGCTTAGATTTTACATTCATTCGTTTGTATTCGCTTTCTACGTTCGCTCTCACGTTAACGTTCATGTTAACTCACGATTATTACGATGTTATTCTTAGTTAGATGTTTTGTATATATTTCATGAGGTTTTGTATATAGTTTTCAACGTGTTGTCTCTTTCTACACTTCACATTTTGGTGCCGTGACCAGGATCAGAGTTATTGCCGTGGTTTTTTCAATTTTACGATCATCATGCCGAGAACACAATTGGAAAAACTAAAATCAGAAAGAAGGCAACTTCGCCGAGCATTCACGAAGATGTACAACGATGCCTCAGGTATATTCAAAGAAAACGTTTTATCTGATGAAAGTATTTCACTCCTGAAATCAACTGCTGCAGCTCTAAACGAACAATTTCGGGAATGCCAAGACTTAGATAAAGAAATTCGCCAGATCGCTCTCGAAGAGATTGAAAATGAAGAAGAATCAGACGCATTCTTCGACGAGGTAAACGAAGTGACGAACATGAACCGAGGTAAGATAAGTAGACTTAACTTTCATATCTCTGAGTTTGAAAAGAAAAACGCCGTATCTACCCCCGTATCTACAAGTCAAACTCAACCGTCAACCTCTACGTCCACCTTACGATCAAAATTACCCGACTTACAACTGCCAACATTTGACGGCAAAATAACAGAGTGGAATGGTTTTTGGGAAAGATTTCAATCGCAAGTTGGTAGCTTATTAGACCTCCCTAAATCCTCCAAATTCACATATCTGATTGGCCAGTTGCGGGGAGAAGCATTAAAAACCGTTCAAGGCATAATTCCCTCGGAACAAAACTATTCAATTTTAGAAGAAACCTTGAAAGAAAATTTCGGTCACCCTAGACGTATTATCCGTGCTCACGTTCATAATATTTTGAAGATGCCAAAGCCAACGATAGCACCTTCAAGTTTAAGGCAATTCTACAATTCCTTAATGGGAGATATTCGTTCTTTAGAAGCACTTAAAATCGACGTTTCTGCATGTGCCCCCTTCATTATTCCCATCGTTGAAGAGAAATTGCCAGGGAAAGTCCGCAGTAAAATTGGCGATTCTGGTCAGGGTGTAAATTTTCTTCTAAAGCCGTTCATAGATAGTTTGAAAGATTACATTGCCCGAGAGGAACAAACGCAATCAGGGTTTTCCCAAACCACTCTGCCACCCCCGTCACGCTACGAAACATACGAGCCCAACGTTTCAAGTACAACCACGTTATCGACAACTGCAAGCACACGTTGCCAACTTTGCAAAGGTCCCCACGCTACGCCACACTGCCCAATGCCCGCTAGTGAAAAATCGGCCACAGTTATTCGTCTTAAGTTATGTCTTAACTGCTTGAACTCTGGCCATCGCGTTTCTAGCTGTAATGCAAGAGGACGCTGTGCAAAATGTAAGGGCAAACACCATACAAGTATTCATGGAATCCGTATTCATACAAACGCTTCAAACACGATTTCTCAACGTAACACGCCAACGAATTCACAACCCCCGTCTCGTACGAACACGCACGCTGCTATTGTTACGAATGACGCATCTAACGCTACGTCCGCTACGGAAACCGTTCCCACCGCTGATTCAACATCACAGTCTATCACGACAAATTGCGCTCCTTTGTTGAATGTAAATATCAATGATTTCTTAGATGATTGTCATTCTTTGTCGTCTTCGCATATCAACGATAAATCGTCTCATGACGCATTAAACGTTAATCGTGTTAATAACTCTGTTGACTCTGTTGTTCACTCTTCGCCTCCTGAAAGCATTCAGGATTCGCCTAAGGCCGCTGATCACGTGATCCTGCTTAAAACCGCAAAAGCTGTTGCTGTTGTTAACGATAAAAAATTAAACGCAAAAATCTTTTTCGACGAAGGCTCTCAGCGCAGCTACGTACGCACAGAATTCGCTAACCAATTGGGTTTAACCCCCGAATCTTACGAACTTTTATCTGTTTCTGGTTTTGGTGGGACTGTTACGAAACAAAACTATAGCGTATCTACGATTGGATTAGAAACCCCGAATGGTGTCGAATTATTTAAAGTTCTAGTATCCGATGAAATTGTCAAACCTCTAAATCAAAGTGGTTGCTTTGGTCTCAAAAATGACCCCCGTTTTCAAGAACTCGAATTCGCAAACGATTTTAACGATGAGCAATTTCAAGTTGATATTCTCATCGGCACAGATGCCGCCTATCGCTTTCTAGGAGCCATTGACGATCGATTCAAAGAACCTTTCATTCAACATTCTAAATTTGGAGCTATTGTCTCTGGCCCGCTTCCAGAACCAATATCTGAAACAACAAATCACGCACTTTCGCAGGAAATCAATTCGATTCAAACCAATATCACAACATCCAACAATGGTTTTTTTACGCAAACAACCATAAGCCGCTTAATTCAACACTTTCGATTGAAAATCTGGTTGACAATGCTGAATTATCTATTCAGTTCGAAAGAATTCTGCAAAATCAATCCCTGAATTACGATTCTGACAAAAACGAAGCTAATGAATTCCTTCATGATTACCAACAGAAAGTTGAATTTCGAGATGGGCAATATTTCGCTCCTTTGCCATGGAAAGCCGAGCACCCCCCGTTACCCTCTAATCTCAGTCTTTGTAAAAGTCGACTTTCTCAAGTCACCACACGTTTAAATAAGCTAGGCCTTATGGACCAATACTGTAAGGTTATGGAAGAACACTTGGCTAAAGGGTACATCGAAGAACTTTCCGATTTAAAACAGCCCTGGCCTGAACAGGGATGTCACTACTTGCCACATTTCTTCGTCCTAAAAGATTCCGAGACGACCCCCCTACGCATAGTTTTCGCTGCCAATTCAGGAAAAGTCAGTCTCAATGATTGTTTATACACAGGCCCCTGTCTGTTGAATAATCTTGCAGAATTACTTCTCAGATTTCGTTTTCCGCAATACGCCTTCGTAGCAGATATAAAACGAGCTTTCTTACACATCAAATTACGCGAGGAAGATCATTCATTCGTTCGTTTTCTTTGGTATAAGGACAACGATCCAACTAAAGAAATTTGTGTCTACACTTATACCACTATCGTTTTTGGTCATACAAGTAGCCCTATGTCTTTAGGCGCTGTTTTATTGCATCATTTAGAGCAATTTCGTTCTCCCGTCGCTGTCGATATTTCCGAGAAACTCTATGTAGACAATCTCCTTTCCGGAGTTGAAAACGAGGCCGAAACAGTTTCTTATTTTCACGAAGCACGCGATCTCATGCAAAAAGGCAATTTCGAACTTCGCCAATGGTGCACAAATTCTCCATTGCTGCGCAACGTCGTCAACCAACAAAACACAGGTACCCAGTCTTCAACCGTTTCAATTTTGGGACTTTCTTGGGACACAACCACAGATGCTATCTCGTTTCCCGTTCAAAATTTCGCTTCTGAGAACACAAAGCTCACAAAACGCAAAGTCCTTAGCATGGCAAGCAAATTGTATGACCCGTTAGGAATGCTGTCACCCGTTACGCTTGTCGCTCGTCTGTTTATTGCCGAATTATGGGAAGAGAAATTTGGGTGGGATCAGCCTTTGCCCCCCAGTAAGTCAGCAAAATGGCAGAAAATCGAAAGAGATTTGAACACTGCTTCGCATTTCGAATTTCCACGCTGGATTAATTTCGACAAAACTCAGCCAGTTTCGCTCCACGTTTTTACTGATGCCAGCAAATCTGCTCTTGGTGTCACCGCTTATCTTACGCAGGGATCGCGCAGTTTCCTCATCGGTTCGAAGTCAAAGTTAGTCTCTCGCAATAAAAGCCATCTCACAATTCCACAGCTGGAATTAAGCGCCATGTTTGTTGGTTCTCAATATTGCGAAACTCTACTAAAGATCGTAAAGAAAGATTTTCACAACGTTTCTGTTCATCTTTGGACAGACTCGGAAATCGCATTATTTTGGCTCGATTCAAAACGCAAACTCAGGCAATTCGTCCAAAACAAAGTCGATGTTATAAATGGCCAATTCGCGTCATCCTTTTGGGGTCACACCCCTTCTCAGGACAATCCTGCTGATCTAGTTTCACGCGGTTGTTCTGCTGCTTCGCTTGAGTCGTCCAGTTTATGGCACAATGGGCCTACATGGCTCTGCAATCAATCATCTTGGCCGCAATGGCCTAAGTCTCAGACAACGTCCGCCGCTGTTCTTAGCGCTGTTTCTGAACAACATTTGCCTGCGCAAGATATCAGTATCTGCAATCTTATCGACATTAACCGTTTTAATGACTATTCGAAACTCTTAGCAACTTCTGTTTATGTTTATCGCTTTTGCTACCGCACGGGGATTACCGGACCCCCAACAACGTCAGAAATCGAAGCTATGGAACGCGCATGGCTTAAATCTGAGCAGTTACGCTGCTACCCGCAAATCGTATCATCTCTGTCTTCTAACGGTACACATGACAAGACGAGTGCTCCACCAATTGTACGTCAGTTAAATTTGTTTCTCGGTGATGATGGTCTCATTCATACTAAAGGACGCTTCACGCTCGAGTCTTCACTCATGTTGCTTCCTCGCCATTCTCGCCTTACCAATCTGATCATTCTTGATTGTCATCATCGTATGCATCATGTTGGTGTTGGAGGAACTATTGTCGCTCTTCGCAGTCGGTTTTGGGTTCCATCAGCTCGCTCTGCCACTCGTCGTCTCATCAGTAAATGCGTCACGTGCAAAAAAGTTACAGGCCGTCATTATCAACTTCCAATGTCACCTGAGTTACCTCAGTTTCGTTACGACACGTCTTTACGTCCCTTTTCAAACATTGGCATTGACTTTACTGGTCATTTCACTGTCAAAAGTCGCTCTGGAGATCATGTTAAGGTCTATCTCTGTCTCTTCACTTGTCTCACAACGCGCGCTATCAACTTAGAAATAGTCGAAGATCTCAGTACATCCTCGTTTCTTCAAGCATTTCGACGTCATTGTAGTGTCTTCTCGACCCCACGACTTATCCTATCCGACAACGCTCAGACATTCAAACGTGCAGAACAAGACCTACAGACTCTGTTAGCTCACTTTGATTCGCCGACAGTCCAGAATGCTTTCACGCACAAACGTATTCGTTTCTTATACATTCCAGCCCGTAGTCCGCACTGGGGCGGTGTATACGAACGCTTAATTGGTCTAACCAAGTCAGTTTTGAAGAAAGTTCTTGGTCGCTCGCTCATTACGCTAGTCGAACTTTACACGCTAATTAAAGAGATCCAGGCTGTTTTAAACGATCGCCCTCTTACGGCTATTAACTCAGATCTTCAGGATCTACAGCCACTGACGCCGAATCACCTTCTCTTTGGTTTCAATGTCACGTCTTTACCACAGCCAACCCTCGATTCCGTCGACTACGACCCGAACTTTGGCGATAAAACCGCGATAACACGCGCTCAGCATCATCGCACGAGGTTATATAACCATTTCCTTCAGCGTTTCAACTCTGAGTACTTATCGCTTCTTCGCGAAACCCACGCATATAAAAACAATACCAAAAAGCCGTCCACAAATAAGCTCAAAGAAGGTGACATCGTACTCGTCGCTGACACAGACACGCCTCGCCATCGCTGGTCTCTTGGTGTCATAACAAAATTGTTGACTGGATCAGATGCTCTTTGTCGAGCCGCAGTTGTACGTACAGCAAACGGACACACAACGCGATCTATTATTAAACTTTATCCTTTGGAACTTAATATTGGTACTGAAGCATTAGAAGAAGACGTTTCAGAAGAAGATGAATCACATAGTGCGATTCAAACTCGCCCTATAAGACGTGCAGCACGCGCTGCTAGGGACATGATTAACGCTCAACTAATCGATTTCGCTCAGGATTAGTTTATTCCCCGGCCCCCAGTATGACAAGCACGGAGGTCTGGGTCCTAGTAATCTTAGTAGTCTGGACACTAGTCACGTTTTCCTGTTATTATCGTGTAGCTTAGATTTTACATTCATTCGTTTGTATTCGCTTTCTACGTTCGCTCTCACGTTAACGTTCATGTTAACTCACGATTATTACGATGTTATTCTTAGTTAGATGTTTTGTATATATTTCATGAGGTTTTGTATATAGTTTTCAACGTGTTGTCTCTTTCTACACTTCACAACCACGTTGCCAGAACCCCTTTGCAGCAATATGCAGTCGTGATTCGTCACCTTGAATGGAAGACTCTGGAAGATTTTCGCCAGTTAGTGGTGTTAACGACACGTCTCAATCGACACGTCTTTGCAAACTTCTTGCACTAAATGAGCAATTGTGTCTTTCATGTCATCATGCCGTTGGAACAAAAAACCGCCTTTAGAACATGACAGAGCATGGTCCACATTGTAAGCTTTGCTAAAAGGACAAACTCTTGGTAAAGCGGTATCGAAGATTTATTGCG
The DNA here is from genome assembly GCA_014526335.1 of Chrysaora quinquecirrha. NCBI lineage: Eukaryota > Metazoa > Cnidaria > Scyphozoa > Semaeostomeae > Pelagiidae > Chrysaora > Chrysaora quinquecirrha. Next base: position 81,978 of record JACTAT010000366.1, on the reverse strand, counting down.
TCAAAAGACTCTCTTTTGTTAAGGATGAATTTCTCAGCTTCGAGTGGCAAGGTTGTTAACCAGGATGAAGCTCCCTTCATTGTTGCAATGTTGTTTGCTCTGAGTTCATTTTTGCTCATTTCATCTCGTAGCGATGTCCACAGTTCAGATCTCCGAATGTGACGAGATTGCTTTAGGTACTTCATTTCTAAGATTTTGACTATGTCAATGTTGATGCTGTTCTCGGGTGTCTGCTGTTTGATGTTGTCAGATAGCTGCCTGGAAGTAAAACCACCCCGTACAACGTGGTGTGCAGTAACGTGGAGGATGTGCAGTATAGTGGAGGGTGCCAATACAACGTGGAGGGATACCATCATGTAAGTGGAGGGTGCCAATACAACGTGGAGGGTTATCATCATGTAAGTGGAGGATGCGGATTATCGTGGAGGGTTATCATCATGTAAGTGGAGGGATATCATATTTAACGTGGAGGGATACCATCGTGTAAGTGGAGGATGCGGAGTATCGTGGAGGGTTATCATCATGTAAGTGGAGGGATATCATATTTAACGTGGAGGGATACCATCATGTAAGTGGAGGATGCGGAGTATCGTGGAGGGTGGAGGGATATCATTTTAACGTGGAGGGTTATCATCATGTAAGTGGAGGGATATCATTTTTAACGTGGAGGGATACCATCATGTAAGTGGAGGATGCGGAGTATCGTGGAGGGTTATCATCATGTAAGTGGAGGGATATCATATTTAACGTGGAGGGATACCATCGTGTAAGTGGAGGATGCGGAGTATCGTGGAGGGTTATCATCATGTAAGTGGAGGGATATCATATTTAACGTGGAGGGATACCATCGTGTAAGTGGAGGGTGCCAATACAACGTGGAGGGTTATCATCATGTAAGTGGAGGATGCGGAGTATCGTGGAGGGTTATCATCATGCAAGTGGAGGGATATCATTTTTAACGTGGAGGGATATCATCATGTAAGTGGAGGATGCGGAGTATCGTGGAGGGTTATCATCATGTAAGTGGAGGGTTGCGACGAATACTGAAATGTTGCATGGAAATTGCATGTAAGTTAGAGAGGATATGGCCTATTCTAATAGTCACGAAAACTCTGCTTGTACTGTATTCGGAAAAACTGCTTAATCTTGAAGAAGATATTGAGTTGTAGGCTATGATCTACAGTTTTTATCGACAATGGGGTGACATGGTCAGCGTAAACGCCAACAAAGCCGAAACGGGTATAGAAGTCTACGAGTAATAGCCTGGTACTAGTTTCTGATTGAACATTTGTTGATTTCCCATGAGATTTAATTTAGTGATATATGTACTTCCTGTGAAAATCGTGGTTTAAAACGACTTTTAAGCCAAGAAAAGTGAAATATTAGAACATGGGGGGGGGGGCTACTGTACGTCAATGAAAGAAAATACATAAACGAAACTGTACGCTATTGAAATGGTATTACATGTATTTTTATATAAGTAACTATGCCCCCTGAAAGTTTCTTTTAATTTTCAATTTTTGAATACTAAAAGTTTCTTTCGAGTTTTTTAGATATCTCTCCTTGTAACAAATTCATTTTATCAGCATGATGTCATAAACTCATTTATCGATCGTATTTGAATGCTTGAAGCATTCGAATCTGTTTTATGTCAAGAAAATGTTTCGCAGACTAAGAAAAGTTTCGTCGTAAACTTTTCCTGAACAGGAGGATCAATTTTTCGCCATTCGGCAGTCCGGATTGCTTCTAAAGAGTTCCTTTAAAGGAAATACGCATGTTTCTAGAGCTACAGATGTGATCGTTTAAGTGCCTTGTCTGGGACACCGATTGGTCATTGCGATAAAATAAAGGCCGTACTATTACAGATATAAATTTTTTTGCAAATAAATAGTATATCATTATCAATAGTATATCATTATTATTTGTCATTTTTCGGTTTTATCAGTTGTGTTGTAGAAACATTTATTTTTTGGTATGATAAACCTTTGGTTAAAAGTTTTTAATATTTATTACTCACTTTGTTTTCCTTTCGGGTGATTTGTTTGTTATGTTGTAAATAGAGCGCTTAAATTAATTCTGTGATCATGCTGCAAAAAATCCTATTTACGTGATGGCGGAAATGTGGTTTAGCTTTGTTTACAAAAGCAACGCAAGAGAAAGCTCAAAACTTTGCATCTCACTTGACCCCTTGCCCTTGCCATCGATGCAATGATAAAACTCTTTTCATATCGGGTTCTCGTGTTGTGTATTTCAATTAAAACAGTTGACTCGGGTTGTTTTACGGAAGAACAATCATATTTATGTAGTTGCATTGCCTGGCCTTTTTCATTGTTGCATCAATGCAAAATTTCCGAGCATCAGTTAGCAAAGTCAATCGTACTGAAGGTCTGCGTTTTACATTTTGGCGTATGCACAGTATTCTAATAAGTAAATACGATTTATCACATCGACCATTTCTTCGAATACAGTACAAGCAGAGTTTTCGTGACTATTAGAATAGGCCATATCCTCTCTAACTTCCATGCAATTTCCATGCAACATTTCAGTATTCGTCGCAACCCTCCACTTACATGATGATAACCCTCCACGATACTCCGCATCCTCCACTTACATGATGATATCCCTCCACGTTAAAAATGATATCCCTCCACTTGCATGATGATAACCCTCCACGATACTCCGCATCCTCCACTTACATGATGATAACCCTCCACGTTTTATTGGCACCTCCACTTACACGATGGTATCCCTCCACGTTAAATATGATATCCCTCCACTTACATGATGATAACCTCCACGATACTCCGCATCCTCCACTTACATGATGGTATCCTCCACGTTAAAAATGATATCCCTCCACTTACATGATGATAACCTCCACGATACTCCGCATCCTCCACTTACATGATGATAACCCTCCACGTTGTATTGGCACCCTCCACTTACATGATGGTATCCCTCCACCTTAAATATGATATCCCTCCACTTACATGATGATAACCCTCCACGATACTCCGCATCCTCCACTTACACGATGGTATCCCTCCACGTTAAATATGATATCCCTCCACTTACATGATGATAACCCTCCACGATAATCCGCATCCTCCACTTACATTATGATAACCCTCCACGTTGTATTGGCACCCTCCACTTACATGATGGTATCCCTCCACGTTGTATTGGCACCCTCCACTATACTGCACATCCTCCACGTTACTGCACACCACGTTGTACGGGGTGAAAACTGAATTTGCATGCTCAAATGTTACTTCCTCACTAAAGATAGGAATCGACAGGCCACCCATTTTTGCAGGTAGAGATAAAAGTAGACGTTCACTCGGGGAACACAAGTGTATATCTGTGATTGCTGGAATGAATGCCCGTTCTCAATGATTGGTTTCGTATTTCCAGCCGACACCTCACATTTCCTTTATCTCTCAGGAAAAGAACTGTAAAAATAGCTACGAATTTTTCCTGTATCCCATTAATCATTGTATAATCAATAACAACAAGCAGAGACCAATTAAACCAATTTTTTATGATAACTAACAAAACATTCGATAAATGCATATTTGTTGTTTAGCATTAAATCTAGCTGTTAATCATCTTTATGCTATTTTTGGCACCCAAATGTGTGTCTATTCGGCAATTTAGCTGTCTCTCATTATAAATCAGTGTCCGGCAGCAGGGCAATGATGATGACATTGTATTAACAATTCGTGCTGTCTATTATATTATTTTTGAAACTAGCCCTGGCCCCGAGGCGCGCTGCGCGCGCCTCGGGTCGGGCTTTTGCGCTCCGCGGGTCACTTTGGACCCCCGCCTTGGAGCGGTTGTTTATTAAGAGGGTCATTGTAAATAAAAAATCAGTTTGATAAGAGGACACGATCACTGCTAGAAAAGTATAAGGCAAAACTGTTGCAGTGGTGTGTTATGTTGCCTTTAGCGTAGAAGAAAGCTGCACTGTTATGGTTATACGAAGTGACGTGAATGAGATTTTCATGGTATGCACGGGAAATTAGTATGATTTGATTGAATACAATGGTTTGGGAAAGTATTTTATTACCGATGCATTGCATGAACGGTTTGAAGCTTTTAGACTGGTTAGTCTTAACTTTGCTTCAGTGACTGTCTGCACGAATGGCTTAGTCTTGAAGTGGAAAGAAGTGTTAGCGTTTACAGTGCTTTAATTGGAGAAGGACGTTGGTGTCTGTGAATCATGGACGGGGCAGTCCGTTTACATTCTATACATGGCAGGTAAAAGGCACTGTTAGTGACCGTGACGATACTACTTTTCACGTTGAGAGACTTTAGTATTGAAGGGAGATTAGTGACAATGAGGTAACATGGCAGCGGTAAATTGGCGACTGAGAGCGAAATTTTTGAAAACGGTTTCCAGAGTGGAATGTTTTGAAAACGGAACTTTGTTAAAACGTATCCGTGTAGACGTTGCCCCCTAGAAATGGAAAGAAATGCTTCGACCATCATTTGCAGCTGGTTCTTATGTCCCCGTCCTCGGTTGTTCTTCCGTACAGTTGCTGTACCCTTGGGCCATTAATGCCTGACTGAATTCAGGTGTGGATGGCAAAGTACGTAAACTATCACAGTAAGTATGGGTCGCTTGGTGTTTTGAGTGGTTAGTATGCAAGAATCGATTATTCTTTTCGATGCTCTTGTATGCAAGGGAAAGTAATCTTTAGTCCTTCAAGCTCTTAGACCCTCGTCCTCAGTTGTACGTCAGTTCAGAAGCTCTTCCGAGGGGCTACATGACTTATTGATGAAGGGGGATGTGCGGCCCAGATTTTTCGAACGCACCCACATATAATGTAGACATATGCAATGAGAAGGCGAACAGGGGATGAGAGAAATTAATTTGTAGATCTCATTCTATTATAGCTTTAAATTGTACTGTGAACATCGAATGATTGTAACATTGATGTGACCTAAATGAAGTAAAATGTTTGAGTGTTATCAAATTTCCCACCCCATTTTATGGGGTTTTGGAGAAAATCGGCTATTAGTAATCACCGGCCCCGGCCCTGCAGCCCCGGCCCCGGCCCCGTCCCCGGCCCTGGCCCCGGCCCTGATTTTTCAACATGTAATTTTTTATTAGTAATTACCGGCCCCGGCCTTGCGGCCCCGGTCCCGGCCCTGATTTTATTTCTCCTGCTTTCCGGATGTTCTCCTGCCCGGTGTTTCTTATATTATTGATTTACCTATACAAGAACTCAAAACTAAGACAAATAAAAGTGTATGCAAACATTACGTGATTTATGGTGGAAATGACAAAGAATATGAATAGGATAGGAAGTGGGGTCAATTAATGGGACCAATTCAACCAAACAATAACTCGTGGCTTCGCCATACAATACAAATGAGCGTCCTTATACAAACTTTAGCACAGTTTAACATAGTTTTCACTAACTTAACAAAAACCTAGCCTGCGCTCAGGCTACAAAAACCACGCTAACCTGCTAAAACGAATAAGGATCTGAAGAAATTATTTGTCATAAAACTACGTGTCGTGGCTGGCCAAAGGTGTGATTTCACACCTAAAAGAAGAAGCGTTTTAGACTTACTTGTTTATTGTCTTTCCAGGCTGAATGGAACATTGAGTGCTTCCTCCATATCGAGTGTATTGAACGATATGAAGGAGTAATAATAATGATAACTCATGATATAAAATGCCGGTACATTACTGTACCCTTCTTTCTCTCTAAAACCCTATTCTCTGTACTATTGACATTCATCAGTTACATAACTGTCCCACACAAGAATGTTTTTAGGCCAATCACCCATTTCTGTGGTTTGAGGGTGGCGGAAAATTTGAGCATGAATATCTCAACTAACAAGTTACTAAAAACTTCAAATAAAATATTTTTATTCAAGTTAGCTATTAAGAATAACGGAATTATGGAAATCGGAAAAAATAAAGTTTTGGAAATTAGGGCCGGGGCCGGGGCCGTAAATTACAAAAAAATTTCATGTTGAAAAATCAGGGCCGGGGCCAGGGCCGGGGACGGGGCCGGGGCCGGGGCTGCAGGGCCGGGGCCGGTGATTACTAATAGCCGAGAAAATCATAGCAACTTGTAGAGAATTTCAGGGCCAAAAACCCACCTATATGGGCGGTACCGGTACCCAATTTATATTAAGTACCCCACTGGGGTTGCTCAGCCCTTTTGACACGGTACGGATCGCTTGTTCTTTTGGATGCAGAACGCGAGAACCCAAAGTTGTTGTTGTGCAGCATATTTTTGGTTTTTGTCCTCAGTTGTTATAAAGTTCAGTTGCTCGGACCTACTCCTTAGTCCAGTAATTGTTGCTGCTGATATTGTCGGGTGTGATCTTTTTCCTATTCCTCAATACTTATTTCGTAGACCCATGCTTTGTGAGCAGTGCCAGGTGACGAAAACAACTTGTCAACATTCCGTGCAGTCTACTCATTGGTCGAAAATTGAAATACTCGAAGTCAGTGTTTTTTCAGGGACATTCTCGCCTAGATCAAAGAAGGGCTAGCCCCAATTACCCCAGAAACGACAGCAGAAACTTGAAAAAGAAGGTTCGATGGCTAAACTACACCAGGGGCGGGTGTAATCTTTTTCCTATTCCTCAATACTATTCCTCGATACTAATGCTGTAGATCCATGTTTTGTGAGCAGTGCCAGGTGATGAAAACAACTTGTCACCTCTCCTACAGCCTACTTCCTTGTCGAAAATGTAAATACTCAAAGGCAAAGTGTTTTTTCAGGGACATTCTTGCAACTGGAAATTGTAATTGTAAATGAAATTTCATGAGATGAAGCCAAAGGGAAATGATTTTGATAAGAAACAGAACGAAAATATTGTGAAATGACTTTAGAAGAAATTCTCAAAGTAAACTTTAGACTTTCGTCTGCAAGACATCGAAGAGGTTCCCTTAACCTTAAAAATAGTATACAAATCTTGTTCCAATCACGGGATTCCCATTATTTTCGAATGCTTTATTTTGTCAATTTGATTTTACTGAAAAATAAATTAGAACGACATATATGCCTAATAGAAACGAAATAGAATGATTTTTAGTGTTTTTTGGGGAAGAAAATTATAGGAAATAAAGATTTTAGTCTTCTTGACTTGCCTTTCCTTTTTACAGTAATTTTTGTCAATAAAATAAAAGAAATAAACAAAAATAAAAAGCAACCATACTCTCTTGAGGGGAATCGATCCCCTGACCTCGTTGTTTCCAAACAGTTGGACAAACACGCCGCGCTAATCAAAGTGTCGAGGTGTGAAGAAAAACGGATTAATCCCGCAGCGAACACCTCGTTCTTTTGTTTTAGGTGGCACCAGACTGCCCAGATCAAAGAAGGGTTAGCCCCAATTACCCCAGAAACGATAGCAGAAACGGGAAAAAGAAGGTTCGATGGCAAAACTACAGCAGGGGCGGCAGGGAAAGGTGCAAGAGCGAGCACTGGATCATGAAAACCCTAGGAGGATGATCTCGGACAAAATCGGTCTCCATGACTACTACTACTTTAGTATATACTAGCCCTTGCCCGTGTAAGTCCACCGCCTCATGAGGACCACCGCCTCCGATGAACTCCGCCAATAAGAGCTTCCACCTAAAAGACACTGTTCATTGAGGTGGCTATATTTTCTGTTAAGCTAAATCTTGATCTCAATTGTAATGTTAGTCTAGTCTTAATCTTAGTCTTCAAGTTAAATGGAATCTTAATCTTAACTTCTACATGAATTGGAATGTTAACCTAAAAGTTAATCTTAATCTTAATCTGAATCTGTATCTGAATCTAAATGTAAATCTAAATGTGAATCGAATCTTAATTCTAATCTTAATCTTAATCTTAAGCTTAATCTTAATCTTAGTCTTAGTTAATCTTGAACTCCATCTTAATATTAGTGTTCATCTTTGTTAGTCTTGGTCTAAGTATCAGTCTTTCATTTTTGAACTTAAACTTAAAGTCTGTTCTCAAATGAGTCTTTATCTGAACCTTTATGTTAATCTTGATGTAAATCTAAAATAACGTTGAAACTTAAAATTAATGTTTAGGTTGTTCGTTATCACCACATGCAATAATGCCAATGTCAAACTTTATCATCATCTTAATTCATCTTCATACTCTTAGATGCCAAATAAACGTCCCGCGTTTATTAATTTTGAGTTCTTACCCCCACCCGCAGGGCCTTATTAGGACCCCCCATTTATATATTTTTGAAGAAACAATTTCACTTGTGATAGGATGGAACTATGTTTATTAATTTTTCCCCACCCCAGGACCTTATAAGGGCCCCCCTGTTTATGGAATTCTCGAAAATATTCCCCCCCTTCCCTTTAATTTAGACCTTCCGTTTATTTGGTTCCTAAGAGAATTGGCCTCAATGTAAATATTAATAGAAGTGAAATTAATCTTTAATTTAAAATAAATTTTAATGCAATTCTAAATTCTTCAGCTACAATAAAACACAAAACTAAATGAAAGATGAATTTAAAATTGAAATGAAAACCAAATGAACATGAAAGTTAGTGTCCGTGTTGAGAGATAAATTGAAAATAAATTTTTTAATTGAAAAGATATGAGTAAAAATAGATCTAAAGATTTGAGTCATTCCAAAAAGCCTTCTAGTTTTGTCGAAGTGACTTTTAGATATTGAAAAGAATTGTAAAATATTTAAATCACAAAAACAAAACACAAAAAATTTGCCCTTGAGGGGATTTGAACTCCAGCCATTCTGGGTAGCAGGCGAGCATTTAACCACTCGGCTACACAGCCATCCCGCTTAGCGGAGGATAATCTCCTAGTGGTCCTTAAATTCATGGAAGGGAACAACAAAACACGTAAAAAAAATATGTCTAACAAACTTAAAAATTACAGGGAAAGCAAATTTAAGTTACCAGACGTCTCCTTGGCCTTTTGATAACATTTCAAACACGAAAATCAAAGAAATAAAAAAATCCGAAAGGAAAAGATGTTCTCCCGAGGGGAATCGAACTCCCGACTCTGCATGGTAGCTCAAGAGACACGCCGCCTTACCGACCGTGCTATTGTACCTTGTTGCAAATAAGTGATAATCCTCCTACAGAAAACAATCGGGCGATGGTTAAAACATGCACCAATGACGCACTTCAAAGATGGGTTAGCCCCAGTTACCCCAGAGACTACAGGAGGCATGGAAAAACGAAGGCGCAATGGCTCGCCTACCCCACGGGCGGCAGGTAGTGGAAAAAGTCCCATCAGGGCAGCCTTGACGGCCCGGGAGGATGAGCTGCCACAAAATCGGTTGCTAGGCACTTACCATTTTAGTATATAAGACTAGCTCTTGCCCGTGTAAGACCACCGCCTCATGAGGACCACCGCCTCTGATGAACTCCGCCAATAAGAGCTTCTACCTTAAAGACACTGTGCATTGAGGTGGCTATATTTTCTGTTAATCAAAATCTTGATCTCAATCTTAATGCAAGTCTAGTCTTAATCTTAGTCTTCAAGTTAAATGGAATCTTAATCTTAACTTCTACCTGAATTGGAATGTTAACCTTAATCTGAATTTAAATGTTAATCTTAATCAGAATCCGAATCTTAATTTAAATCTTAACCTTACTCTTAATCTAAATCTTAATCTTAATCTTAATCTTAATTTTAGTCTTAGTTAATCTTGAACTCAATCTTAATATTAGTCTCAGTCTGTGTTAGTCTTGGTTAAAGTATCAGTATTTCATTTTTAACTTAAAGTTGAAGTAATTCTAAATTTGTAAACTGAAGCGCATTTTCAAATAAGTCATTAATGTGAATATTGTTCTGAATCGCAACATGCAATAATGTCAATCTCAAACTTTATCATCATCTGAATTCATCTTCATACTCTTAGATGCCAAATGTGTAAATCTTAGTCTTCAACTTAAATGGAATTTTAATCTTAACTTCTACCTGAATTGGAATCTGACCTTAAACTTAATGTTAATTAGAATCTTGATCTTAATTTCAATCTTAATCGTACTCTTAATATTTATGTTAATGTAAATCTTAATGTAAGTCTTAGTAAATCTTTAAATCAATCTTAATATTAGTCTTAGTTTGTGTTAGTCTTGGTCTAAGTACCAGTCTCTCATTTTTTGACTTAAATTTAAAGTTATTCCTAATTTGCAAAATGAAGCTCATTTTCAAATCAGCTTAATCTGAACCTTTATGCTAATCCTGATCTAAATCTGAAATAACATTGAAACTGAAAATTCTTCATACTGTTAGATGCCCATTTACTAACTTTGATTCCCCCACCCTCTGGACCTTATTAGGATCCCCAATTTATTAATTTTCGAAAAAACGATTTCGCTTGTGAAAGGGTTAAACTACGTTTATAAATTTTCCCCCCACCTGGGACCTTATAAGGAAGACCCCCTGCTTATATTAAATTTTTTAACCCCCCCCTATTTATTTGGACCCCCGTTTATTTTGAACCTAAGATTATTGATGTTAATGTTAATATCAGTAAATGTGAAATTAATATTTAATTTAAAATAAATTCTAATAGCATTCTAAATTCTCCAGCTTCAATAAAACTTTAATTTTAAATCAAAGATGAAATTAGAATTGAAATAAAAACGAAATGAGAAAAAATAGATCTAAAGATTTGAGTCATTCCAAAAAGCGTTCTAGGAAGTGACATTAAGACATTGAAAAAGTTTTTGAACAATTTAGAACACAAAAACAAAAAAACCAAAAATTTGCCCTTGAGGGGATTTGAACTCCAGTCATTCCGGGTAGCATGCGAGCATTTAACCACTTGGCTACACAGCCGTTTGCTTAGTGGGCAACAATCTCCTAGTGGTCCTAATATTCATGGAAGGGCAAGAGAAAACACGTTAAAAAATTATGTCTAAGGAACTTAAAAATTAAACCAAAAGCAAATTTTAGTTACCAGACGTCTCCTCGGCCTTGGGAAAACATTTCCAACACGAAAATAACAGAAATAAAAAAATGCGAAAGGAAAAGATTTGCCCCTGAGGGGAGTCGAACTCCCAACTCTGCATCTCAGCTCACCAGACACGCCGCTTTACCGACCATGCTACAGTGCCTTGTTGCAATTCAGTGATAATCCTCCTACAGAAAACAATCGGACAATGGTTAAAACAGGCACCAATGACGCACTTCAAAGAGGGGTTAGCCCCAATTACCCCAGAAGCGAAGGCAGTTCGCAAAAAACAAAAGGGTGATGACACGCCTACCCCACGGTCGGCAGAGCAGCGGAAAAGAGGGAAAGTCGTGCCACTCACCACGTCGGCGGAGCGACTCTTACAAAATCGGTTGCCATGGCACTTACCATTTTAGTATAAGAGACTAGCTCTGGCCCGTCTAAGTGCACCGCCTCACAAGGACTCCACCTCAAGAACCACCGCCTCAAGGACCTCCGCCTCAAAAACCTCCACCTCAAGGACCTCCGTCTCGATGACCTCTGCCTCTCCACTTATCTCCTAGTTTCTAATTTCTAGTATTTGTCCTTGATCCCAGTCCAGGGTCCCTTTTCCAAGTGCCAATCTCAGTTCTGTTTCTCTGTTTTAGTGCAAGGTCCTTAGTCCACAATAATGTTCCTAAGTTGCAAATTAGTCAGTGTACAAACATTGTCTTTCTCTATAGTCTGTCCCTTAATCCTGACATAATCAGTCGCCTTCAGTCCCACTCCTTGGTCCTGTTCCTCAGTCTTGTTATTGTTCAGATCTTCAATCCCATTCCTTGGTCCTGCTCCTTAGTGTTATTATGGTTCATAATAGTTAATCCCAGAAATATTCATAGTCTTCAGTCCCTTTCCTTTATCCTGTTCCTTAGTCCTGAAATTACTCATGGTCTTCAGTCCCGTTTCTTTTTCCTGTTCCTTAGTCCTGAAATGGTCCTCAGTTCCGTTCCTTGGTGTTGTTCGTCAGTCTTGTTATTGTTCATGCTCGTTAATCCTGAAATTATTCATGGTCTTCAGTCCCGTTCCTTCTTCCTGTTCCTTGGTCCTGAAATGGTCTTAAGTTCCATTCCTTGGTGTTGTTCCTGAGTCTTGTTATTGCTCATATTCCTTAGTCCTGAAATTGTTCATGGTCTTCAGTTCCGTTCCTTTATCCCGTTCCTTAGTCCTGAAATGGTCTTCAGTCCCACTCCTTGGTCCTGTTCCTCAGTCTCGTTATTGTTCATGTTTCTTAATGCCAAAATTATTCATAGTGTTCAGTCCCTTTCCTTTATCCTGTTTCTTAGTCCTGAAATTACTCAAGGTACTCATAGTCTTCAGTCCCGCTCCTTAGTCCTGTTCCTCAGTCCTGAAATTAACCATGGTCTTCAGTCCAATTCCTTAGTCCTGTTCCTCAGTCCTGAAATTACTCATGGTCTTCAGTCCCGCTCCTTAGTCCTCTTCCTCAGTCCTCAAATTACTCATTGTCTTCAGTCCCACTCCTTAGTCCTGAAATTACCCATGGTCTTCAATCCTATTCCTAAGTCCTGTTCCTCAGTCCTGAAATTACCCATGGTCTTCAGTTCCGCTCCTTAGTCCTGTTCCTCAGTCCTGAAATTACCCATGGTCTTCAGTCCCATTCCTTAGTCCTGTTCATCAGTCCTGAAATTACCCATGGTCTTCAGTCCCATTCCTTAGTCCTCTTCCTCAATCCTGAAGTTACTCATGGTCTTCAGTCTTGTTCTTCAGTCCGGTACTATGGTCCTGTTCCTCAGTCTAGTTATTGTTCATTCTCTGCAGTTCTGTTCATCATCGTTTTCCTTAGCTAAGTTTGTTGGTCAAGTTCTTATGTTGTGAAGAAAATTTTACCTTTCTAGCTGTCCTTGGCTTGTTTCCTTGTTTCCTTCCCGTTGAAAGGCTCCCCCGAAAATAATGATACAAAACGTAGCAATATAATAGATTGAACGCATTTCCCCTGATCGTGGAGAACTCGGTTTTACTGCAGGATCCTGCTTCTTGGTCTTGTTGTAGTTTATCTTGCTCAGTCCTGTACAGTCAGATACTGCTATCAAGGCAGCTTGAAGTTCGTGACGGTATTTGGAAAGGGTTTTGTTGGCTTTCAAATGCACTCTTCACAAACTCTTTTAAAAGAGTTTTTGTTTGTTTTCTTTGAATGAAATGCACTTCTGAATAAGCTTTTCAAATCTCTGGTAATGGCATTTTGTTTCCATTGAAAGGGTTGAAAGCATTTGCACAACGGGATTCAAGCCGGTTGACTGAATATTCATGTAAACATGGACTTTGTTTGAGGAACTTCGATTGAGAAATATTAATACCAAACGAATTTTAAAATTATTCCGAAGCAAGTTTTAGTGATCGAGATGTCTCCCGGTCCTCCGGAAAGCATTTTCAACAGGAAAATCACAGAAATAAAAAATTCTGATCCTCTCGTGAGGGGAATCGATCTCCTGCCTCCGACAAACCACATGACGAAACAGGAGCCCTTACCAACAGAGCTATTTTCACGGGTTTCAGATTTCGATAATCCCTTTAGGAAAACAATCGAGCGATTGTTCAAACAGGCACCAATGACGCACTTCAAAGAGGGGTTAGCCCCAATTACCCCAGAAGCGAGAGAAGTTTGCAAAAAACGAAAGGGTGATGACACGCCTACCCCACGGTCGGCCGGGCGGCGAAAAAGAAGGAAAAGCGTAACACTTACGACGTCGGCTGAGCGACTCTTACAAAATCGGTTACCATGACCACTCCTATTTTAGTATAAGAGAAGCCCTTGCCCGTGTAAGACCACCGCCTCATGAGGACCAGCGCCTCCGATGAACTCCGCCAATAAAAACTTCCACCTGAAAGACACTATGCATGAAGGTGGCTATATTTGCTGTTAATCTTAATCTTAATCTTAATGTTAATATTAGTGTAGTCTTAATCTTCGTCTTCAACTTCAATGGAATCTTAATCTTAACTTCTACCTGAATTGGAATCTTCACCTTAATGTTAATCTAAATGTTTATCTTAATTAGAATCTGAATCTTAATTTTAATCTTAATCTTAATCTGAATTTAAATCTTAATCTTAGTGTTAGTAAATCTTGAAATCAATCTTAATATTAGTCTTAGTCTGTGTTAGTCTTGGTCTAAGTATGAGTCTTAAGTCTAGTCTTAATCTTAGTCTTCAACTTAAATGGAATCTTAATCTTAACTTCTACCTGAATTGGAATCTTAACCTTAATGTTAATCTAAATGTTTATCTTAATTAGAATCTGAATCTTAATTTTAATCTTAATCTTAATCTGAATTTAAATCTTAATCTTAGTGTTAGTAAATCTTGAAATCAATCTTAATATTAGTCTTAGTCTGTGTTAGTCTTGGTCTAAGTACGAGTCTTAAGTCTAGTCTTAATCTTAGTCTTCAACTTAAATGGAATCTTAATCTTAACTTCTACCTGAATTGGAATCTTAACCTTAATGTTAATCTAAATGTTTATCTTAATTAGAATCTGAATCTTAATTTTAATCTTAATCTTAATCTGAATTTAAATCTTAATCTTAGTGTTAGTAAATCTTGAAATCAATCTTAATATTAGTCTTAGTCTGTGTTAGTCTTGGTCTAAGTATGAGTCTTAAGTCTAGTCTTAATCTTAGTCTTCAACTTAAATGGAATCTTAATCTTAACTTCTACCTGAATTGGAATCTTAACCTTACTCTTAATCTAAATGTTAATCTTAATTAGAATCTGAATCTTAATTTTAATCTTAATCTTACACTTAATCTTAATCTTAATGTAAATCTTAATCTTAGTCTTAGTAAATCTTGAAATCAATCTTAATATTAGTCTTAGTCTGTGTTGGTCTTGGCCTAAGTATCAGTCTTTCATTTCTGAACTGAAATTTAAAGTTATTCCTAATTTGCAAACTGAAGCTCATTTTAAAATCAGGTTAATCTGAACTTTTATGTTAATGTTGATGTAAATCTGAAATGACCTTGAAACTTACAATAAATGTTAATGTTGCTGTTTATCGCCACATGCAATAATGTCAATCTCAAACTTTATCATCATCTTAATTCATCTTCATACTCTTAGATGCCGAATCAATGTCCCCCCATTTACTAACTTTGAGTTTTTCCTCCACCCCCCGGACCTTATTAGGACCCCAATTTATTAATTTGTGGAAAAACTATTTCACTTGTGAAAGGGTTAAACAACGTTTATTAATTTTTCCCCAGCCCGGGACCTTATTACGACCCCCTGCTTATTGAATTTTCGAACCACCCTCCGTTTATTTGGACGCCCAGCTTATTTTGTACCTAAGATTATTGGCCTTAATGTTGATATTAGTAAAAGTGAAATAAATCATTAATTTAAAATAAATTCTAATATTATTCTAAATTCTTCAGCTGCAATAAAACTTTGAATTAAAATCAAAGATGAAATTAGATAGAATTGAAATAAAAACGAAATGGAAATGAAAGTTAGTGTCAAGAGACATAAATGGAAAATAAATTAATAATTGAAAAGAAATGAGAAAAAATAGATCTAAAGATTTGCGTCATTCCAAAAACCTTCTAGTTTTGTCGAAGTGAATTTTAGACATTGAAAAGAATTGTAAACTATTAAAATCACAAAAACAAAAAAACATTAGTTTGCCCTTGAGGGGAGTTGAACTCCAGCCATCCCGGGTAGCAGGCGAGCATTTAACCACTCGGCTTCACTGCCATACTGCTAAGCCGACGATAATCTCCTAGTGGTCCTAATATTCATGGAAGGGGAAAACAAAACACGTTAAAAAAATTATGTCTGAGGGGACAAAATCCGTCTCCATGACTACTACTACTTTAGTATAGTAGACTAGCCCTTGCCGGTCAGCAGAGCAGCGAAAAGAGGGAGTGAGACCACCGCCTCGCAAGGACCTCCGCTTTCAAGGACTTCCTCCTCCCAAGGACTCTTGGGTGAGGGATTAAGCCTTTAATTTGCTATACTTGCTCTGAATGTTAATCTTAATGTTAATCCTAATCTTACTTACTCTTAATGTCAATCTTATTCTTAGTTTTGGTCTTTGTGTTAGACTGAAATTTAAAACTTAATGCTAATGTTTACCCTAGTCTTGAACTTAACGTATAGTTAATCATAATCTTAATCTCAATCTTGATGTTAGCCTTGTCTTAGTCTTAAACTTTAAATGAATCTCAATCTTGAATTTTAACTTAACTTCAACTTAAATTTCAAAATAAATTTAAATCCGATCCTCAACTTAAAATGCGTCTTAATGTTGCTTGCAACATAAGAATAAAGCAGTTTAAACTTAACCGTTTGCTGCTCATGTTCCTTAGTTTTGTGTTTCTTGTTGCTGTTCAGTCATGCTCCTTTGTCCTACCTTAGCTTGTTCTTTATTACGGTCATCAGTCCTGTTTCTTAACCTTGTTATTGCTCATTTTCTTCAGTCCTGTTGTCCTGTTTCTTTGCCATGTTACTCCGTCTTGTTTCTTTTCATGGTATTCAGCCCTGTTCCTTCGTCCTGTTCCCTAGGCTTGTTCTAATTAATGTTCCCCAGTCCTGTTTCTGGGTCCTGTTCCTAAGCCTTGTCACTGCTCGTATTCTTCAGTCCTGTTTGTTCGTCCTTTTCCCTAGTCTTGTTCTTATTAATGTTCCTCAGTCCTGTTGGTCACTCCTGTTCCCCAGCCTTGCTATTGCTCATGTTCTTTCGTTCTGTTTCTGTGCTATGTTACTCCGTCTTGTTTCTTTTCATGGTCTTCAGTCCTGTTCCTTCGTCTTGTTACGTAGTCTTGTTCTGATTCATGTTCCTCAGTCCTGTTTCTCGGTCCAGTTCCTTAGTCTTGTTGTTACTTATGTTCTTCAGTTCTGTTCCTGTGTCATATTCCTTAGTCTTGTTTTTATTCATGGTCGTCAGTCCTGTTCGTTAGTATGTTCCTCAGTCTGGTTATTATTCATGTAGAGTTATAAAAATTGTATTTAAATTCAACTTGTATTTAAATTCAACATTGCTTAGATTTAATTTGTTAAAATTTATGTTGAAACTTGAAAAGAATAATGTTACATTTAAACAGAATTTGATTTGAAATTTAATTCAAAGTGAAAAGGCGGAAGTTGCTGTCACTACATGTTTTGCGGAAGTCATGTCAGTGATCACGCACGCACAACAGCAAACAGCGAGGACAGCGAGGTGAAGATGTTTTTGAGAGCGAAAATTCGCTGATGAATTCTTAATGTTTTGAATCATTTCAAAAGGAAATCGTCCGGTATGGCCAGAATATGTAAATCCACAAGGAATCCCAGGGTAAGTTTTGTTAACAGAGCTTGGCGATTTAAAAACAAAGGCGCCAATTCGCCTCGACGTCTTACGACGAAAACCCATGCTGTGAAGACAATTGTGAAATTGTTCGAAACGTCGTGTTACGAAAGTCAAAAACGGGAAGCCCCAAATACCCCAGAAGAGAGAGAAGGAAGAGAAATTAGGGGCCGATGGCAAGCCTACCCCTAAGTCTGCGAGGAAAGAAAGCAGTTGGAGTTGGGCAGCTTGCACGGCAACCGAGGAATGACCATCAGCAAAACGCGCGTAGCTTCGATCTCTATTTTAGTATAATCCTTTTTCAAGGTCCTTTTCCTTAGTTTTGTTATTGTTTATGCTCCTCAGTCCTGTCCTGTTCCTAGGTCTTGTTCCCGAGGGTATTCATTATTCATGTTCCGCCTGTTCTACAGCATCCCACTCAATGCGATTCCTTGGTCCAGGTTTTAACAGCGTTCTTAATTCATGCTGTTCTATCTGTCAGAGCGCTTAGGAAAATGCTGCTGACTGACCATAGACAGATGTAAACAAACTACAACTTTATACATTTTAAAAGCCTGAAAATTTATCATTTTCAAGTAAGGTGACGGAAACCAATTTGTGACTATTATACAGAGTTTTAGTAAAACTTTTACCTAGATCTCATGTCACAGGAATTTATTTTTTAATATTAGGATGTAAACTTCAAGGGGTGGCCCAAGGAATTAATTTGTTTATTATAAACTTAGTTAAATTCTTTGGCTCGGTAAGTGGAAGTACAGTTAAATTATCCAGGAAAAAAGCATCGAGATAGAATCAGTATACTATTTGTGTGAGAGGCGGATGTCATGCAAAGGCATGCACAGAGTTGTACCCCGACTTTCGTAAACAAAACTAAATCCACTTTCAACAGCCAAACGAATGTGTCAGTGAAAAAATAATATAAGAAATTATTTTTCCTAAAGCAAACAGTGACTTGAAAGGGTATTCTATAACGGAGAAATTTAGGCTAAATCATTCCCGATGAAAACAATTCGCTTTTTAAAGCAAATTTTAACTGGAGCCTGTTGAAATCACTATCATTTCGATTTATTGGAAAGAAGAACGTACCTGCACTGCATGCTAACAAAGATCGATGGTGCTTGAGAAAGCATTGCTGTAACATTTGACTTCGATAAGGCAGTCACCAGTCATTAATGTAATGTACTGTACAGTTGATTGCAAAAGCAAAACAACGAAACGAATTACTGAAAATACCTCTACCCAGCTTCAGTCAAAACAAACAAAGTATTTGCCAAGTACGCGGAAGTCATGCCAAGGGTCACGGTCAACACAGCACGCTTACATTGTTATACTCTTGCAAAATGTAAGTCACCTGTCAACAGTCCGAAGAAGTTGCAAGAGGAAAACAGAAATTATTTTCGCATGGCTACACAGAAAACCAAAACCCGTCTTTTGGATCCAGAACTGGTAAATTAATTTTAATTTTCAATCATTTCGTAAGAAGAACTTGTTAGGAAACGAAAACATCAAAAATCGAAATCAATTTTGATGCGAGTGTGCTTGAATGCGGGACTGAAATTCGTTCATGCCGGGCGATTGTTTCCAGTAGGACCAGTGACGCAGATCAAAGAAGAAGGGTCAGCCCCACTTACCCCAGCGTCTGCAGGAGATACGAAAAAACGAAGTAGTTTTGGCTCGCCTACCCCACGGACGGCAGAATCTTGCGAAAACGGCACGTCGAAAGCTTGCACGGTCCGAGGGAACTTACTGGAACAAAAAAGGTGCTAATCGAATTATTCATGCATTAGTTATAAGAGACTAGCCCTTGCCCGTGTAAGACCACCGCCTCATGAGGACCATCGCCTCCGATGAACTCCGCCAATAACAACTTCCACCTAAAAGGCACTGTGCATTGAGGTGGCTATATTTGCTGTTAATCTAAATCTTGATCATAATCTTAATGTTAGTATTGTGTTAATCTTAGTCTTCAGCTTGAATGGAATCTTAATCTTAACTTCTACCTGAATTGGAATCTTAACCTTAATCTTAATCTAAATGTTAATCTTAATCAGAATCTAAATCTCAATTTTAATCTTAATGTTACTCTTAATCTTAATGTTAATGTTAATCTTAATCCATCTTAATATTAGTCTTAGTCTGTGTTAGTCTTGGTCTAAGTATCAGTTTTTCATTTCTGAACTTAAACTTAAAGTTATTCTTAATTTGTAAACGGAAGCTCGTTTTCATATCAGTTTTAATCAGAGCCTTCATGTTAATCCTCATGTAAATGTGAAATAACATTGAAACTTACAATTAATGTTAATGTTGTTGTTTATCACCACATGCAAGAATGTGAATCTCAAACTTTATCATCATCTTAATTCATCTTCATACTCTTAGATACCAAATAAACGTCTCCCCGTTTATCAATTTTGAGTTTTTCCCCCACCTGCAGGGCCTTATTAGGACCCCCCATTTATTAATTGTCAAAGAAATATTTCACTTGCGAAAGGATGAAACTATGTTTATTAATTTCCCCCCACCCTCAACCTTAATAGGACCCCTGCTTATTAAATGTTCAAAACAATTTCCCACCCCCTCCCGTTTATTTGCACCCCCCATTTATTTGGAACGTAAGAGTATTGGCCCTAATGTTAATATTAGTAAAAGTGAAATTAATTTTAATTTGAAAAAAAATTTCGATTTTATTATAAATTCTTCAGCTGCAAAAAAAACTTTAAATTAAAATCGAAGATGAAATTGAAATAGAAATAAATCCAAATGAAAATGAAAGTTAGTGAAATAAATTTAGAATTGAAAAGATTTGACAAAAATAGATCTAAATATTGGAGTCATTCCAAAAAGCTTTCTAGTTTTGTGGAAGTGACTTTTTGACATTAAAAAGAATTGTAAACTATTGAAATCACAAAAACAAAAACACCAAAATTTTGACTTTGAGGGGAATTGAACTCTAGGCATTGGAGGTAGGAGGCAAGAATTTAGCCACTGGGCTACACAGCCGTATTCCTTAGTCGACGATAATCTCCTAGTGGTCCTTAATATGCATGGGAGGGAACAACAAAACACGTAAAAAAAATATGTCTAACGAATTTAAAAATTACACCAAAAGCAAATTTTAGTTACCAGACGTCTCCTTGGCGCTTTGAAAACATTTCCGACACGAAAATAACAGAAATAAAAAATTCGAAAAGAAAAGTCTTCCCCCGAGGGGAACCGAACTCTCGACTTTGCAACGCAGCTCACGAGACACGCCGCCTTCCCGACCGTGCTACTGTGCGTTATTGTGATTTAGTGATAATCCTCCTAGTGAGAACAATCGGGCGATGGTTATAACAGGCACCAATGACGCACTTCAAAGAAGGGTTAGCCCCAATTACCCCAGAGAAGGCAGCAGAGAGGGGAAAAAGAAGGTGCGCTGGCTCCCCTGCCCCACAGGCGGCCTTATCGTGCGAAAACGGCGTCTGAAAACGACTTGCAGGGAGCTCAAAGTTACTGGTACAAAATTCTCGCTAATTCAAAAACCATTTTAATATAAGAGAGACTAGCCCTTGCCCGTGTAACACCACCGCCTCATGAGGACCACCGCCTCCGATGAAGTCCGCCAATAAGAGCTTCCACCTAAAAGACACTGTTCATTGAGGTGGCTATATTTTCTGTTAAGCTTAGTCTTGATCTCAATTGTAATGTTAGTCTAGTCTTAATCTTAGTCTTCAAGTTAAGTGGAATCTCAATCTTAACTTCTACCTGAATTGGAATGTTAACCTTAATGTTCATCTAAATGTTAATCTTAATCTTAATCTGAATCTGTATCTGAATCTAAATGTGAATCTAAATCTGAATCTTAATTCTAATCTTAATCTTAATCTTAAGCTTAATCTTAATCTTAGTCTTAGTTAATCTTGAACTCCATCTTAATATTATTGTTAATCTTTGTTAGTCTTGGTCTAAGTATTAGTCTTTCATTTTTGAACTTAAACTTAAAGTTCATTCTCAAATGAGTCTTTATCTGAACCTTTATGTTAATCTTGATGTAAATCTGAAATGGCGTTGAAGCTTAAAATTAATGTTTAGGTTGTTCTTTATCGCCACATGCAATAATGCCAAGTTATAAGAGATTTAATCGATTTTGTTTATTGCTGCGAAGCAGCGCGAAGCGCCTGCGTAGCAGCAGTATATTCTTGCACAAACTGGAAATTTGTCAACTTGTGTGTGCGGAACTGTTGTTGCGGTTGTTGCCTGTCCGTTTCTTGCTGCGAACAACAAAATGGCGTCAAAGTGGAGGCAAAGCTGCGAGTTCGAAGCAAAATAAAAGTGAGAGGATATTTAGTCAGGGCGCTAACGTAAAAAATCACGTATTTAAAACATTTCTTGCGGACAATTTAAAACTGTAAAATAGACTTTATAACTGTTGTACAGTACGAAATGGCTTGTTGTTTTCATGAATTCTACCAATAACTGCAATTCCAGAGCACTTAATTGTTGCAGGTCAACTTTCCCAAGTTGCGCCATTTTGTCTGTCTTCATTTCGATATTGCGTAATCCAACAGCAAAACAAATGAAACTTAGACGGAGGTTTAGAATAATTTCAAAGCCAAAATCTTCTCTGATTTTGCTATTGTTTTTTCTCGCTTTTATTTTTAATACAATGTTTACAATGTTTTAAATTTGAAATGAAATTTATCGTTCTAACTGTGTTAACTTAGCATTCCTTTTGACGATTTTTCTTTTTTTGTGATCACTTTATCGACGAATGATTTTCCTATTTCAGCATTGTCCGTAAAGATGAGAAGCTGATTTCATTGTTAACCGAACCAATAGCGAAGACTTTGTTGTATCACGCCCAATGCTACCCATCATACACGCATAAAAACACGCTTGCAAAGTTAGAAAGCAGACAAGCAGACAACAAAGAAGTGAATCAAGACGACGAAGAAGATCAAGACGACGGCAAAAATTCAGCAAGGTCCTCTTCTCGGAGGAAAGATCGTTTAGGTAACGTAAATAAAGGTCACATTCAAATAATGGCACCTTTGTGGCTAGCAAATGTGACTAGTGGGACAAATCACTATGGCCAAATCACAGGGGAGGCCCAGTTTCCTTAGAACAAAGTTCTGTCTAGCTACCCCCGGAGCCCCTGATCAGCATCTAGGGAGTTTCATGTTTTC
This sequence comes from Chrysaora quinquecirrha, assembly GCA_014526335.1. NCBI lineage: Eukaryota > Metazoa > Cnidaria > Scyphozoa > Semaeostomeae > Pelagiidae > Chrysaora > Chrysaora quinquecirrha. The sequence continues at coordinate 59,572 of JACTAT010000366.1, read as the reverse complement.
TCTAGTTAGTTAAAGAAAAGAGCCGAACTCCTTGGCGAAAAAGCGAAAATTGTGCTCTATTAGCTACTGAGCCAGGAAGATAGTCAACTGGGCCAATGGTCTAGTAGTTCCAATGCAAAAAGATGGCGATTGGTAAAATAGCGATATACTGGTAGAAAGGGAAGAACAAATGTCGCACGTTCCTTTAAGTGATGCTACAATCTCAATGCCGCATTTTGTTGAATTTGGTATTTCTGTGGTGAGGATCAACTTAACAGTTTGATAAATTACATTTTGAATACGCTTACGCTGAATGTTGTTATTAGAAACGCTCTTCTTAGCTAAAAGCAACAGTAGGTACCCTCATTAAGCTATTGAGCAGCTTGAGAGCATATTTAGCTTGAGGTTTAGGCAACCAGAGTTCTTGACCAAATTCTATGTTTCTCATAAAAATCTGTTTTCGTAGGTAAAATATTGTAGCAGTAGAGTTATTTTACCACCGCTCCTGTTACAATTAATACACACGTACTGATCGTAGTCGCGAGACACTTTCCCGATTTGATACAGAAATTATGAACTGAATTTATGAAATCATTGAGAAGCGCGTTATTGAGAACTTTGAAGTTGTTCCAATAGAAGATGTATTTAATTTGTACGCGGAGAAAAGCGCTGAAGAACATATCATTCCGGACAAAAGGACTAGGGTAAAAACTGTTGTAGAACGATTTGATGGAGTTATTAATTGGTGGACATCAAAGGGGTTTTCTTTTTTGTTTAATGACAATGTGGAAAAAGGCCAGATCATAGAGGTATTACTTTGGGAGATAAAACGTTTGGAAAACCAAGCTAAACCCCAGCCTAATGATGAAAAAATTAAAGATGTCGCATCGTTGATCAGAAAAAAAGTTCTTGAAATGCCACCGATTCAATGGCCTGCACTTCCGAAGAAGCTAATAAACGACAATTCAGAACTGCCACCATGTTTAAATGCCATGCTCACTGCATGTCTCTCCAGTAGAAGTTCGAAGAATACGTCTCAGAGGAAGCAACGTGTAATCAATTCCATTGGTCAAGACTTCATTTACAATGTTTCCAATGGAAAATATCGCACTTCCAAGCATGTACAATTAGCGTTGTGTACAAAAAGAAAGACTGGGTCAAAGGATCTTTTAAGATTGTTAAACCAATTTGGACATTGTATTTCCTATGACGAAGTGTCATTTTTGGAAACGTATCTCGCGGATGAAGCCACAATAAACCAAGAGGTAAAAAGTTATTGTCCACCCTCGATCAACCCGTTCAATTTCGTAACGTTTGTCTGGGACAATAATGACATTAACCCAGAATCACTTAAAGGCACAGTTATGCATTGTACAAACGGTATAGTGATTCAACAAATGACCGAGACCGAAAGAAGCAGAGTATCAGTATCTCATAGCGAAGCATCACCTCATACAACAGGAGTTAAAAGAAAATGATCATTTTGTGCAAAGCCAAATTCACTGCCAGTCTACATTTCCAGGAAGAGAGCCGATCCGGTACATTTGTCATCCGTCAACAGTTCACCAGGAAATAAAGAAAATGAAACATCAAGCTTTACCAACTTCTTGTGGGTTCTTCTACGCCGGTTGAGTAAAACTATACCATCCTGGACTGGTTTTAATTATCAAATTCAAGATGATGAGGTTAAAACGTAAGTTTTCTGTTTATTTTACTATTTTTGGTCTGTAATATTTCTCTCAGCCAAAAAAATTTTTCACTACTTTTTATATATCTAAACACTACCTCGAAAATCTTCTTCTTAGGACGATCAATTCTTTCCAGCGATCAATGGTTCCCCAACTAAAATGGATGTCGTTCTTAAGGTTCTTACCCAGACCAAGTTAACAGCTGAAAAGCTAGGGCTTTCAGAGACAGATGTTGTGTTCGATCAGGCTATCTACGCCAAGGCCATCGAGATAGTGCTTAACCCTGCATTCATTGACTTAAAACGATTCATCGTCCTCAGAATGGGTAATTGGAAAACGTTTTGGTGATGCTAGCCTTCGCGACTGGATAGTGGAAGTAGAATTATTAGGCGAGTAGCAGTAGGTTAATTAAAGTTGTTCGATATTGCACACTGTACTCAGGATCTTTTATCTAACAGCTTTCAAGATAACTCATACGGTATTCTTCTTTCATTCAAATACTTCGATCGTCGATCAGTTCGCATTCTTGCGTACATTCATGCTTTAGTTAATATGGAGATCCATAAATTCGAGGAGTATGTCAACGAGAAGGAAAACTATCCTTCGTTTTTGGAACTTGTTTCTTCGATTGAGTTTCTGAAATGTCAAGAAAAGGTTCCAAACTGCTAATGTATTGTATACATACTTTTTAGTTGCACCAGCAATTTCTGTGGATTACCCTTTAGGGAATATTAAGTTAACATTTGTATCTTTTTAGCTCAACTATGGGACCTTCTCTGCGTTACTGGAGAGCAACATCATGTGTGAAACTTTGATGGAACACCGTGCTATTTTAAATGACATGAGCTTATCTGGCCCGACCTCTATTTTTTGGCACTCATATATTGATATGATGAACACGCTTTTCCTCTTTCTGAGATCCGTTAAGACAGGAGATTGGACAGCACATCTTCAAGCTACGCGACAGATGATTCCTTGGATGTTTGCTTATGATCGCCAAAACTATTCGCGATTTATGTCCTACTATTGGTCTGAGATGAAACAGTTACCCGACAGCCATCCTGCAATACACGAACAATTTATGTAAGTATATATTCTGATTTGAAATCCCATGCAGTCATATCCCATCCAAACATACGATCTATTCAATATTTGTTATTACATATTTATATATGTACAGATACGATAGTCTTATTGTAATTATAGTAGTCTATAATAAAACGGCAATAATTATATATATATGTATATATATATATATATATGTATATATATCCATAATAACAAATACAGTATTGAATATATCGTTTAGATGGGCTATGACTGCATGGGGATATATATATATATATATATATATATATATATTTATTTATTTATTTATTTGTAATAACTGTATCATCTTAATCAATAACTTGCTTCAATTTTAAGGAGTGGTAATTTTGCTGCAAAAAGATCACCGGGTAAATTCAATTCTGTCCCGTCGGACCAATGCATTGAGCAGACAGTAAATCGCGAACAGAAATCTAGAGGTGGTATTATTGGCTTTGCTACAAATGAAAATACCGTCCAGAGATGGGTCCTGACAAGTCATATCGTGGCCCAATGTACTGCTCAGATGGAAGAAACACTGTTGATGAGAAAGCAGCCTAGTTTACCAAAGGATCTTGGAAAATCACGTATGGAGTTTGATAATGGTTGTACGCAACGTGCCCTTGACATTATCACCAACTGGGGAAGCCCATTTGAACCAAGAGATGGTTTGGTCAATATCTGCTCCGGAATGGAGGCTCCTGAAGCTGTCGCGCATGACTTACTCGAGGCAAAAAATGTTGGTGAAGCAGCGTTTGATGAGTTCCTGAAAGATCGAATCACTTCAAACGAGAAGTCATTCTACGATCCAATCAAAAGGTGTTCTTTGAAGACGTTCAAGAGCCTAATTGTAAAAAACCGTCCAAACAAATGGAAAAACAGTTGTCATCGCTGCTGAGCGAAACATCTTTGCTAGGTTGCTGGCGATTTCAAAGTCTAGAGAAGGATTGTCACTACGCCAAATATTGATGTATTCTTTGGGCCCCATTCCTTACAGCTTGGGGACAAGTGATGGTGGGTTGGTAAAAACTGTCAAGTCCAAACTTTTGGGTTCGTATTTACCTAAAATTTATTAATTCACACAAATATCTATTGAAAGGGGGGCCGAAGCAACAAGAACATGACTGCAATCGTTTCAAATCATTCATTTCAAAAGTCATTGCATCTTGAAATTAGAATCACTTTTATTCTGTTTCAGTCGCAATAGAATCCAAAGTTGCCAATGCAGAATCCAATGTGGAAGATCCGATCGGAGTCAACATTTTCGACGGAATGGTGTTACTTCAACAGCTGGCAAAAGTTCCACTGCCAACGTTTGCGGCTCTATCAGAATATATTATACGAAGAATTACGAGAGAAAGCGCAATAGTATACTTCGTAACAGATCAGTACCTCGAAGGATCTGTCAAATCGTTTGAGCGTCAGAAGAGAATGTCTGCTGGAAGTCTTCGTTTTCGAATCGGACGAAGGGATCAGAGCAGAACGAAACAGTGGGCAAAGTACCTGCAAAACCCAGACAACAAAACCGAATTAGTCCAATTCTTGCTGAAAGACTGGTCCGACAGAACAAGATTTGCCGGTGTATTGACTGGAAAAACTCTTTACGTCAATGTTTGCTCGAAGTTCTTCAAATTAAACTGTCTTGAAAATGAGGTAAGATAGTTAGTTTTCGTGATGACTGTGTTTTTAATCTGAAAGAATATCTTGGTCGGACAATGTGAATTCCACGACTTCTCTGTAAGCGTCGAAAACTCGGATCATTTTTCTAGCCCCTTGGAGGTTCGGATGAGCTTGATTGCACTTTATTCAGTTCATTTTACTCTGTTTACATGCGAAGCTCTTGCCTCTTCCAGGTTGTATGCGAAGAAGAAGTTTCTCTCAGAAACCATCAAGAGGAAGCCGATACCAAGGTTTTTCTTTGTTCACAACATGCTGTCACTTGGCACGGTGCAACATCGGTCTGTATCCACACAGTAGATAGTGATATAGCAATCTACTCCCTGTTCTTTAGTAAAAAAATCAATGTTGAATTGTTCGTCAAGATTGGTATAAAAGACCGCACGCGAATCATTGCAGTGTCTGATATTGCTGTAGAACTGGGCGAGGATTGTTGCTTGGCTCTCCCAGCCTTACATGCTTTCACAGGCAATGATTACACGAGCGCTTTTCATGGTGTTGGGAAGGCCAAGGCATTCAAGCTCCTTTGCAACTCGGAAGAATTTCAAGAAACATTTAGAAGATTTGGAAATTCTACAACTTTCGATCCTAGCCTTTTTGAATCTGTGGAAAAGTTCGTTTGTAAGTTGTATGGGCTCAAATCCGATAACGTAAACGAAGCCAGATTCTTGAAGTTCACCGCATCGAAGATAACACCCCTTCCGCAAAAGCTACCGCCAACGCGAGATGCTCTGCTATGCCATTGCAAACGCGTATCATATGTAACCGCAATGGTAAAATCAGCATTAGATGGAAATTTCGTAATGCCCTCGCCAAATGGTCACGGTTGGAAAATCGTGGATGGTAAGCTGTGCATCGAATGGATGTTATTGCCACCTGCCCCTGATGAGGTTTTACAGTTAATCGCCTGCAACTGTAAAAAAAGTGCATGTAAAAGAGCAATCTGTATTTGTTTGTCTCATGGACTAACGTGCACCGATTTGTGCGGTTGCAGAGAGTTCTGCGAAAACAAAGATAATTCGGGTAGTTCTGATGAAGCGGATTCCTCGGACGATGATATGGATCGTGACGATGACTGAGAATTCTTATTTTGTATCTCTTTTTTTATTCATTAATTTAATGTCTTTTGTTTCTGTTAGCAAGTTCATTATCTAAACTTAAAAGTTTTTGCTTTTCGACTTTTGATGACGTCATCAATAAACTTTTAAGGCCGATATTTTCAAAACTACAACTATTTGCTCTATGTTTTGTATACCAAATTTGATCAGTTTTTTGTGCTCTTTCGTTTGGTATCAATGGTTTTCGAAAAGAAAATTTTCTATATTGGACCTGATGACGTCATACCATCAAATATTGAAAGTCTCAAAAAAGTCCATTTTTGGTGGTTAGTAATCAGACAACACATCATTTCGTCATCAGGAAGTCAAGCTCAGCCTGTTCCAGTAGGTTGTGGTTTGTCCGCATGCCGCCAACTTTTTTTTTACGTCAGCGCCCTGACTATCTGCGTTTTACATTTTGGCGTATGTACAGTATTCTAATAAGTAAATACTATTTTTCACATCGACCATTTCTTCGAATACAGTACAAGCAGAGTTTTCGTGACTATAAGAATAGGCCATATCCTCTCTAACTTCCATGAAATTCCCATGCAACATTTCAGTATTCGTCGCAACCTCCACTTACATGATGATAACCTCCACGATACTCCGCATCCTCCACTTACATGATGGTATCCTCCACGTTAGAAATGATATCCTCCACTTACATGATGATAACCTCCACGATACTCCGCATCCTCCACTTACATGATGATAACCCTCCACGTTGTATTGGCACCTCCACTTACATGATGGTATCCTCCACGTTAAACATGATATCCCTCCACTTACATGATGATAACCTCCACGATACTCCGCATCCTCCACTTACATGATGGTATCCTCCACGTTAAAAATGATATCCCTCCACTTACATGATGATAACCTCCACGATACTCCGCATCCTGCACTTACATGATGATAACCCTCCACGTTGTATTGGCACCTCCACTTACATGATGGTATCCTCCACGTTAAAATGATATCCTCCACTTACATGATGATAACCTCCACGATACTCCGCATCCTCCACTTACATGATGGTATCCTCCACGTTAGAAATGATATCCTCCACTTACATGATGATAACCTCCACGATAATCCGCATCCTCCACTTACATGATGATAACCCTCCACGTTGTATTGGCACCCTCCACTTACATGATGGTATCCCTCCACGTTGTATTGGCACCCTCCACTATACTGCACATCCTCCACGTTACTGCACATCACGTTGTACGGGGTGTTAAATTTGTAAAATTGGTTAGGCCTATGCAAGACAAAGACAACTCTTGTTCAACTTAAACTACTTGCTAGTACACAACCATAACCCTTGATATTCACTTTGACCATATTCAATACACCTTTTCAACTAAGAGCCTCGTTTTCAATATTTACGAAAATTTGTTCGCACTAAAATTTTGACCCCAGATTCAGATTGAACACCTTCATTTTAGTGTTGACGCAAATTTTTACGATTCTAGTCCCTACGATGTCGATTTTATTGCGACGAAAAGTTTGAAAATCTATAAAGGATTTGACCGTGAAAAATCGCTCAGGGTGAAATTTTACACCCTCAGTCATTTTTCACGGTCAAATCCTTTATAACTTTTGAAAATTTTAATCGCTATAAAATGAACATCGTAAGGACTAGAAGCGTAAAAGTTTGCCCAAACACTAAAACGAAGGTGCTGAATTCGAATCTGACGTCGAAATTCTCCTGTGACACAATTTTAAATTTTTTTGAAAACGAGGCCCTTAGTTGAAAAGGTGTATAGAGTAAACACTGTTTATTCTATTGACTAGTTTCGATATACTCATGGCAGTCTCCTGCAATACACCAATTCAGCATCCGGGACACCTCGACGCGTGAAGAGGTTTGGGGCGAGTTATTGGGTGAAACTCTCTCTGGTGTCGAAGCTGCTTCGTGAGGTGGACGCATAACTCAACTCGACCCAGAGAAAACCTTGAAATTCGTGCATAACTGGTGAAATTTCTTACTTTAATTTGTTATTTGCGTAGTTTGTTATCTTGGGAACAGCTTTCTTAAAAGCTCTTGTAAGTACCTTGCTCTGGCAAGCTACGAATCAAAGAGTTTTTCGATACAGGCCTTCGTGCGTTTGTTTGACCTGACAACATGGATATCGACATGGTTGCTGGGATGAAAGTCGATGAACTGAAGGCGTTCTTACGTTTGCGTGGACTGAAGACCAGCGGAAAAAAACAAGAATTGGTAGCTCGCGTCTTTGTTGCTATTGAAAATAAAGTTGAAGTCATACCAACGGCGCAGCAAATAGAAAAACAGCTGTCAAATGATTACATGGCAAAGCTGAAAATCGAGGGAACCACAATTCCTGACCCCTTCCAGCTGAATGATTGTTGGTTAGATGAAGACAATGGAATGAAATATTGGCCAACAACAATGTACCCAGACATTTTCAATTTCTTGGCATTCCACCCAGCTGAACTTGCAAGCAAAGATCTCAGTGACTATAAAACATCAAAGGCCTACAGCTATTATAGTGACGGATGGCTAGGAAAATTACAATATAATGAAATAAACCAGCAAAGTAAGTACTGCCTCATAAAAACAACATGTAGGCCTTCACAAAGAATAAATGACACTCCACACAAGCTATGGGTCTGTCTAAACAAAAAAGATGGCAAGATATTGACATCTCATTGCACATGTATGGCAGGAATGTCAGAAACCTGCAATCATGTAGCTGCTGCACTATTTCGAATTGAGGCAGCAGTTAGATTGGGACTTACAAATCCATCTTGCACATCATCAGCATGCAGCTGGCTTCCTAGTACCAAGGTAGTAAGACCAGAGAGAGTAGAAAATATGAAATGGAGCAGGTCTGATTTTGGAAAAAGAGGGAAAAAAGGCAAGGAGCTGAATTCATCACCAAAGAAAAATTATGACCCAGTGCATATTTCAGGCAACGAGTTGCAGTTAAAAGAAATTGCAGATGCATTGAAAGTTGTATGCAATGAAAAAGAATCTATTATTTTTTCTGCATTTCCAAAAGACAAGGTTGTGAGTGATGAAGGAAAAAGTCAGGAAAAGCAGCCCTTGTCTCTAAATGATGTGGTAGAAATGTCAAACAATGAAGCTGAGTTTTTTAAGAACATGGGTAAGCTGAATAAAAAGGAGATTGAAAAAGCAACAAGAGGGCAAAGTGACAACCCTCTTTGGCATTTGATGAGAAGGCATATTATTAGTGGCTCTAAGGCACATGAAGTTAAAACCAAGATGCAAAGCTTACAAAAAAAAGATGAGAACAGTGTATCCATGACGCCAGTGTTTGATAAGGTTTCTGGGAATTCTCATGTTAACCCTGAAATCCCTGCACTTAAATATGGCAGAGCAATGGAGAAAGAAGCTATAGCCAGCTTTACAAAGGAGTTCAAAGAAAAGCATACTGGGGTCAAAGTTTTGGATTGTGGGCTTTTCATTGTAGAAGACATGCCATATGTTGGCGGAAGTCCAGATGGCATCATAATGTGTGACTGCTGTGGGCTTGCATGTTTAGAAGTGAAAAGCCCATTTTCTGTTCGCCACACCTCTCCAGAAGACCCACAGGTAAAATTGCAGTATCTTGTAAGAGGAAAGGAAAATGAACTGCGGTTGAACAGAAACCATCAGTACTACACACAGTGCCAAGTTGAAATGGTTGCAACACAGTGTCCAACATGTTATTTCTATGTGTGGACTCCTCAGGGATCTTTTACTGAGTGCCTTGAACTAGATGAAAGGCTCTGGGAAGAAGAACTAAAACCAATTTTCACAAAATTTTATACAGAACTTTACATTCCCACTCTTTTTGTTTAGATTAAGTATATATTCAAGTACATAATATACCAGTTATAATGAAATGTTTTGAGTGTTAAAAGTTTTAAGAAATGTTCTTGAGAGTTTACTTGATAAGAGGTGCTTGGATATTACATAATGCAGCACATGTTAAAATGATATCATCAGCAAGAGGAAGCAATGTTAACGGAAGTGTGTTCTTTAGTATACGAAATGTTTTGATACGGTTAATGGCCCTTTCCACGTGTATCCTCAAGTTAGCTACCTCTTTAGTTTTGGCGCATTCTGACTTTGTCATCTGTGCTTTGATTCTAGCACCAGGTGGAACATATAGTTTACAGTAATAATAAAGGAGATCATCCTGTATTTGGAAACCCCTGTCTGCCATCAGCTCATCTCCAAAATCTAAAAGTTTGTAAAAACCACTGTCTTGACAAATGAATTGGTCAGATGCTCTTCCACCGTATGATTTCGATACATATGTTATGAATCCAGATGGTGCAATTGCCACCAAAACCTTAATTGTATTGTGTTTCTTGTAGTCAGACCATGTCTTGGCCTGGTTTTCTAGAGATTTTGGTCTTTCGATGTACACCTCTGTACAATCTATTATGCATCTTGTCTTCTTGTATTTTCCTTCAAAGGATTTTGGGAGGTTACTTCTGATCACCTCTCGTGGTAACCATGCAACAAGAGGTGTACCAAGCACCTTGCTTAAAAGCTTTATCCAACTTGTAAATATTACAGAGCAAGATGCTGGTGAAATGTCAAATCGGCAAGCAAGATCATTGTTTAATAGTCCCAACCGAAGTTTCATTAGAACAAGAAGGAATTGGTCCTTCTTACTTAGTTTCTGGCAAGGCTCCCTTACTCTTTGATGTTTTTTTGCCTTAGAGGACACTATGCGTTTTGCTCCTCTCCAATATACAAAATCTGGCAAGAATCTTGACAGCAAAGCAAAAATAATGTTGAACATTGCCACTGTTGGAATCCCGGTATAAAATTTCATCTTGCAATCATCTTTAATTCGAGCTGCAGAGTATCTTTTGGCTTTCTTTATTTCCAAATTTCCCTCGAAGAGTTTTTCTTCTAGCTTCTTTTTTTCTTCTCTCAATTGAGATGCTTCTAGAGTCATTTCCTCAAGCTTTGTTTGCAAAGATTTAACTAAATCACAGTTAACACTGTTGTTCAAAGGCTGAGTTTCTGTGACACAATCAACATCATGAGGGGGTAGACTGACATCTGTTTCTTCAATTTCCATTTCAATTGGTTCAGCAGGATCTATTATTGGTGAGCTTTCTGTTGCAGGTAAAACCTGACGTACTAATTGTCTCCTGACCTTCTTTGCGGGTCTTTCATATCCAAGGTGTAAAGTTGGTAAAGGATTTTGAGCAGTTGGTACACCTTCAATAAAATGTAGTGAACATACCATGTCACTTGAACCTGGTTTCCAGAGAGATTTCTTCTTTGTTGTTCGGTTGATCTTTCTCACCCATTCTGCTCTTATGTCACCAAATCGCTTTTCACTTGGAAATGTATGCAAGCGAAATGGCTGAGGACAAGGGCAATCACTGTGCAACTGTCCTTCGTGTATTTCACATTCTTTTTTCTTCCAGGATTTCAGTTTGTACTGGCTATTAGTGCATGAAATCACAGCACAATTTCCATTGACCATGTTGATGTTGCTGACCGCCAGGGATACTATCTAGGCCTATACAAGACTTGAGAAAATTCTTTGATGCGTAGCTTGCCAGAGCAAGGTACTTACAAGAGCTTTTAAGAAAGCTGTTCCCAAGATAACAAACTACGCAAATAACAAATTAAAGTAAGAAATTTCACCAGTTATGCACAAATTTCAAGGTTTTCTCTGGGTCGAGTTGAGTTATGCGTCCACCTCACGAAGCAGCTTCGACACCAGAGAGAAAGTTTCACCCAATAACTCGCCCCAAACCTCTTCACGCGTCGAGGTGTCCCGGATGCTGAATTGGTGTATACTTGCATTCGGGTTGCATTCTGCCTTGAGCAGCACTCCCTTAACTGTGTTAACGGCTAGTTTTAGTTTTCTAGACACTCATGTTCAGAAGTAAAATTCCAATAAATTTTCTCGTTTTGTGTAATTATACGCATGCGCAAGCCTCTTTTTCGATAATAACAGCCTCCGTTTGAAATCTAGCATAATTTTGGAAAATCTGGCATAATTTTAAAGCAATTTTGGCATAATTACCAAATTGAGATCTGGTCACACTCACTGACCCATGCTCACCCGCTCACCCAGGATTTGAAGGCAGTGCTCTCACTTTTGAGGAAATTTCCTTAAACTGAGGAATTTTGCCGACTTTTGAGGAACTTTTTAAGGAATCTAAATTTTTAAGGAACTTCTAAGGAATTTTCCAATTTAACACCAAAGAAGAAAATATAATCCATAATATACTCCATAATTGAACATAACAGAACAAAATTCCATAACAGAACAAAAAAGACCAAAACAATAAGAATTCTTGAAAGTTATTACTTAGAAACTACTGTTCATCGATGATAGCAAGCTCCTGCCCGATATTTCATTGTGTACAGGTGTGAGCCCAGTTTTAGCCGCTCTCGTGTATGTATTCTTAAGATATACATCTAGTTATAGATCTGATAGCTATTATAAAGGATTGAACATTCCAATTTGGCAAAATTTGTGATATTGAACTATAGCAACACATTATAAGGGGGTCTTATAGAGTGTTCTATGAAAAATTACACAAATACCGAAATCTGAGGAATTTTGATGAAATCTAAGGAATTTTTCGTGAACTTTCGAGGAATTTTATATGAAGCAAAGTGAGAGCCCTGTTTGAAGGTGCAGGCACTGCAGTGCAGCACAGTAAAATTCTAGTACTGTTTTACGAAAGTCATGGCTCCAACAATACAGGATGGACAGAGGGAGCGGAGAGAGTAAGTTGGTTTGCATTTGTCATGAGAGTAAAACGACGTTCTTCTTCAGGCCTGTGACCAGCAGAAGAGCATTCTTCCCTTAGGCCTATTATTTGTTATCATATCATTAGCTAGATAGATAGATAGACCATGTCAGAGATCATAAAGAGGGGGGCTTTTGGTGGTATCAAAACCGAAACCCGGAATGAAAATTGGGAAAACCCGAAAACGTCAACAACTGTTTTAAGAATTTTACTCGTTCATATCCTTGGTGAGGTTTAAAACCCGAAAACAACCGAAAACCCGCACATTTATACTAGACTATACAATACCCGAAACACGAGCAAGAAAAATGGCAAAAACCAAAACCCGTTGCATTTTTAATAAAATTGACCCAAAAACTGGCATAATTTTTTGGAAAAGCCCGAGAACCTGAAGGCGAAATCGGCCAAACCCGCAACCCGTGAAATCCCAAAGCCCCCTCCATAAATGTTGTTTTAGCTTAAGATTATTCTAGATACCTAGCCTTCTTCTCTTCACTGTGCATGCAGAGAGCTCAACTGTACATGTTGGTGACCCTGGGTATTATATCTCCATCCCCTCCATGACAATCCTGCTAAAGCTTTCTAGAAGGCTTTTCCAAGATTTATTAAAGGATACCCAGCCCTGCCATTGCATTTATTCTAGTCTGGGCTCAGGATTCGGTTCACGATTTGGTTCAGGATTGAGTTCAAAATATGGAGGTCCACATTACGGGGAATAACTTCCAAAAGAAACAGTGTTTGCTTTTCAATCTTCTTTGCCATGAAGTTATATTTTTAATAAATTTAAGAAAAACGCCTTTATGCAACTTAAAATATCAACCGATGGGTGCCAATGTGAGATGAATAAAGTTCAGGCTAAATTGCCAAAAAATATTAACCCTTTCACATCCGCCAACACGTTTTCGTGTTTTGATCTGAATGTTGTTGACATCCGCCAACACGTTTTCGTGTTTTCCGGGTGCCTCCCATAAAAGGGCAGTAATCTAAATAAGGAATAACAGAATGGCTCTTTATTGTATAGGAAACAATAGGGCACGATTAGCTCTATCCGATTGGTTCATTTCTTCTATATGTTTCTATATGAAAAACTGGAGCAATACCTGTTCAAAGTTCACAAGTTGTTTGTCTGTTATTTTCAGCGCGGAAGTAATTGCGGTTAGGCCACATCGTTCCTTCGAGTTTTAGAGCTTTGCTTTCAGCAACTTGGCAGGATTTACAAATAATTTTTTGATAAATTGAGGAAGAAATGCAACTAGAGTTGGTGGAAATGTATTTATTTGATTTTCGGATGAGAAAGAAGGATTTGAAACTTTCATTTTGAATGTTGCTCGCATGGCGCCTCAATGCGGGAAAAGGAAAGAACAAATTTTCAGGACCTCTTGTGAGAAATTCGATAGAAGTGGACAAAAAGGACTTTAGATCATAAAAAATATGTCATTTGTAAACTTTAAACCTTTCTGTATATTTTCTGTTTGGATTATTTTCAAATCAGAGTGCATTTTACTGTTGAAAACTGGATCTGAAATTAGTCAGTTTCATCCTTGTGGAATGCTCAGGGAATGCGGATTGCAGGAGTTGATGGCCTTAGGAGTGCGGATGTGAAAGGGTTAAAAATCAATTTCTAGACAGTAAAAGTATTTTTCTGCCAGTTTTTCAACTTTTTGTGACAAGTTTAACAATTTTTCCACTTTTTTGGCTATGATGAAAACTGCCTAACACAAATGCTATGGCCATTTGAGAGCACAAATAGGGCCTCAAAGTGAGGTGAATAACTTTCAATAAAATGTTTAAATCAATCTTAAAGATTCACTTTGGTGTAGGAGTTGAATTTCCCTCTCAGTTTTTCTACTTTTTATGAAATTTTGAGCACAACTTGTATTTTTGAAGTCCCGGTGAAAATAACCATGGAGAAGTCCATGCCTTCTCTTAAATGTATGTCTATTGGGCGTCTATCTAACAAGGCTAATATCTAAAGATTATCTAGTTATTCAAATGTAGGGACTACAGTATAATCCGGTTATAACGTACTTGAAGGGACCCTCGTAATTGGTACGTTATAAGAAAAGTATGTTATAAACAGGGTATTTTTCTTTGTTCTCTGACTTCAGGGACAATTAAAATATCCTAGAGTACTTTTTAAGAGAGTACGTTATAACCGGATTATACTGTATCTATATATAATTTTGATGATGTTGCTGATGTTAAGCAAGCTATATTTTAATGGTTAACGCTTAAACTTTGTGCCACTAAAGTAGAATACAATCAAGTACGGATAACTCGAGAAGCTAATAACGCAATAAACCTTGTACACTTGGAAACAGTTTGGATAAAGTCCATTAGTATCTAGTAGATATTGAACTTTTCATTGTGAGCATACGTTCAAGTTTGATTTTTTTATTAGGTATGAAAAGAGGTTGACCCTGCATGCAAGATAGTTTGTTTTAAGGCAAAGAGACAATATTCAAAAGTTTTAATGAAAACAAACAGGAGACAAACTGTTGTACCTTTTTTGGCGTTTGGTTATTATTTGAGTTATTATCCATATCTGTTTTGTTGCTATTTACAGTAGTTAGGTATGGGCATGTTTTTCTGAACCTCCAAAATCTTCCGAGTTTCGAAGACAGAAAGCATCCAAAACCCGGGATTGGCACTCCTTCTCGGGTAGTATCGATTTCGCCTCTTTTTAGCGCCAGGTATAAAGCCGATTGTCAAAAGGAATGTTTGTTCTAGTGGACTGTGCGAGGATCCCTTCTGCTTTTGAAAAAACTATTTCTAAATAAACGTTTTTTTTATATAAGGAACACCTTTGTAAAGAACTTGAGGCTGAACTTTTCTAAAAGTCAATAAACTGGAAGGAACTATCGAGACTCCAATGAAAAACTAAGAATAACTTTTTTAAACAAGACAGATTACACAATTGACTAACATAGCCAAAGTACAAGATATTTCCCATAGTAGCTACTTCCCAAAAAGAGTCAATTTATGTTGAAAGTTAGAAAACGAAGCAAATTTAAATGAACTTGTTTTAAACATTAGTATTCAAGCATGTTTCACGACAAGAGACATTAAAAGGAATGTTCAGCCTCATTTTGTTAACAAAAAAAGGAACAACGTATTAGACATGGTAGTCACCACTTGTCATGACAAGCCTTTGATACTTAGTAGGGCCACGTTTCGGCAGAGATCCGTCTCCCGAAACGTTCTCCTACCAAATATCAAAGGCTTGTCATGATAAGTGGTGACTATCATGTCTAATACGGTGTCAGAAACAGCCTTGATAAGTCCGAATATAATAACTCAAATAAAGGAACTTTAGCCTGCGTTGAAAAAAAACTTACATATATGATATATTGTTATCTTATCTCACAAGCCTTTCACACAACGAAATACAGGCTCTGATATTATTTGGACTGCAAAAGAACGATCAAAACTTTTTATGCTGGAGATTTGGAGAAGTTCAATGAATGGAGCATCAAAGCATGATCAAAGCTTCTCAACTGATCTGAAATCACAGAAGTTTATCACTGTTTTCTAAGCGAGTTTACTCGGTTCCCAGTTTACCCAGAAATCCCTGAAATTTCTTGTATCTATTGACGCGAGATTCTGGACCAAGCTTTCCCGGGATTTTTTATCATTTCCCAAGCTCAAGTTCTTTCCCGGGATTCCTGGGTTTTCTTGGATCCCAGCTTTCCCGGGAATCCCAGGATATTCTCGCTGATTTTCGTCACATATCTGGCCCCTGCTTTCCCAGGATTTTTTAATCATTTCCCCAGCTCGAGTTTTTCCCGGGAATCCTTGGATTTGACCCAGCTATTTCCCAAGATTTCCCCAGCTTTTTCTGTACGGGATTACCTACATTATGTATTCAGGCCCGCCTCGTCACTCCCCTCGAATGCTCAAGGTGAGCTGTCATCGCTCCCCTCGATATAAAATAATCAAAAAATCCGCCCACCTTCGCTTTTCTTTCTTCATTTGAAAGCACCAGACAGACAGGAAATCTCATCCGTTAATCTTTAAATAGACTAATTTCCTTGTCACCTTAGACTTTTCCTGTTTTTAGTTCTGTTGAGGACTTTTTAATGATGATAAGCATCACAGTTGAAGACTGAACGTACTTTTGTCCTAAAAAAGATTCTTTTCTTTCTTGTTTTTCGGAATTTCATAATTGGTTTCAATTAGTCTAAATAAGTGTTTTTCTCCTTAAAAACTTTGTTTTCTTCTGTTTAGTACTGTATTTTTAGTACTGTATTATACCCTTTAACAGCCTCTTAAGGAAGACAAAAGCCGCCCACCTGAATTTTTTGAGGCGAGCGATTACCGCCCACCTACTAAAATCTTCCTGGGGAGGCCTGATGTATTTTAGACATTGGCACTGCAGTATTGGTAAAGATAATGTTTTGTTTGAGTTTTTTCAAAATTGCCGTTTCTTGTATGAGGCAACAGTGACAATCTAATTGTATTTAAGTGCAGCACAGAAGCATCTTCTTCTTTCATTTCGGTTCTTCTGGGCCCTGTTCCCCGGTACGATAAGCTCGTACAGAACCATTGGCTCTTGGCATTTGCTCATCCATAGCAACTACCTTACTGTTTTTGAGAGCTAAAATGTCAGCAGCTATGAAAACTGGAAGAAAGTATGAGCTTGTGTCCCCTGTCTGATATAAATTTTTCTAAAACTAATTGGAATAATGATCAACAGTTGAGTAGCATGGTTGTGGAAGTCGTATTTATATGTACATGGCAGGGTTTTCTAAGCTCTGTAAAATGTTGTCATTCAATGTTATTTTCAATGAAATGCATAATATCTTCCATTGTGATAGTTTAATTTTTATTTTTGTTGTGATTTTGTTGACATCTTTTGAGACCAAGGGCCTGAAAAAATGTCAAAGTGACAACTTTAGGCAGCTGTAATCTGTAGATCTTTGCTCAATTATTGTATGTTTTTTTGTTGTTAATTTTTCCTTATTTTTTCTTAGGTCAGGAAGAGTTGTGTAAGTATAACTGTATTTGGTGAATTTTTCAGTCCAATACAATCTAAGTGGAAAGATTGACGGGAGCAAATTCTTGCACTGTGTTGGTTGTACTCACAAGCTGATGTGTGCTGTACAGTACATAGTGTTGTTATCTTGATGTTTGTGCTGAAAAATTGTAGACTTATTCTGGTTTAGGTCTAGGAAAGGCTTAGTTTACTTCAAAATATTGCCTTGAGATGTGTATAAAATCTTTTTCCTAGAAAATCATTTGTTAATTTGTATGATCAGTTGTCTTGGCATAAAATTGGCCACTGTAATATTCCATGTATGCAGGAAGGGTGATTGCATGCCAGTGGGTTTATTTGGGAGGCGATTTGTTGAACTAGTTACAATCAACCTACAAGTGCACTTTATTGACTTAACGTGATTGAAACTGCTGTGGGATAGTGCTTTGAAAATCATCTTACTCATATTTCAACTATTTTAATATCTTTTATAACAATTGGTGAACTAACTTGCAAATTGTCCTGTTACTTTTAGGAAGAGTGACTTTGTCTGCAGGGTTAAATACAACAATGCTCTTCCTGAATCGGGATGGTATAATTTAAGATTCAAGATCCAAGATTCAAGATCCAGGATTTGAGATATTAAGATCCGAGATATTAAGATCCAAGAAATTAAGATCCAAGAAATTAAGATCCGAGATATTAATGACCGAACTTTTCGTTATTTAGCTTCTGTTTTACTATAAACATGTTTCTGCAATAAATTGCGGGGATACGAGGAGCTTCACACACATGTACCCCATCTTCCTTGTTCCCAAATAGGGTTTAGGGCCTGGCCAAAATAGGGTTCAGGGTGAAAATGGGGCTGTCTGTTTGCATCAGCAAATGCAGCAACAATATCTATATTCTGTTCATCACATCAAGAAAATCACTGAGTTTCCTCAGCACTACAGTAGCTCTGTGGGTTAGTACCCGTGACGCGAATTATATAGTCGCCGGATCGATCCACGGTTTCACCTTGTGTTTTGGTTTTTTAGTTTTAGTTTCCGAAAAATTTGTCTCCGATGAGCACTTCGTGATTGTTTTCGCGTGAAAATTAATAACAAAATACAGAATAATTCTTATTCATGATAATTTTAGTCTTGTTTGTTTTCTATTTTTAAACAATTCTCAAATTTGGCGGCCAAATTTGAGAATTGTTTAAAAATAGAAAACAAACAAATTTAAGCTAAAAATACAGTGACTTCATGTTGTCTATTCCATAGGCCTAAGTTATAAGTATAATTTTAGTTTTGTTTTTTTTCTATGTTAAACAATTCTCAAATTTGGCGGTTTATACTAGTATGTATAAACCGCCAAATATTGGAACTTAATTTCTTGGATCTTAATATCTCGGATCTTAATATCTCGGATCTTAATTTCTGGGATCTTAATTTCTTGGATCTTAATTTCTGGGATCTTAATTTCTTGGATCTTAATTTCTCGGATCTTAATTTCTCGGATCTTAATATCTCGGATCTTGGATCTTGAATCTTGGATCTTGAATCTTAAATTATACCATATCCCAGAAAATCGTCAGGATCGCTCAAAATCATTGGCATCTCTTGCCCATTGAAGCTGTGAAACAAGAATCATTTTCAAAAACAGCTTTCACAACAATCACTTGTTGCCAAAATACTCATAGTTTTTATGAAAAAGGGCCATGGTAGATAACGGCCCTTTCTTACTTTCTCTCACTTCCCTTTATCTGGTAGAATCCTTACAGTGTGGTAATTTTTGCATTTTCCTTTTGCTGTTGCAGCTTGTTGCTTAGGTTAATCGAAGATCATCATGCATCCTATGCTCTTAAAATAGTAGAAATTGCTGAATATCATTAACGTTGACTGGCACAAGAATTAACTTGATTTTAGTGGAAATGTCTTAATTTTCACAAATATTTATTACATGTTCTGTAACCACTCATCATTTTAAAGTGATATTTCATTTTTCATTTTATTTTTTCTAAATACAATATCCTGTCACATGTTTCAATTGATTCAACAATCATCATCAAGATTACAGTTGACGACATTATGAATGAACAAAAATAGAAAACAAACAAATTTAAGCTAAAAATACAGTGACTTCATGTTGTCTATTCCATTGGCCTAAGTTATAAGTATAATTTTGGTTTTGTTTTTTTTCTATGTTAAACAATTCTCAAATTTGGCGGTTTATACTAGTATGTATAAACCGCCAAATATTGGAACTTAATTTCTTGGATCTTAATATCTCGGATCTTAATATCTCGGATCTTAATTTCTGGGATCTTAATTTCTTGGATCTTAATTTCTGGGATCTTAATTTCTTGGATCTTAATTTCTCGGATCTTAATTTCTCGGATCTTAATATCTCGGATCTTAATATCTCGGATCTTAATATCTCGGATCTTGGATCTTGAATCTTGGATCTTGAATCTTAAATTATACCATATCCCAGAAAATCGTCAGGATCGCTCAAAATCATTGGCATCTCTTGCCCATTGAAGCTGTGAAACAAGAATCATTTTCAAAAACAGCTTTCACAACAATCACTTGTTGCCAAAATACTCATAGTTTTTATGAAAAAGGGCCATGGTAGATAACGGCCCTTTCTTACTTTCTCTCACTTCCCTTTATCTGGTAGAATCCTTACAGTGTGGTAATTTTTGCATTTTCCTTTTGCTGTTGCAGCTTGTTGCTTAGGTTAATCGAAGATCATCATGCATCCTATGCTCTTAAAATAGTAGAAATTGCTGAATATCATTAACGTTGACTGGCACAAGAATTAACTTGATTTTAGTGGAAATGTCTTAATTTTCACAAATATTTATTACATGTTCTGTAACCACTCATCATTTTAAAGTGATATTTCATTTTTTCATTTTTATTTTTTTCTAAATACAATATCCTGTCACATGTTTCAATTGATTCAACAATCATCATCAAGATTACAGTTGACGACATTATGAATGAAAAAAAATAGAAAACAAACAAATTTAAGCTAAAAATACAGTGACTTCATATTGTCTATTCCATAGGCCTAAGTTATAAGTATAATTTTGGTTTTGTTTTTTTTCTATGTTAAACAATTCTCAAATTTGGCGGTTTATACTAGTATGTATAAACCGCCAAATATTGGAACTTAATTTCTTGGATCTTAATATCTCGGATCTTAATATCTCGGATCTTAATTTCTGGGATCTTAATTTCTTGGATCTTAATTTCTGGGATCTTAATTTCTTGGATCTTACTTTCTCGGATCTTAATTTCTCGGATCTTAATTTCTCGGATCTTAATTTCTCGGATCTTAATCTCTCGGATCTTAATTTCTCGGATCTTAATATCTCGGATCTTAATATCTCGGATCTTAATATCTCGGATCTTGGATCTTGAATCTTGGATCTTGAATCTTAAGTTATACCATCCCAGAAAATCGTCAGGATCGCTCAAAATCATTGGCATCTCTTGCCCATTGAAGCTGTGAAACAAGAAGCATTTTCAAAAACAGCTTTCACAACAATCACTTGTTGCCAAAATACTCATAGTTTTTATGAAAAAGGGCCATGGTAGATAACGGCCCTTTCTTACTTTCTCTCACTTCCCTTTATCTGGTAGAATCCTTACAGTGTGGTAATTTTTGCATTTTCCTTTTGCTGTTGCAGCTTGTTGCTTAGGTTAATCGAAGATCATCATGCATCCTATGCTCTTAAAATAGTAGAAATTGCTGAATATCATTAACGTTGACTGGCACAAGAATTAACTTGATTTTAGTGGAAATGTCTTAATTTTCACAAATATTTATTACATGTTCTGTAACTACTCATCATTTTAAAGTGATATTTCATTTTTTCATTTGTATTTTTTTCTAAATACAATATCCTGTCACATGTTTCAATTGATTCAACAATCATCATCAAGATTACAGTTGACGACATTATGAATGAACAAAAATAGAAAGCAAACAAATTTAAGCTAAAAATACAGTGACTTCATGTTGTCTATTCCATAGGCCTAAGTTATAAGTATAATTTTAGTTTTGTTTTTTTCTATGTTAAACAATTCTCAAATTTGGCGGTTTATACTAGTATGTATAAACCGCCAAATATTGGAACTTAATTTCTTGGATCTTAATATCTCGGATCTTAATATCTCGGATCTTAATTTCTGTGATCTTAATTTCTTGGATCTTAATTTCTGGGATCTTAATTTCTTGGATCTTACTTTCTCGGATCTTAATTTCTCGGATCTTAATTTCTCGGATCTTAATTTCTCGGATCTTAATTTCTCGGATCTTAATATCTCGGATCTTAATATCTCGGATCTTGGATCTTGAATCTTGGATCTTGAATCTTAAATTATACCATCCCAGAAAATCGTCAGGATCGCTCAAAATCATTGGCATCTCTTGCCCATTGAAGCTGTGAAACAAGAATCATTTTCAAAAACAGCTTTCACAACAATCACTTGTTGCCAAAATACTCATAGTTTTTATGAAAAAGGGCCATGGTAGATAACGGCCCTTTCTTACTTTCTCTCACTTCCCTTTTTCTGGTAGAATCCTTACAGTGTGGTAATTTTTGCATTTTCCTTTTGCTGTTGCAGCTTGTTGCTTAGGTTAATCGAAGATCATCATGCATCCTATGCTCTTAAAATAGTAGAAATTGCTGAATATCATTAACGTTGACTGGCACAAGAATTAACTTGATTTTAGTGGAAATGTCTTAATTTTCACAAATATTTATTACATGTTCTGTAACCACTCATCATTTTAAAGTGATATTTCATTTTTTCATTTTTATTTTTTTCTAAATACAATATCCTGTCACATGTTTCAATTGATTCAACAATCATCATCAAGATTACAGTTGACGACATTATGAATGAACAAAAATAGAAAACAAACAAATTTAAGCTAAAAATACAGTGACTTCATGTTGTCTATTCCATAGGCCTAAGTTATAAGTATAATTTTAGTTTTGTTTTTTTTCTATGTTAAACAATTCTCAAATTTGGCGGTTTATACTAGTATGTATAAACCGCCAAATATTGGAACTTAATTTCTTGGATCTTAATATCTCGGATCTTAATATCTCGGATCTTAATTTCTGGGATCTTAATTTCTTGGATCTTAATTTCTGGGATCTTAATTTCTTGGATCTTAATTTCTCGGATCTTAATTTCTCGGATCTTAATATCTCGGATCTTAATATCTCGGATCTTAATATCTCGGATCTTGGATCTTGAATCTTGGATCTTGAATCTTAAATTATACCATATCCCAGAAAATCGTCAGGATCGCTCAAAATCATTGGCATCTCTTGCCCATTGAAGCTGTGAAACAAGAATCATTTTCAAAAACAGCTTTCACAACAATCACTTGTTGCCAAAATACTCATAGTTTTTATGAAAAAGGGCCATGGTAGATAACGGCCCTTTCTTACTTTCTCTCACTTCCCTTTATCTGGTAGAATCCTTACAGTGTGGTAATTTTGCATTTTCCTTTTGCTGTTGCAGCTTGTTGCTTAGGTTAATCGAAGATCATCATGCATCCTATGCTCTTAAAATAGTAGAAATTGCTGAATATCATTAACGTTGACTGGCACAAGAATTAACTTGATTTTAGTGGAAATGTCTTAATTTTCACAAATATTTATTACATGTTCTGTAACCACTCATCATTTTAAAGTGATATTTCATTTTTCATTTTTATTTTTTCTAAATACAATATCCTGTCACATGTTTCAATTGATTCAACAATCATCATCAAGATTACAGTTGACGACATTATGAATGAACAAAATAGAAAGCAAACAAATTTAAGCTAAAAATACAGTGACTTCATGTTGTCTATTCCATAGGCCTAAGTTATAAGTATAATTTTAGTTTTGTTTTTTTTTCTATGTTAAACAATTCTCAAATTTGGCGGTTTATACTAGTATGTATAAACCGCCAAATATTGGAACTTAATTTCTTGGATCTTAATATCTCGGATCTTAATATCTCGGATCTTAATTTCTGTGATCTTAATTTCTTGGATCTTAATTTCTGGGATCTTAATTTCTTGGATCTTAATTTCTCGGATCTTAATTTCTCGGATCTTAATTTCTCGGATCTTAATTTCTCGGATCTTAATTTCTCGGATCTTAATTTCTCGGATCTTAATATCTCGGATCTTAATATCTCGGATCTTGGATCTTGAATCTTGGATCTTGAATCTTAAATTATACCATCCCAGAAAATCGTCAGGATCGCTCAAAATCATTGGCATCTCTTGCCCATTGAAGCTGTGAAACAAGAATCATTTTCAAAAACAGCTTTCACAACAATCACTTGTTGCCAAAATACTCATAGTTTTTATGAAAAAGGGCCATGGTAGATAACGGCCCTTTCTTACTTTCTCTCACTTCCCTTTATCTGGTAGAATCCTTACAGTGTGGTAATTTTTGCATTTTCCTTTTGCTGTTGCAGCTTGTTGCTTAGGTTAATCGAAGATCATCATGCATCCTATGCTCTTAAAATAGTAGAAATTGCTGAATATCATTAACGTTGACTGGCACAAGAATTAACTTGATTTTAGTGGAAATGTCTTAATTTTCACAAATATTTATTACATGTTCTGTAACCACTCATCATTTTAAAGTGATATTTCATTTTTTCATTTTTATTTTTTTCTAAATACAATATCCTGTCACATGTTTCAATTGATTCAACAATCATCATCAAGATTACAGTTGACGACATTATGAATGAACAAAATAGAAAACAAACAAATTTAAGCTAAAAATACAGTGACTTCATGTTGTCTATTCCATAGGCCTAAGTTATAAGTATAATTTTAGTTTTGTTTTTTCTATGTTAAACAATTCTCAAATTTGGCGGTTTATACTAGTATGTATAAACCGCCAAATATTGGAACTTAATTTCTTGGATCTTAATATCTCGGATCTTAATATCTCGGATCTTAATTTCTGGGATCTTAATTTCTTGGATCTTAATTTCTGGGATCTTAATTTCTTGGATCTTAATTTCTCGGATCTTAATTTCTCGGATCTTAATATCTCGGATCTTAATATCTCGGATCTTAATATCTCGGATCTTGGATCTTGAATCTTGGATCTTGAATCTTAAATTATACCATATCCCAGAAAATCGTCAGGATCGCTCAAAATCATTGGCATCTCTTGCCCATTGAAGCTGTGAAACAAGAATCATTTTCAAAAACAGCTTTCACAACAATCACTTGTTGCCAAAATACTCATAGTTTTTATGAAAAAGGGCCATGGTAGATAACGGCCCTTTCTTACTTTCTCTCACTTCCCTTATCTGGTAGAATCCTTACAGTGTGGTAATTTTTGCATTTTCCTTTTGCTGTTGCAGCTTGTTGCTTAGGTTAATCGAAGATCATCATGCATCCTATGCTCTTAAAATAGTAGAAATTGCTGAATATCATTAACGTTGACTGGCACAAGAATTAACTTGATTTTAGTGGAAATGTCTTAATTTTCACAAATATTTATTACATGTTCTGTAACCACTCATCATTTTAAAGTGATATTTCATTTTTTCATTTTTATTTTTTTCTAAATACAATATCCTGTCACATGTTTCAATTGATTCAACAATCATCATCAAGATTACAGTTGACGACATTATGAATGAACAAAAATAGAAAATTAACAAATTTAAGCTAAAAATATAGTGACTTCATGTTGTCTATTCCATAGGCCTAAGTTTATAAGTATAATTTTAGTTTTGTTTTTTTTTTTCTATGTTAAACAATTCTTAAATTTGGCGGTCTATACTAGTATGTATAAACCGCCAAATATTGGAACTTAATTTCTTGGATCTTAATATCTCGGATCTTAATTTCTGGGATCTTAATTTCTTGGATCTTAATTTCTGGGATCTTAATTTCTTGGATCTTACTTTCTAGGATCTTAATTTCTTGGATCTTAATTTCTCGGATCTTAATTTCTCGGATCTTAATTTCTCGGATCTTAATTTCTCGGATCTTAATTTCTCGGATCTTAATTTCTCGGATCTTAATATCTCGGATCTTAATATCTCGGATCTTGGATCTTGAATCTTGGATCTTGAATCTTAAATTATACCATCCCAGAAAATCGTCAGGATCGCTCAAAATCATTGGCATCTCTTGCCCATTGAAGCTGTGAAACAAGAATCATTTTCAAAAACAGCTTTCACAACAATCACTTGTTGCCAAAATACTCATAGTTTTTATGAAAAAGGTCCATGGTAGATAACGGCCCTTTCTTACTTTCTCTCACTTCCCTTTATCTGGTAGAATCCTTACAGTGTGGTAATTTTTGCATTTTCCTTTTGCTGTTGCAGCTTGTTGCTTAGGTTAATCGAAGATCATCATGCATCCTATGCTCTTAAAATAGTAGAAATTGCTGAATATCATTAACGTTGACTGGCACAAGAATTAACTTGATTTTAGTGGAAATGTCTTAATTTTCACAAATATTTATTACATGTTCTGTAACCACTCATCATTTTAAAGTGATATTTCATTTTTTCATTTTTATTTTTTCTAAATACAATATCCTGTCACATGTTTCAATTGATTCAACAATCATCATCAAGATTACAGTTGACGACATTATAATAGAAAATTAACAAATTTAAGCTAAAAATATAGTGACTTCATGTTGTCTATTCCATAGGCCTAAGTTTATAAGTATAATTTTAGTTTTGTTTTTTTTTTTCTATGTTAAACAATTCTTAAATTTGGCGGTCTATACTAGTATGTATAAACCGCCAAATATTGGAACTTAATTTCTTGGATCTTAATATCTCGGATCTTAATTTCTGGGATCTTAATTTCTTGGATCTTAATTTCTGGGATCTTAATTTCTTGGATCTTACTTTCTAGGATCTTAATTTCTTGGATCTTAATTTCTCGGATCTTAATTTCTCGGATCTTAATTTCTCGGATCTTAATTTCTCGGATCTTAATTTCTCGGATCTTAATTTCTCGGATCTTAATATCTCGGATCTTAATATCTCGGATCTTGGATCTTGAATCTTGGATCTTGAATCTTAAATTATACCATCCCAGAAAATCGTCAGGATCGCTCAAAATCATTGGCATCTCTTGCCCATTGATAGACAGGGAAATTACTGTAACCATCTAGCAAACTGGGTAACCGAAAATTTTATTGTTGCTATTACTTAACTACACTATTGCAGATATTTTGGCACTTGGGACATTTTTTGGTAATTGCCAGAAGTCACGTGATCGATGACGTATGTAGTTGCCGGTCAGTAAAAAATCAAAGTCAAGATATTTCAAATTTCAGTATACCATATGAAAGAGCGTTAAAAATGCAGCAAAATATTATAAGACATGCCTTGCATTTGAGCTACGGATGCAAAGTTATGCACAGTTAAAAATGTGCTCCTCCGCAGAGGCTCAAATTTTTTTGAGCTTTCAAAATTGATTCTGTCATCGGTCTGAAGATGTCTTTGTTTCTACATTTTACATTTTTTTGAGGTATCACGATGTGTAAAAGGTCCGAAACGTTCAGAAAAACTTAGATTCATAGTGATAATTGTCAATCAGACGTTCTTCTTACCTACTGAACAAGGCCAAAAGCTTGCGACGTTGAGTTCATGTGCTTTTCCGATGATACTTAGGTAATGCAATGTACGCCTGTCCAATTTCAACGTTTTACCATAACTATTCTTATTTAAGGTACATAAATGGCACAAATTTGTAAGAGAAACTTAGATTCGTAGTCGTGAGAAGTCGTTCAGTTCTTATCCCTCAAGCAAGCCGAAACTTTGCAACTATGTGTTGCTCTTATGATTCTTTAAGCGCTATATGCCTTTCTAAATTCAACTTAAAACCTAATTATTACCCAATCAGATTTACATGGGGTACGAAAATGTCAGAAGAACTCGGATTCACGTGATAGATGGTCAATAAAACGTTCTTTTATCCAAGGATAATCCAGTTTCGAGGACAAAACAACTCAATGCGAAGCAATAGTCAAGAAATCAGGTCCTAAAAGCCTGTTTCTATATTGAAAGAGAATGTCTGTTATTTCATATACTGGTCGTCAAGTTGTAGCTCAGAAGAAACCTTCCAGGACTAATTATAGTCCGCTATTACTTAAGAACCTCGTCATTTCTTGAAGCGTATAAAGTGGAGCGCTTGCCGATAACGGCTGGTTTACATTTGGGCACAGTGCACCTCCGACGCTTGGAAGAGCGCTTAAAGCTGACTCAATTGCGCCTCGTCAGATCTTGGCACTACGTCCGCGTTTTCGAAAATGCTGAAATAGAAAGCAGGTATATTTCAAAGCAACAGAATATTAGGTACGAGTTTCGGCTGATAATTCAGCGCAATTTTGAAATCTCCCAAATCTGTCGTCCCTGAAAGATGAACATAGTTTGAAGCTGGCAAAAAGAATGGAAAATGTATTCACCGAGTATGATGAGAAACCAATTCATAGCGAAGCAAAGAGACAAGGGCCGATTAACGTGATTGCTTTTTGTTCCCAGTGAAAATGGTCCAATTCCGCGAGAAACCGTATACTATCATCGAAAGAAACAACGCTTACAAAGGGAACCGGTAAAGAATGTGTTAGAGTTCATAACAACAACCTCGGAAAAGCTGAAGATCAAGTCAATTATACTGTAAGCAGCGCTAAATTTGCTAAACTTAGAAATGGACTTTGAATTTTTGACCGTGAAGATAAAAAGTTGTTCGTAAAGTAAGACTTGGGGATTGCTGTTCGCCTATTTAATATACCTAATCTGATTGAAAAATACACAATAATTCTCCAAAAAGGAACGCTAACGTTGAAACTGGCTGCTATCTGCTTCACGATTCAGCCTGCTACGCTTGGTGCTCAGGTTCGGGTATGCGGTTTTCTGTAAAAGCTTTATTAGAACGAATTGCTTTCATATATGTAATTATTGTACGGGAACGTCAACCTGTTTTCCGACTATGCTGTTCGATAGTCACCCAGTCTCTATTATCAGGATCCACAGAGCTCCATTGGCTTCATCAGATTAAATAGTTCAAGCATACACAACATTAGTTACCATGTTAGGAAAGTGCGAAACGGTCTATATTCAATTTCAAGAGGCCGATGTTGCATTTGGTATGGAATGTAAATGGCAAACGTGAAAGTAGAACAACAAGAAAAGAGATACAACCAAATAAAAGAACAGATGATGTCAATGGCGCTTCTAATGAAACAGCGAAAGAACATTATCATGAACCGCAGGGCATCTTCTAAGGAATTATGACTAGTGGGCCAATCCAACAGGAGAGCTCGATTCACTAAGAAAAAAGTAAGGTCTGCAATCAAGACTATATCAAGAAATGAATGGCTGGTAACTCCAGTGGCCTGCAAACACCTTCTCCGACCATGAAGCAAACATGTAATGAGAAACATGTGCCAAAGGTGCACTTCCCACGGAGGGTACGGGGACATACTCCCTCGGAAAATTTTGGAATTTTATGTATCTAGAGTCGCCCTGGTTGGGTTTCCGTGACTGAAATATGCTATAGTATATCTAACTAAAAATGATTCTATTTCACCAACTTAGAAAGGGCCCAATCTAGTGGTTCAAAAGCCACAAATTTTGCTCTTTTTACTGGGCAAGGAAAAGGGCCCACTGGGCCAATGGCCCAGTAGTTACAATGTTCAAAGATGCCCTGCATGAACGCAACTTAGTGAGTGATAGTGCGTTTTCTAACAATACACTCTCATATTCTGCTATTCTTCTTTGCAAAAGATCTCGCAATGGAGCTGCAGTGGAGACTTGCATAACTAGTTATTTTATACCACGCTTTACCGCGCTTGATAAAATTCTGGGTTGAGCTACAAGTTCTAGACGCATGATGTAAAGTATGTTGACCTTGAAAATACTGCTAAAGAATTATGGTCGCAAGAAAAATACGTAAAGAATCATACAGTACAAACGATAGACGTAGAGTAGCTACATAGAGTGTCTAAACCCTCTAAAGGCAACACATAAACGCAAAGTCGAACGCGATCTCCCAAAGTTTCGGCTTCTCAAGGGGTAAGAACTTTTGATTATTGTAAGTCGTTGAAATTGGACAGGCGTACATTGCATTACCTAAGTATCATCGGAAAAGCACATGAACTCAAAGTCACAAGCTTTTGGCCTTGTTCAGTAGGTAAGAAGAACATTTGGATGGGACTGATTGACAATTATCACTATGAATCTAAGTTTTTCTGAACGTTTCGGACCTTTTACACATCGTGATACCTCAAAAACATGTAAAAGACAGTAGTTTTGCTTCAGACCAATGACAGAATCAATTTTGAAGGCTCAAAAAAATTTGAGCCTCTGCGGAGGAGCACATTTTTAACTGTGCATAACTTTGCATCCGTAGCTCAAATGCAAGGCATGTCTTATAATATTTTGCTGCATTTTTGACGCTCTTTCATATGGTATACTGAAATTTGAAATATCTTGACTTTGATTTTTTACTGACCGGCAACTACATACGTCATCGATCACGTGACTTCTGGCAATTACCAAAAAATGTCCCCAGTGCCAAAATATCCGCAATAGTGTAGTTAAGTAATAGCAACAATAAAATTTTCGGTTACCCAGCTTGCTAGATGGTTACAGTAATTTAGGCCCTGTCTATATGTTGTCTATTCATTTTCAAAACAGCTTTCACAACAATCACTTGTTGCCAAAATACTCATAGTATTTATGAAAAAGGGCCATGGTAGATAACGGCCCTTTCTTACTTTCTCTCACTTCCCTTTATCTGGTAGAATCCTTACAGTGTGTTAATTTTTGCATTTTCCTTTTGCTGTTGCAGCTTGTTGCTTAGGTTAATCGAAGATCATCATGCATCCTATGCTCTTAAAATAGTAGAAATTGCTGAATATCATTAACGTTGACTGGCACAAGAATTAACTTGATTTTAGTGGAAATGTCTTAATTTTCACAAATATTTATTACATGTTCTGTAACCACTCATCATTTTAAAGTGATATTTCATTTTTTCATTTTTATTTTTTTCTATATACAATATCCTGTCACATGTTTCAATTGATTCAACAATCATCATCAAGATTACAGTTGACGACATTATGAATGAACAAAAATAGAAAACAAACAAATTTAAGCTAAAAATACAGTGACTTCATGTTGTCTATTCCATAGGCCTAAGTTATAAGTATAATTTTAGTTTTGTTTTTTTTCTATGTTAAACAATTCTCAAATTTGGCGGTTTATACTAGTATGTATAAACCGCCAAATATTGGAACTTAATTTCTTGGATCTTAATATCTCGGATCTTAATATCTCGGATCTTAATTTCTGGGATCTTAATTTCTTGGATCTTAATTTCTGGGATCTTAATTTCTTCGATCTTACTTTCTCGGATCTTAATTTCTCGGATCTTAATTTCTCGGATCTTAATTTCTTGGATCTTAATTTCTCGGATCTTAATTTCTCGGATCTTAATATCTCGGATCTTAATATCTCGGATCTTAATATCTCGGATCTTGGATCTTGAATCTTGGATCTTGAATCTTAAATTATATCATCCCAGAAAATCGTCAGGATCGCTCAAAATCATTGGCATCTCTTGCCCATTGAAGCTGTGAAACAAGAATCATTTTCAAAAACAGCTTTCACAACAATCACTTGTTGCCAAAATACTCATAGTTTTTATGAAAAAGGGCCATGGTAGATAACGGCCCTTTCTTACTTTCTCTCACTTCCCTTTATCTGGTAGAATCCTTACAGTGTGGTAATTTTTGCATTTTCCTTTGCTGTTGCAGCTTGTTGCTTAGGTTAATCAAGATCATCATGCATCCTATGCTCTTAAAATAGTAGAAATTGCTGAATATCATTAACGTTGACTGGCACAAGAATTAACTTGATTTTAGTGGAAATGTCTTAATTTTCACAAATATTTATTACATGTTCTGTAACCACTCATCATTTTAAAGTGATATTTCATTTTTCATTTTTATTTTTTCTAAATACAATATCCTGTCACATGTTTCAATTGATTCAACAATCATCATCAAGATTACAGTTGACGACATTATGAATGAACAAAATAGAAAACAAACAAATTTAAGCTAAAAATACAGTGACTTCATGTTGTCTATTCCATAGGCCTAAGTTATAAGTATAATTTTAGTTTTGTTTTTTTTCTATGTTAAACAATTCTCAAATTTGGCGGTTTATACTAGTATGTATAAACCGCCAAATATTGGAACTTAATTTCTTGGATCTTAATATCTCGGATCTTAATATCTCGGATCTTAATTTCTGGGATCTTAATTTCTTGGATCTTAATTTCTGGGATCTTAATTTCTTGGATCTTACTTTCTCGGATCTTAATTTCTCGGATCTTAATTTCTCGGATCTTAATTTCTCGGATCTTAATTTCTCAGATCTTAATTTCTCGGATCTTAATATCTCGGATCTTAATATCTCGGATCTTAATATCTCGGATCTTGGATCTTGAATCTTGGATCTTGAATCTTAAATTATACCATCCCAGAAAATCGTCAGGATCGCTCAAAATCATTGGCATCTCTTGCCCATTGAAGCTGTGAAACAAGAATCATTTTCAAAAACAGCTTTCACAACAATCACTTGTTGCCAAAATACTCATAGTTTTTATGAAAAAGGGCCATGGTAGATAACTGCCCTTTCTTACTTTCTCTCACTTCCCTTTATCTGGTAGAATCCTTACAGTGTGGTAATTTTTGCATTTTCCTTTTGCTGTTGCAGCTTGTTACTTAGGTTAATCGAAGATCATCATGCATCCTATGCTCTTAAAATAGTAGAAATTGCTGAATATCATTAACGTTGACTGGCACAAGAATTAACTTGATTTTAGTGGAAATGTCTTAATTTTCACAAATATTTATTACATGTTCTGTAACCACTCATCATTTTAAAGTGATATTTCATTTTTTCATTTTTATTTTTTTCTAAATACAATATCCTGTCACATGTTTCAATTGATTCAACAATCATCATCAAGATTACAGTTGACGACATTATGAATGAACAAAAATTAATGAGAACACTCTTTTACAAGATTATACGCAACAATTACAATAAGCTGGTAAGAATAAAGGGAAAATAAAACAAATAAGATGCACACATTATTTTCCCTTTATTCTTCCTGACTAATTGTAATCATTGCTTGTTATCATGTATTTGAAGAGTATTCTCATGATTGTTCAATCAATCTAAAACATGTTAAAACCAAAAATCCTCGTTCGTTTTGTCCAAATTCTGGTCATGCTGCTATCAAGAAGTTTTATAAATACCCTTTCAGCACTACAAAATAGACTATTCATCACAATTTAGAATTCAAGAACTAATAATATCTCTGCTCTTCCAAGGGGTCACATTGCTACCTGGGGAATTCCTTCAGTCTTTTTCTAAAGAAAATTAGTGAGGCAGACTCTCTTATTTCTTTTTGATCTCATTCCAAGTACTTGCTCCCTGGTATTAAAAGTATTTTTTTACAATATTTTAAACAAACGAGTTGAGGTTAGGTATAAAATGATGATCATGATGTTTGATAGATTTTATGATAGCTGAAGGGTTTCGGCATTCTTTATATAATAAGGAAGTTGTACTTTATTAAAGTTAGGAATTGCTTTTGCACATACTAGGTTCATTCATTACAAGCCAACATCACTGGAAAGGAGTTACAAACATGACCTACTTACAGAGCCAGATCTCGGTGTAACAATAGATTTAGTAGACCCAGATACCTATGTCATGCAACAAAATGGTGAGTTAACCCATTAATAGTGTTACTTTTTTCCATTCTTTATTTTATGTTGGTTTCGCAATAGCTTTACACATTTAATACTGCAGCTAATAAATACCAACCTACAAAAGCAATATCATTACAAAGTTAAAAATTAACTAATAAAATGAAAGGTGTCTTGTTAATACAATCTACGCATACAAGAAAGAGCAACAAACAACATTAAGAAATCAAATTAAGGTATAGATTCAAGAAAGTTAAGCAATTTATTAGATTAAAAATGTTTATAGCCTACAGTACAGTTTAGAACTTCAAAAAAAGACACAGTCTTCTCTTTTATTCATTGTTTCCAGCTATTATTACAGAACTTGCTTGGTGTCACTGAAGTTTTTTCGATACGTTGGAAAACAGTTGCAGCATAAAAGAACAAAAATTCCTATCTAATAAAAAAATTCATTCATTGAGGTTATTCATCAACATCAGCTTTCTGTGACCTGTGTCCACAATAATTTGCATTGAAGCTGATGAACCCCTAATAGACCATTTAGGACCTGGGTATGCACGACATTTTTCTGGAAGATGCCAGACATTTTGAGAAAGGGAATCCTCTCTGCATGTAACAATTGAGATTGTGGTTGCTTTTTGGTGAGAAAGTAAAGCAAATTTGTCTTCAAATTCACAAATAATGGGTGACAATGTGAGAATAGATATCTAGGATGAAAAATGTTGACAATGTCTGCAGAAAATTAGGAAACAAGATGCACTAACTCTCAAAGAGGAAAATGTTTTATTAAATGCCTTCTTGAACAGATAATCTGGGACTCTGATCCTTTTATTTCACTTAAAATAAACAAAAATGTGAATTTAACCCTTTCACACCCGCCAACACGTTTTCGTGTTTTGATCTGAATGTCCTTGACGTCCGCCAACACGTTTTCGTGTTTTCCGGGTGCCTCCCATAAAAGGGCAGTAATCTAAATAAGGAATGACAGAATGGCTCTTTATTGTATAGGAAACAATAGGGCATGTTTAGCTCTATCCGATTGGTTCATTTCTTCTATATGTTTCTATATGAAAAACTGGAGCAATACCTGTTCAAAGTTTGTCTGTTATTTTCAGCGCGGAAGTAATGGCGGTTAGGCCACATCGTTCCTTCGAGTTTTAGAGCTTTGCTTTCAGTGACTTGGCAGTATTTACAAATAATTTGTTGATAAATTGAGGAAGAAATGCAGCTAGAATTGGTGGAAATGTTTTTATTTGATTTTCGGATGAGAAAGAAGGATCTGAAACTTTCGTTTGAATCTTGCTCGCAAGGCGCCTCAACGCGGGAAAAGGAAAGAACAAATTTTTAGGACCTCTGCTGAAAAATTCGATAGAAGGGGACAAAAAGGAACTTTAGATCATCAAAAATATTTCATTTGTAAACTTGAAAGCTTTCTGTATATTTTCTGTTTGGATTATTTTTAAATCAGAGTGCATTTTACTGTTGAAAACTGGATCTGAAATTAGTCAGTTTCATCCTTGTGGAATGCCCAGGGAATGCGGATTGCAGGAGTTGATGGCCTTAGGAGTGCGGATGTGAAAGGGTTAAAGCAAAATATGCTGCACTACCTCCTGCACTACTTCTTTGAAAAGGTTTGTCAAATCTTGTCAAGAAATTATAACGAAATGTTTTATATCCATTGAAACCTGCCTTTACCTTTGAATCCTGCACAATCTTCAGGGAGAAATGCCAATTGGACAAAGATTTTGCATTAGGTCGTTGACCTTTATAATGGATTCTGTAATGGAGGTTCTGTAATGTATTGGATTCTGCAGAATGGTTCAAATGGCTGAGCCTTGTCGATTGGTTAAATGAATAATGTATTTGAATTTTATTTGCAGTCGAATTGCATCCTGCAGACGAGAAACTACTGGAGGAAGAAATAAGTGTGCAGCCTGATCATAAAAGGCAAATAATTTTTCTCTTTTTATATCCACACCTGTTGTCATTGTTCTCCCACAGAGCTTTTCGTAGTTGTAATGATAATAGCCTGTAATGTTTCATGTTTATGCTTACCAGAGGGGAAATAGAATTTATGTGTCCTTAATGGTTATAGAATTAAAAAGGCTGAACAATCAACGAGAAATCACCCATTAAATCAGTGATAACAGACAATTGATTATATACATATGTTATAGAACTGCTGTTAGTATTTCTGCATGCAGCCATCTATAATGTCAGCTCAATGTATACTTTTCCATACTTTTCCACAGTCTAACCACAACCTTAAAAAACTAATGCTTGCTTGTTTGCGAGATTTTAATGTAGGCTTATCAATGCTCCTCGATGCTCATTAATTCCCTTCCGCCAGTTTTCTTTTTCACGCATAACTCCCGCATATTAGATCCATGGGCCATGCTTATTTTCCAACATATTCTCTGTGCTTCTTCGAGCTGAATCGCGTAACCCTTCAAATACTTCCATTACAATGCCGTAGATGATTTACCTTGTTCAATTTTGATGTAACCATCATGACGATGCCATGGCCATGGCTGCAGTGGTGCAGCATTTTTGGGATTGTTTCTTTACAAGCCTGCTGTTCCTATTTCTTTAAGAAACTCTATGAAAATTTTATTGGCGATGATGATTGCGATGAAGGTGACGATGACGGATAGCAATGATTATTATAATGATAATGATGATGTTGATAATGATGTTGATGGTGATGGTGATGATAGTGATGATGATGATTATGCTGATGATTATGATGATGATGATGATGATGATGATGATGATGATGATGATGATGATGATGATGATGATGATGTATCCAAATTATCATGTTAATTCTTTTATATGAAAAGTGGCTTACATTCAAGAATGATAGTCCTATGTCATGTACCACCCATATCTATATTTTTGTATTGTTTATAACGACACTTTTTATAAACAACTGAAATTATGAAATTGTTTAACTAAATGGAAAAATTCGCCCCAAAAATCGTTTAGTGTCATTCTCAGTCGCCCCAACATCCTTTAGAAATTGATTAGTTTTGTTTGAAAATTGTTTATTTTTGGTAATAATCTTTGTATTAAGTTTAATGAAGTAGAAAACCCTGTGCAGAAGTGCAGGATGCCTATAAGTAATTTATCATTGCGCCCAATTTAGACTCCCTGTATTATTTGTGAGACTTGCTTGTTGTGTACGTTTTTTTGGGAAAGCCCCCCCCCCCAAGCCTGTTACAAGATTCCCTACAGCACTGATCTGCCAGGAACAAAATAAAAATCTGCAGGGTAAATATATTCGGACTTATCAAGGCTGTTTCTGACACTGTCTGAACTGTCTGCACATGAGTTTATCTACATAGTTAAAATTTTATTGGCCTTGCAGCTACGGATCGCAAAAAAAACACAATTTCTAAAATGAGTTCCTTTCTTCGGAACACCCTGTATTTGCATTCATAGGATAAAATAATGTTCCTTTTATTTTTGAGAGTGTTAGATCTGCCTATTACTTCGTCAGACGGAGTCCAAGTCTACGGTGGCCTGTTCTTTCCTGTATAGACTTCACTAATACAATACAGAAATGATGGCGTAACTTTAATTTAAAGAGACATTGGGCACAATGAGGCTAAGAGAAGAAAATTGCAAACATTGTTTTAACTGTGGTGTACAACTATTGTTTGCCGTTTTCTTTTTTTGCTTACATCATTGATGTTTTATATAGTTGATTAATGGTCTCAAAAGACTAAACTTCCCTAACCACTAGTATGAATTCTAACTACTAATATCCATCTAGAAATTCATGAGCTGTTGCAAATGAGGAGCTCCGAATAAATAGTTGTTTCCCTTTCCATTCTACGTATTTGTATATCCATCTCGTTTATTACACTACTTATTGAGAGCTCCGTGTTTCCTACAGCCCATGATTAGTTTATTGAAGAAATTAACGACTGCATATTGCTCCAGTAGTGCAGCAGTAGAGCTGAAAAACTGATTAAATATATCTTTTCCCTTTATTTATTCTGTTCGCATGGATGGTGTCATGCGGCAAAACTCTTGCTTACCTTGAATCACCATTGATTACTGCTGAACAGCTGAGAACTGTCTCTTCATTTGATGTCTGTGACTCTGGTGACAATACCCATTCAAAACTCTTATCTCCTTCCTACCTCGGAACAGCACTCCCTCAACCGTGTTGGAAGCTAGTTTTGACTTAAACACCCTACTATGCTGACTTAAACATACTACCTTCTTATTTTCTTTAGTGAAATACTTTTCAGTTTAATATTGTATTGTTTGTGTTTTGATCATGAAATAGATAGCAAATTTTTGTTTCCTCAGGCAAAAACAGCACACAAAAAATGTCACATGGCTTCGAAAAACCCAATACATCTCAACTGAGTTCAATCGTTTTCAGACTTGCAATGATATGGTGGAGAAAACGTGAGTCTTCTAATACTATTTTCTGATCTTTGTATTACTTTATTAACATTTTCCAACTATTCTACTATAGAAGTGGATGTATGCTGTGGTTCATGTTTGCATTTTCTTTCTTCTTTTACCCAAAGCCCCAATTTGATACACTTGTTCTTTCTGTTACGTTTAAAGCATTATGGGTGGAAGCGTATATTCTATTTTAGAGAGCATCGAGACGTTGTTTGATGATTAAACTTGTCATACCTCTTTAGTCATGTTATTACGGTATAGCTAACCTTTGTTGAATTTTGGTCTATCATCCAGTAAATATTTTTGCACCATTCAGAGTCGGCTTCAACGTCAAAAAGAAGATGAAAGGACACGACTTATATAAGGTATATCCTAATGGCCAAAAATAGTCCTGATTATAAGTTTTTGTTTGACTTTCAAGAATTTACTTAAATGCTTTCAAAACACTAATACGTTGAATTCTATAAGAAAAGAATGAAATTTTCCTTTAAGGATCGTGATGCACAGATCGTTGCAATTGATGCGAGTTTCGAATCTGCAAAGAAACCTGTAAGTTGACATAGAAATCTAAATAACATTAAAAGGATTGACGAACCTTTGTTTGTAAAAGAAAATATTTTTCTCCATTATCTAATGTTATTGGTATGATAACATGATAACCTATCTATTGAAACTGCGCAACCGTTTATTTCCAGATTACTACTCATCATACAAATCCAAGGTTAAAGCCAGTCGAGATTCTCCCTGTGTTTCCAGACTTTCAGGTATCAAAATATTTAATAATTCCGTATTTATTTTTTCGTGAGATTATGGACAAAGTGACACAAAAAGTCAAGAAATCGCGAGCTAAAGTGTCTTTTCATTGCTCGAGTATACTCATTCTTGAGGCATCATTTGAAAACCTTTTGTTAAAGGTGACTAACGGCTAGGTATTCTTTTATCAGTTTTGGGGAATGGCTTGTGCTCACGTAATTTTTGATACTGAACCAACGCAGCGTGGGAAAGCGGAACCTGCAAGTTTAGATGAAATGTCTCATGCAATGATAAGGTGGGTCAATGATATATTTATATATACAGGGTGGCCCGAAAAGGGGACCCCCTAGCTAAATAATTTATAAATAATTTATTCTTAATTTGGAATTTCGTGAAATTAATGCTACATGATATTCAACTCAAGTGAGATGTTTCAGATGAGCAAATTTCATGATGATATGAGTTAGCTCTGAATAAATTTATTTTAAAACTTTACAATCCAAAACGGTACTTACGAATAAGCAAATTCATATCCTTATGCAACAAAACAGAAAAATCATAAAACTCATCCTTCCAGTCAAATGATATGTTGAAGATGTCCTCAATCCTGTTTAATACACTTTTCTAATGCATTAATGTCCATGACAATTTTGTGCTGGGATAATAATTCCCCTTCACACACGATTGCAGTACGAAATGATTGAATATAAACAGCTGGTTTTTGGACATCATAATTTACTTAATGTCTAATTGCGCCGAGATGGAAGCTCTTATCATCGAGATATCTCTTCAGAAATTATATACCTAAGGGGGTACCTTTTTTGGGCCACCCTGTATATATATATATATATATATATATATACAGGGTGGCCCAAAAAAAAGGGACCCCCTATCTAAATAATTTATTAATAATTTATTCTTAAGTTGGAATTTCATGAAATTAATACTACATGATATTCAACTCAAGTGAGATATATCGTGTAAATATCATGATGATATGGGTTAGAATCTCTGAATAAATTGACTTTAAAACTTTACAATCCAAAAACGTACTGTAACAAAATATGCAACTTTAAACCCTTACGTAATCCTTACGCAAGAAAGCAGAAGATTCAATAACTCATTCTTTCAGTCAAATGATATTCAAAATGTCCTCAATCCTGCTCAAAACACTTCACTAATACGACTGACCATACATTAATCGTCGTGACAATTTTACTCTGGGATAATGATTCTCCTTCACGCACGATTGCACTACAGTAAGCAATGATGGAATATAAACAGCTGGTTTTTGGACATCATGAATTTAATGTCCCATTGCGCCGAGATGGAAGCTCTTATCACCAAGATATTTCTACACGATAACGCACTTGACTTGAATATTACCTGGTATTAATTTGATAAAATTCCTCCTTGAGAAAATGTATACAGAAATTATTTACCTAAGGGGGTCCCTTTTTTTTGGGCCACCCTGTATATATATATATATATATATATATTCAGAATATATATATTTATATATATATTCTGCTCAGCTACTTTTATTAAATTAACTGGTCTATATTCTGCTTTATTTTCTTTTCTCGATAAACTCGCCAACTGTTTCTAATTCGAATTGAAATTTGGTTGTCCAATTTCAAGTCCCTGCGTTTCGTCTTTTCTTGATTGCTTAACAATGCTTCAGTACTGGATTATCATTTTTTTTAGCATAAACCATAAAGAATTGAATAATACACAAAGCTACTTTTGGCATGGTGAAATAATTTAGCAATAAAGATATTTCGGTTTACTTTCCATTCCATTCACTTGATTTTGTTTTTGCTTATTTGGAGAAGCCTTGCTCGGCAAGGTGAAGTATCAGCATTTACAATTTTAATTTGGAACACATCCTTGTTTTCTTTGTGTTTAAACGAAGCTGTTTACATGCAAAGAAACACAACAAAGAATTTAATCATATTTGGGCGAACGCTTTTTTCTAGTAATTTTTATTTTATTTGAATATTTCAACAGAGGTATGGAGGATGAAAGTGGGGATCAGTTTGTGGCATATTTTTTGCCCACTGAGAGCACATTGCGGAAGCGAAAAAGAGAAAACGACAAAAACAGTGAAGAAATGGATAACAACGATGAGTGAGTCACAGTTACGTTTGAATTTACATTTATCTGTGGGACCTTCGTCTATTACTTGTTGATTTTTCTCAATTCATGCTCTCAGCCCCTTAAGTCGTTCATTTTCATTTTATTCATACCAGAAACGACTATAAACTTGCTAGAGAATACAACTGGAGTGTTAAAAACAAGGCAAGCGTAGGCTACGAGGTAAAGAATTGTTTTGATTTTTAGTTTATAGTAAAACAAATCAACCAGAAAGTTTAGGGATAAACATTAATTTTTGTCCCCAAAAGTCGGACAGCAACATGTCCCTAAATTGTCCCCAAATCGTCCCTAAACTGTCCCTAAACTGTCCACAGATTTTTTGGTCGATTGTCCCTAATTTTCCAACCCTATCATGAAGCATTTGTCCCTGAATTGTCCCTAATCCATTAACGCAATTCAGGGGGTAACTTGGAAGAATTTCGCAGCTTTTCTTTGTTAGATTTCAATAGACAACACAAAAGCTTCGGGTAATTTATCAGTATTAATTTTTCAATTGTATTATAGATATACGCGAGTATAATATACTATGTGAATACAAGACACTTTGATAAAATTATACAGTGATCAAAAACAACTAAAAATGCCTGAACACAACGTTCTCTCTCGAAAATTTACGAAATAACTACCATAAAAAAGTTTGTATCTAAACGTCCGATTTTTTCTCTATTACATATGCTACTTTACGGCATAAAAGATTCTTTATCAACTGCAGTCTTTCGTCTTTCTCATTTGCTCCCGGTTCGCAACGTTCAGAATCGAAGTGTTTCATCATCGATTCTTCATCCAGAGGATCTCATACTTTTTCTCTTCGCGAAGAATCCTGCTCGCTTTATCCATTCTCCATATCAAGGTCTAAAAAATAGAAATCGTAGCAAAAATGGTTAATCAATTTTCTTTTCTCAAAATCATAAGTTTGCCGGCCTATGTACGCAAACAGATTTCCAATGGTTTTTAAAATGATATTTATTGTTGTTACAATGTAAATTAGCAATGAATTAGATAGAGGAACATTCTTCTTGGCGAATTGCGCACAAGATAAGTAAAATTTCGTTAATCATCGTCAAGATGTACGGTTTGTCTATGTTGAGCATCAGACTTGTTTGGTTGCAGAGGTTAATTTTGAAACAGACTGATTTGAAGGATTAGCTTTTTACATTGATGTAAAATAACAAAAAAAGATTCTTACCAGTTTCGTCCTTCAGAGCAGTGGCTTCGGCAGGGACGGCTACTTCTGGCCTGTTTGGATATTGAGGATTTAGCAGAGCTGCAGCATCATGTCATGTCCTCCCTTTTTCCTCATCTTGTTCGTTGTTCATTGTGATGATGTCGACGGTTAAATTTTTTATTTTGCGCCCTTTTTTCTTTGAACTTAAGCGAATTCAAATATTAGGGACAATTTAGGGATAGATTGTAGATCAAACAATGACAAAATTATTTAGGGACGAATATTTTCGGGACAAATAGTTTTACCTCGCCTCTTTCATTAGGGACGATTTGGGGACGAACATTGAAAATATCCCTAAATTATTTTCAATATTTTCTAACCCGAAATTTTCGGGACAATAACTACAATTTTGGGGACAATTTAGGGACAAATAACGGTTTAGGGACAGAAAATAGTCGGGTCTCGAAACTTTGGGGTTAATTTGTTTTACTGTGATCATAGACTTACTGTATGACCGTAAGCAAGCAACTCTTCTAATGAAACGCAAACCTGGTGTGTCCAACGTTTGTTATGGGGTGCTGTTGTAAGAGGAGCGCTCCCCTCCCCTTATTTGTTAGTGAAAACTGACCTTGTGGTTACGTAAGAACATTTCAGCCTTATTCCGACTGGAATTAATGCACTCCTTGAAGAAGCGGGCTATGTTTTCAGGCCTGGTTAACGGGCCGAGATTTCTCATGCTTTCGCTCTTTTTCCACGTTGGCGAAACATTTGCTGTACGTACGTGATGTTTGAATACAATTTCATGTCAAAACAAAATAACATGAAGGTCCTCAAAGGCCCCTCAAAGGTGGCGGCAGCATAGGAGGGGGAAGGGCGCATAATTTCGCTGACATGATAAAGCAGATGATTCAGTATTGGCAATCTTGCCGAATGGAGAAGTGATATTCATACCAGCTCAGGTAACTTAAAACGCCGCGACTTAAAGCAAAAATCGTTCGAATAATAATAATAATAATAATAATACATTCTTTATACAGGGTGATTCAGTCAGCTACGATATTAGCTGCTATCAATAGAAGCCCTGTTTTTTAAAACAAATGAAAATCGCCAGATCTAAAAGCTTACAATTTAACAGTTTTTTTAAAAAAAAATGTGGAATAAAATATATTACAGATGTTACTTAAAAAGTTAGTCAATCCATAAAATGTTCTTTGAGTCCTTGCTTGAAAGGAAGGTAAAATTTCTCAGTCTTTAAATGTGTTCCCAGTGCATTGTATATCTTTACACCACTATAAAAAAATCCTTTTTTCGCGCTTTCAGTTTTCACTTTTGGAATCTTTAAGTTACGTCCATTGACTCTTGTAGCTTGTTGGTGATCAACCTTCTCGAAATAGCCATCAAATACATCTGGAGCAGTTCTGTTTAAACAAAATTATCTCTTTGCTGTCCGAAAAGGAGAGGGTGTCTTCTACGACGAATTGCAAACAAGGTAAAAGGAATGCCAGAATAATTATGATCAATAGTAAACTATCATAAATATTTTCGAATTCATCAGAATATTTTCTGAAGTAGATATCAAATGACAAATCCAATTTTAAAAACAGGGTGAAGCTCAACAAAAGGCGAACTAAAGGAGGTGCTGGAGGTGTCACATCAGCGGTATCTAAACTCATTGTTAGAGACAGAGAATCAACGGAAGCCGAGTTACATATCCAGGTGAACTATTTTTATTTTGTTGCTCAAAGGATTTATTTTCCAGTTCGGATTTACTTTAGGTGTTTAAGTTATAACTTTGCATTCTGGTAAACCATTTCACATGTCTGTTGCTTTTTAAAGTTACTTCCTTCTTGCAGAAATCAAGGCTGGCTCAGCTGGAAAATTTGGCGCAGGACGAAGAAGAGAACGAGTATGGAGAGGATGATGAAGAGCAAGACAGTGATGGTACG
The DNA here is from genome assembly GCA_014526335.1 of Chrysaora quinquecirrha. Taxonomy (NCBI): domain Eukaryota; kingdom Metazoa; phylum Cnidaria; class Scyphozoa; order Semaeostomeae; family Pelagiidae; genus Chrysaora; species Chrysaora quinquecirrha. Next base: position 16,042 of record JACTAT010000366.1, on the reverse strand, counting down.
GAACATGATGAAGCACAAAAGGATGGTGATAAAGAGGCCGCTGAAGATACAGATAAACAAGGAGACAGTGATATGGAAGAGAAAAACGATATGGATAAACACGAAGAAGAAGACGATTATACGCAAGAAAATGACGATGCCAATGACTTAGATAACGAGCTTTTCGGTTCTAGTTCAAGTGAAAATGAGGACTAAAGCTAATAATCCAACCAAATACAAGTGAACGAGCTGAAATGCACAACTTAGGGCTGTTCGCACTACATAGATCAACTTTGCGTTGCCAACAATTGATACAAGACAATATTTGGTAAAAAGTAAATAAGTACCAATTCAAGCATGATTTTCGGAAGCTACAATGCAGTGCAACAGCAAACACTTGGTCTTATTTGGAGAAAGCGGCTATTTTCTATCTATAAACTTGAAAGCAGATTCAAATATATATATATATAAGAAAATCAGTAGTGGACAAAATTAAAAATAAAGCAACATGTAGCGAAATAAAAAACAGATATCTCTCCAAAATCAGAAACAAGCAATTTGGGTTGAAGAGTGCTGCAGCCATAAATTATGCATTTTACTCTCCAATTTTTTCAGCTATGTCCAGTAACTATGCTTACGTTGAGCTGTAATATGCATGTGCTCCGAATGCAGAAAGTTAATTTAAGAAGAATTGTCACAAAGTTTATAGTCACATTATTCAATTGGCGATCTTAGCTGTGGACAAAATACAGTTTCTCTTGATTTATTATTCTAAAGCAAGCCCTGGTTTGCGTAGCCTGCGTGCAGCCTCAAACTCTTCTTTCGTAAAGAGTAGAGTCTGCGCAACAATGAACGAAAGCTTGTACAGCTGAGTCAGCAAAAATGCAACCTCTTTCTGATGAAAACAACCGTTGGACAGGTTGTCCTCGAGATAAAAACGAACATAATGTTCGTTCCAGTGTTCTCCTTAAAACCAACAATATGTTCGTTTTAGGTTTCCTTTCTCAGCATGTGCGCACGCAATAGTGATAAAAGCTCAGGCATGAGCAGCAACAGCTGAGCGTAATGGCGGACGAAAGACCTCCTCCAAGGTCTAAAAAGAAGGACACTGATTCACTAGAGGAGACATTTGAAAAATTAAAGAAAGTGTCTGCCCAGTATATGATAGATACTAGAAGGAAAAGTAAACCGCAAGGTCATCAGGTTTGGAACCTCTCTTCACCTCCTTCGGCTGCAAAAGAAGGAAAATGAGTTAGAGAGAGCTGCGTATGCCAGGCGAAAGGAAAAGCTGGAAAACCAACAGGCATCCCAAACTAGCATATCAACTCAGGCAGAACAGACAACTTGCTATGATGGTATTGTTTTGTTCCCTTATAACTCTGCGTGTAAGGCAAGAAATGATTCTGGCCAGTTTTTTGCCGTTGAGATTGCTTTGTAAACATTTAGGCCGCCAAAGCCAACTACGGTACTCTCTACTTCCCATCATCCAGATCATGGACGTGGAGATAACATAAACAAAATAGCCTAAATTAACACTGAGTAATGCTTACGTGACTTTTCCTCCTGGGAATCTTTGCCATGCAATTATTCTCTTGACGTTCCCTAAAACCTTAATCACTATGGGTATTGACAGGCTGGTGTACACAAGATTCTAAAGGAAAAAAGGAACTGATGTCTTTATTGATACAATCCTCAGGTTGATTTTTATTTTCAGATGACTTCTTTTCTCATGTGGAGGCAGATATGTCTGGCGATGAAGAAGAAAATGTTCAGCAGACAAATAAGCAGAACACTTCTGAGAGTTTGTATCATATTGCACTAGTGTATTAGTCTAATACATTTAGCTTCCTCACTTTGACTTTATTTATTATAATCAATAAAACCCTTGCTCATCATATGGATAAGTAACTACTCAACTGATTGTTACATGGACCCTTCATTGTTGTATTTTTGAAAATTGACACAGACATTGTCATTTGAAGCACTTTGCTATATTACTATTGTACAGAGCTACAAGACATCAAAATGTTTTCCTTTGTAATTGCATGTTCCAATGCACTTTGCTGTGACCATCCTTGAAAATTGGAATACATGCTTCACTGTGTTATTCCCGAGTGAAGTAATGTCATACAATTTTTTTTTCTATCACTGTAGCTCTTGAAGAAATTCTGCAGAAATGCAAAGATCTACTTTCTTCCTCAATGAAAGATTCCCCAGCAGTGAATCAATCATGGTCAGCAAGAGTGACAGCAGCAAATCAAAAGTGGGATTCAAGCAGAAGTGAAATTTTCAAGTACATACTGGCAAGACAGAAAGCTGACCTTGGATTGTGCTCTTGCTGTAACACTAAGGAAGCTGTAGTTCTGTGTACTGGTTGTGTTGGCTGGAGAACAACATTTTGTGATGAATGTGATGATGTTGAACACAAATTCTTGCCATTCCATGATCGACTGGCCTCATACTGTGGGTTTCTTCAGCCTATCTCACCTTTCGTAGAAATAAAGGAAAAGGAATTTCTTGACATTGGTAAATTTTATGAAATATGTTGCTATTTGGTAAGTTTTGCTTCCTTGTTTAGACTTGCAGATGTACCTGTTGTGTTCTCTCAATGATCCCTTCAACAGCGCATTAAATGTGATGAAGTATCAGGCTGCAAGCAAGTTGGAATAGATGTACATAATGAAGATTTGAACATCAATTTTAATCATAACTGAATGCATCTTTTCATTTACTTTTGCTGCTCTAATCATCTACTGTCTACATCAACAGCTAGCAAGTATCTGGTGATGCCCTTTAAAACTTGTTAGTCATGCCATGTGAAGTTTACTGGTGTTACTGGGTTGAATCGCTTCGACTCTGGATTTCCAATAACTGTGATAACTATGCAAGGTTTTCCCAACCACCTTTTCTAGGAAAATGACACCTATTATCCACCTTTTCTTGGAAATTAACATTAATTTTAGAAGTCTCTATTTTATACAGCCAGTACTCTAAATAATACATTAAGAATAGTGGAAAGTTTGTTTATTGACTTTGTTGTTAATTTCCTTTGTGAAAAAGGAATGTCATGGTCAATGGCGTAAATTTCCTAGATAAAGGTACCCGATATATAATGATAATAAATGTATTCTTTCATCACATTTTGCAGCGAATGACTTTGTTTTAGAAGCTCTTTTGTTGCAAGTTTTGAAATTTATGTTTGGTCTCCACTATTGTATAATTTTTAATTAAAAGACAAAATTGAAAATTACAAGAATTGAAAAGAACCTGTTTAACAGTTAAAAATACCATTAAGGAACAATCACTAGGGCATCAGTAAAGATAAAGAAATGAACTGAGCTTTCATAACTGAGAAAATTTTTTGCTGCTACAAGGAAAATAAAAGATATTTATGATATCTATAACTCATATTGAATGTGCTTTTTTCATTTGTTGAAATCATCTTTTAACATTATTTTGTTCTGTTTTACTATTTTTGATTTCTGTTTTACAGGTCGATTTGATGTTCTTGTGCAGAAAGTTGAATGCCTTTCTTGCGGACATATAATTGAAAAATTAGATTTGGGAACTGTGGTGGAGAATGGATACTGGCCTGGCTCTGTTAAAAGCATTAGCACAATCTATGGCACAAGAGTGTTACAATTTTGGAGCTTATTGCAGACTACACAACCAAAGTGTTCAGAGTCAGGATTTCTCGTGTTTTGTCACAGACCTCAGAAAAGAATGCAAGGGTATATACTTTTATTGGTTAATAGTATTTCTAAAAATAATTGAATTTCATATCTACCTAATCTTTGTGCCTGAAGAGAATCAAATGGCCCATGGAGGACTTTTATCTTTTAATTGATTATGTGCTTCTGTGTTATAATTGAAATGGTCTGCAGCTGACAACCTGGAAACTTAGCCCGTATTGTTATAGTTTAAAGTCGTATTTCATTTGCGCTTGCTTGAAAACACTGAAAAGGAAAGTTCGCATATAGTGCGTAAGTATTTGATCAATTTGGTACCCTGAAAACTCGAATAGCTGTAACTGTCCTTCATTAGGAGAATCAATAAAAAGCCAAAATTGATGAATAAATTTTTTGAATGAGGCTTAGTTTCTAGGCATTGTCTAGCTGCACTGATGAGCCCTGAAATTGGGCGAAACCATTTTATACAGATTTCTGCCTTTGGACAAAGAGTTTTCTTTCTTCTGCAAGAATGGCACTATAAATACTGAAGCTTTCCAGCGAGCATCACGGGAATGGAAGTTCTGCAAATATGAAATCGATCTGCTGGAAGGGAAGAATTGGATGCAATGCCCGCCTTGTACCGTATCGCAGCTGACGGCCCACATAGATGGTAATGCGAAATTGCGAAGATATCAAAGAGGAGGAAGGTAATAATGGGTGTATGAAGCATCATTTTGGTCAAAATTCTGTTTCTTGTTTAGCGTCGTAAGACGAGGTCTTTAGAGTCCGAGGTCTTTTAGAGTCCAAGGATTTCTAATAACTAAACCAATATAGATATATAAAACATATTCTTTACCTCTATAGCGTTTGTGAACTTTGATAGAAACTGACAGCATTGAAACAGATCAATAATTGACAATATTCATGCATGATGAACTCATGAACTGTCACATTTCTTGTGTTTTTCATGTTTTTAAGGCTGCAAATTTATAGTTCCTTGACGTTTTTACCTTATAAGTCCTTCCAATTTGTCATTACCCACTCTCTTATGATTAAGTATGTTGAATGATTTGAATCTCAATATAAGGAAACCTTGAGGGAACAAATCCTTGTTATTCTCGCTAAAATGATGATAGCATTTTTTGAGTTTGTTTGTAACAGGAAAACTCCTTATTTCGAGGATTCTTTATAACATCCTTGCATCTATCTGATTTCAGATTTATAAATTTATCTCAATCCTAGGCGCACAAGGGATTCTTATTACGGTGACACGTTCATCTCAAACAATACAGTTGTCGACAATCATATAAGTGACCTGTATAAAAAGACCGGTTGTAAGGTATTCTTCTCATCCTCTTCACTCTTGAACATAATGTATATTGATATATTTCTCTGTTCTTCCAACATTTATAAATCATTCTAGTAAGGTCATTTCTATGCTCTAGCTACAGCTGGAGAACTTTTTAGTCGAATGAGAGCGAATAAGCGAAAGTTTAATTCCAATTATTAAGCCTATGTTCTATTGGTTAGTGTTTCCTCTGAGGGCTGGTTCCTGTGAACAAAAGAAAGGGGATTAATCCTTAGGAAGAATGTTTATGTTAGCATATGCACTATGTTCGTAGGAAGACTCGGGCTTATTAGTTTTCTCAACATTGTTGGTGTGTTTTGTCAATGATTAAGATTGTTGTTTCACAGAAAGTGAAAGTGGATAATCAATGTGGAAACTCTGTTTGGGAAGCTGCTGCTAATGCAGTTAAAAGGAAAGGTGCTCTTGATGAAACAGGTCTCATGTTTTCCAGCTGTCGGCATCAGGTAGCTCAGAAAGGCATCAACATGTTCCAGGGTGAACTGTTTGCATATCACCATTTTTTGCACAGCAAAGATATAGTCGAAAGGGAAGCGAGGTTTATATTTCAGGACATTGCTTGTAAATACAAAACGTGGGTAGAGAAAGTAGATCCTCAGAATGCAGCAAAAGTCACATTTGCGTTGAACCTCATGCATGGCTCTGGTCATGACTGGACGTGTCAGGTAATATGAAGCATAGTCTGCTTTCAATGTTTTTCTTGGAAATAATGTGAATATATGCGTAGAAGCAAAGGATAAAATATATGGAAATTATATCAAGCCTGTTTCATAGGTCGTACTGTGTGCACAATATAGTTGGTTAAATGTCATTAATTTCAGAATGGATCTTTTTAATGTTTCTTGGAAAAATGAAAACATGTTTATATGGTTTCTGTGCGGCATGCTGCGACAACAAGATGCCTTGTAAAACAGAGGCGTACAGCACGAGCCACAATCTTCTGTTTGTCATTGTGTTGCAAATAGATTTGTTAAATTAGTTGACTAAACTGATAATAATCTAAAATTTACACTTGTAGCTTTTAACTGTTATGATAGCAACTGAAAAGGATTTAGACTCGTTGATTCAAATGGTAGCATTAATAAACAGAATTCCAGACAACATGTATGGTAATTTGACATTTATTCGTTTCAAGTAAGTTAAAATACACCACTCACTGGTTGCACGGGTTTCACTTGCGTATTTGTAGAGCATAACAGCAATTGGGCATGCACCAGTCGTTTCTTCTAAAAGAGGTCACCCTATTTGCCGAAATTCATATTCAGGTGCAAATTACCGTCCTCGAAAACGGTTGTAAGCTGCTCAGAATAATTCGTGACATTTCCTCTAAAAGGGATGACTAGTTCAAGTCCAAATAGCTGTAGACACAAATGCACAATATAAAACAAAGTAACGAAATTTGAAATTTAAGTATATGAGCAGAGTGTTCAGTATAAAAATAGAGCTTGGATTAAGAATTAATCTTATTCCGTATGATTCGACGAAAAGTTTTTGAAAATCTTATTTCCCTTGTCATCGAAAACCAACCTCAACAACTGGTGTTTCGGCAAACAAAAAATTTCCCCACATTTCAGCTGAGGGCACTTCTCTTTTCGGAACGTTACAATTCTTACACAAGCTAATTCTTCTGGTATAGGCTTGTTATCTACAGCGGTGATTGCAGAATCATGCTGGCCTACAGCAACAGGATAACCATCCAAGACGTACGTAACCCCTACAATAAAATAAACTCAGAAAATCGAACAATTATTGATGATGCGGATAGCATCCTAAAGTGAATGAAATTAACGAAATAAAAGCGACAAAATGCAATTTCCATATAAGGAACGTTATGCTGAAGAACATAGCAAAAAAAGGATATCATTGGCACATAGCTTACATGAAAGAGTAGATGGGTGGGCTTGAGTGGCCACTTGATCTTGTAGAACATTTCCTAAAGCTAAAATATAGTAATAAAATCATATAAAATATAGTATAGTAATAAGCGATAAAAAGATAAATATCGAATTATATACATCGGTGCTAGAAATATGCAAAGAAATGTGCAAGCTTCATCACTACAGAACATTCAGGACAAGTGTAGCTACTAAGACGAAATATCACTTAGGTTTACTGCCTATTTTACATCTTTCAATATCAACGTTTGGAATTGATCTAAAGCGTTTACACGTGATAACAGAAACAGAGACGAGCTGGCACAACTTCTGAAAAGATCCAGAACTTGCTCTAAACAGAGCCAAAAAAGAAAGGGATCCAAGAGATCCCGTGTAAATGGAAGGCGTTTTTAAGGCAAAATGGCTCTGCATAGGAGCAGCGCCGATCCTGTTTCTCTCGTGTAAACAGGGTCAGGATTTAAGCGAAGGGAAACTCCAAGAATAGATCTGAATCGGTAGGCTTGTGCACAAGCTTAACACAATAGGAATAAATAATAATGGTGACATTGCTTACACGACAGAGTTGATTGATCGGTTGCAGGAGTTGCTTGCTGATGATGCTGAATATTATTACCAAAGGCTAAAGAAAAGTATGAAATGATATAAGAATAGCGATATTCATATCAATGATAATGTCAACGTCCGAATAAATAATAATGGTAACATTGCTTACACGACTGAGCTGATTGATCGGTTGCAGGAGTTGCTTGCCGATGATGCTGAATATTATTACCAAAGGCTAAAGAAAAGTATTAAATGTTATAAGAATAGCGATATTCATATCAATGATAATGTCAACGTCCGAATTAATAATAATGGTAACATTGCTTACACGACTGAGCTGATTGATCGGTTGCAGGAGTTGCTTGCCGATGATGCTGAATATTATTACCAAAGGCTAAAGAAAAGTATTAAATGTTATAAGAATAGCGATATTCATATCAATGATAATGTCAACGTCCGAATTAATAATAATGGTAACATTGCTTACACGACTGAGCTGATTGATCGGTTGCAGGAGTTGCTTGCTGATGATGCTGAATATTATTACCAAAGGCTAAAGAAAAGTATGAAATGATATAAGAATAGCGATATTCATATCAATGATAATGTCAACGTCCGAATTAATAATAATGGTAACATTGCTTACACGACTGAGCTGATTGATCGGTTGCAGGAGTTGCTTGCTGATGATGCTGAATATTATTACCAAAGGCTAAAGAAAAGTATTAAATGTTATAAGAATAGCGATATTCATATCAATGATAATGTCAACGTCCGAATAAATAATAATGGTAACATTGCTTACACGACTGAGCTGATTGATCGGTTGCAGGAGTTGCTTGCCGATGATGCTGAATATTATTACCAAAGGCTAAAGAAAAGTATTAAATGTTATAAGAATAGCGATATTCATATCAATGATAATGTCAACGTCCGAATTAATAATAATGGTAACATTGCTTACACGACTGAGCTGATTGATCGGTTGCAGGAGTTGCTTGCCGATGATGCTGAATATTATTACCAAAGGCTAAAGAAAAGTATTAAATGTTATAAGAATAGCGATATTCATATCAATGATAATGTCAACGTCCGAATTAATAATAATGGTAACATTGCTTACACGACTGAGCTGATTGATCGGTTGCAGGAGTTGCTTGCCGATGATGCTGAATATTATTACCAAAGGCTAAAGAAAAGTATTAAATGTTATAAGAATAGCGATATTCATATCAATGATAATGTCAACGTCCGAATTAATAATAATGGTAACATTGCTTACACGACTGAGCTGATTGATCGGTTGCAGGAGTTGCTTGCTGATGATGCTGAATATTATTACCAAAGGCTAAAGAAAAGTATTAAATGTTATAAGAATAGCGATATTCATATCAATGATAATGTCAACGTCCGAATTAATAATAATGGTAACATTGCTTACACGACTGAGCTGATTGATCGGTTGCAGGAGTTGCTTGCTGATGATGCTGAATATTATTACCAAAGGCTAAAGAAAAGTATTAAATGTTATAAGAATAGCGATATTCATATCAATGATAATGTCAACGTCCGAATTAATAATAATGGTAAAATTGCCTACGACTGAGTTGATTGATCGGATGCAGGAGTTTCCGGCTGATTATTCTGACGATTATTCCCTGAGGCTAAAGAAAAGCATTAAATGTTATAAGAATAGCGATATTTATATCAATGACAATGTCAAAGTCTGAATAAATGATAATGGCAACATTGCTTACACGACTGAGTTGATTGGTCAGTTGCAGGAGTTGCTAGCTGATTACTATTTTCAAAGGCTAAAGGAAAGCATTAAATGCTATAAGAATAACAAAATTAATATCAATGATGAAAACATTTGTTAAATATTCTTCACAGCATTAAGGAACTCAGCAATAGCCATCAACGTACAGACACAAGCTTACCTTTCCCCCTTTTGGAGAACATATTTCTTAAACAGCTGTACAGCATACTGGCCAGCTTCCTCTTTCAAAAATTCACATCCAATACTTCCTGGAGGGCTATATGACCACAGATTGTCCCTTGATTCATTGTGATGGTATCCAATAATGATAATTTCGGAGTCTTTAGCAAACATAATATCTGCCTGAAATAGTAAAACAATATTAAGGACTTTGGAGATGTACAAAAAAACTAGCCTTTCATTAATGCTGACACAAGTTGTATTTTTCAATTGAAAATGTTTCATTCTTTTACATAAGCTTTTTCTTTAACGAGCAAACCATACCTTATAATAAAGCAATTACATGTATTTGGATATATCAAGGTCCAGATACAGTACCAAAATTTTGTAATATTAAGAGAATATAATGAAAAGGATTACCCTTTGCTTAATCTTATTTTTCAAATAGTAGTATGGTGTTGAACTATATTGCTGGTTTAATTCCTCCTTTTAACACAATCTTTCTTCTTGGTCAGCTGCAGTCCACATCCTCTACACTTCTTTAAGCTTATTGGCATATCAGCTTGGCAGCCTGGACATGATCGACTAACCTTAACAGCAAATATTATAAGTGATTTATTAACAACGACAAGCATTTGGCTCAGGATGTGTTGACTGTAAATCAATCTAGGTATTTATCAAGGATGTTCTCTATCCTGATGTCATAAGAGTTACATTTTTATCTCATTTGGGCTGAAAGGTAAGATGTGATCATGACCTCCTCATAATCTGAATGGTGTAGCTGGTTCCTCTACTGCCTGCTATTGTATTGACCTTGTTGCAGTATGTCAAAGACTTGTGACAGGGTGGAATCCATGCAATCATGCAATCTTGATGCCAGAGATTACGCCAAAGAGAACTGCTGTCACACCAAAGAAACAATAGATCAACTGTTCTATTAGGAAAATAACAATGATTTCCATTGTTTTTCTAAAAGATTCATGCCAGAAGGCCAACAATTTTCAAAACTCCACGCCGGATTTCCCTGGCGTAGGCTACATGAATTCCACCTGGCTAGTGACATAAAAAGAGTACTATCTAGAATACTGCTTACATTTTTGACAGGTTAATATTCAACATATTACAAAGTCCCTAATCAATCGTGATCTCTATTCTTATGGATCCTTAGTTTAAGGGCTGGTTACTTAAAACTGTATCCTGTAAAAATAAAATTTCACTGAAAAGATGTAATCACCTTTGGCATTCTTATCTTTAAAACTTTGACCTGTTGGTTGAAAAATTGTATCTGAGAATTGTACCTTTTTACAATAACAGAATAAGAACATACCATATTAAATATATATTATAAATATGGTTTGCACAGAAAAAGAATCAAAATAGGCAACACAAAACATGAAAAGGAGGAGGGCATTGAAGGTTCTGTGTTGTTATGGTGATCCAGCTGACTTGTGGTGAGGAGTTCATTGAGACCCGGGTTCAAGAGAGCCCAAGACACAATTCAATTCAATTCAATTCATTTTATATTCAGCAACAAGATTACAATTTTGTGCTTACCAATAATAACAATGAGAGCAATTACACTACTTTTTAAACAATAACGATTTACATGCAAGACATTGTGGCCTAGGATACTGGGTAGAACCAAAATGGCTTTTGAGCCCAGTGCCCTATTCACATTTAACTACTACATATCTGAATTGATTTATTGTAATAACAGTAACAATAATAATAACAATTAACAATTAATAATTAATAAGTTTCGTTGTTAGTCTATCTTCTGACATTATACTGAAATGTGCCAAAATCACCAATGCACCTTGGTACTATACTATCATCTTCCTAGATGTTTTTCTAGTTAACACAGTCACACATCACACCAAACACAACCAACAAGGTGCAGCCCTTTCCTTTTAGCAATACTACCTGATATTTATCTTCTTCGTTATCCTACAGCCCTACCTGTAACAAAAGTTCTTAAGTCTTGATATCAATTCTTCGGCAGTAACCGGTACGGATAAAGTAGCAAGCAACACAGTCGACTCTCGCAACACAATTTAGGCCTTCAAATCTAAATTCGTTTGGAACTCTTGTTCCCCTGTTGTTACCACTCATCTGCTCCTTACTTCAAAAACGAACATATTGTTGGTTTTAAGGAGAACACTGGAACGAACATTATGTTCGTTTTTATCTCGAGGATAAGCTGCGTTGGAGCATTCGCGAAGCGTTTTTAATCACCGCCTACTAGCACTGCGGGATTTGAGCAAGTTGTTTGAAGCTGTGTGTAACTTCGTAACTTTACGAAGAAGTTCTTTGCGATGAATTTCAAAACAAAATGATGTCTTGTATTTAAACTTTGCTGTATTGGACATTTATAAGACGTTTGGCCAAGAAAATCTTTCTGAAAAGCTGAAAGTGACAAGTTCTTTGCTGTCTGTGGCCGGGGCCTAACTCTTGCGTAGGCCCGATTAACTGGTGGATGCTGACCATTCATATGCTGACCATTGAACACTGCTGCTTCTATTGTCAATTCTTCAACAAAACTTTCAATCGAAACTAAAGAGCAATTAAATTAGTGTAACTTTTTTCTCGAGGATACCCTAAACACGGATGTCTGGTATTTGTTGTATGTAACTTTTTATCACTTGACTTGGACGAGTATCTTCATATATTTTTATTTTGTTAGCTCACTTGGGTATTTTCTTTTCTTTTGATCTCTCTAAGGAAAAAGTGCTACAGACAAATAGGTTGATTGATATATCCTAGATGCATAGATAGATGCAAAGCTTTTCACTGTACTGTTTTTATTTATAGGTTTGTTGTTTATAAATAGCCTTTTTTTTGCATAACTATATTATCCCCAGTAAGTATTCTTGCTTGATCAAGGAAAGTCTTGAAATGTAGAGTTTGAACTTTTCTTGGTACTGGAATTACAGTATTCATTTGTTTCAAAGTATGCATCCATCTCAGTCACAGTTATTCTTCAATTAACTGTTATTTTTGTCCTTGGTTTATAATTTTTTGATGAAATTGCCATGAATTTTTGCAGTGTATTACAAGGATTTTTTTTGGTGTTTTGGTAGTTACTAACTTCAAAAAATTTGTCAATATTGTAGGCTATGGGTCTTCTCATAGATTTGATTTGACAGACATTTTTCTGCTTTTTGGTTAATACCTGTACTGCCTTCATCTTAATCCACAAGCAAGCTGTGTCATTTCCTACCAGTTTCAGTTTTGAGATGTAATTTTAATGACCAAATACTGAGTGAATGTACATTTAATTAAACCATAAAACTAAACCAAGGCACGGATAAATAAGGTACATAGTTAAAGATGGCTTGCAAACTGTTCACCAAATCTTAAAAGGTTAAGTTTGTGTTCTTTTCTCTTAAATAGCACTGAAAAATAATCTGAAAATAATTATGGATGTCACATTATTAGTATCAACACTTCATGTTTTCAGTTTGTAAACATTGACCAAAAGACAGCTTTGGGAAGGTTGACAAAATATTTGGATTTTGCTGCCCTAGATTGATTTCAAAGCTTTTAAATGGTTGAGCAAATGATTCTAGTTTCTGAAGAAAGACTTAAATTGAAAGAAAATAAAACAGCACAAACTAGTAGACACAAACATTTACTGGTAGTAAATCCTTCATAAACTACCTAACTAACATCACAGCTGTTAGGGCTACTTTATAACATGGAAAATTTATTCGAGGAGGTATTGTAATTATTTATACTGATTAAGTTAAATGCATGTAATCTACTAGACAAATCTTGCTATCTGTATTTTTTTCTTATTTGTTGTGCACAGGGACACTGGGTGCATCCTCTTCTGATAAACCAACTAGTAGGCTACTATCTAGTCTAGATGCCCAGAAATAAACAACTCGCTTAGGAAAATCCATGTCGTGCTTGTTTCTATTCTTGGTATGGCTTCAATTGATCAAAATAGTACTTTTCGTAAGGTAGATCTCCGGTAAACCACCCTTACTCCAGCAAACATTTTCGTGCAGCAACCAAGCACGCATTCGCCATTTTGTTTTGACAAAGAAAGTGATCGCGCGACGCAAACCAGCCTTGTCTACGCGGCGCGACTATATTAAAACAATGAAATTAGCATTTGACCAATCAGCTCTGGTTGGCAGTTTTCTGCCAACCGGAGCTGATTGGTTAATAAACAATAGACATACAAAAGATTTACCGCCTGGGTTCGTTTGAAAAAGAGGCCAGTACAAGCTTTCGTTCATTGTTGCGCAGACTCTACTCTTTCGGTTAGATGAGTTGAGGCTGCACGCAGGCTACTAACTGAAAAGTGCCCCTTGTGCTATTTTTAGACTGGGGTAATAGGTACCAGACCTCTACACAAATTTTAATTTTAGTTTTGTTATAAATCGCACTAGAGGCATGAACCTTTGTTAAAAATGCTCCAACTGAAAAACTATACAGGGGAGCACTGGCCAGAGCAATGGCAAAGGTCTGTACACTGAAGATTGAAACGCCTGCATTTACACCTCCCTGTACAGTTCAGTTTACAACTGCATTTAACTAGTTCTTGGCACGCTTTCGAAGCTTCTGGTAATGTGGTCCACTTGGGGAATACACCACTGTTATCTTGCGACCATCCAAATTCATTCACATCTGGTAAGTTCTGCCATCTTTTTAGTGATTGGCCCCATATGATTCTACAAAATGTACGGGTAAATTAAGAAAGCTTTAGTTTCACTTAAAATACAGAGAATGCGCTCTAACTTACGGAACCGGAATTTCTTACCCTCCTTGAAGTAACGCTCGTTTTGAGTGGAGCAGTAAGGCGTCCTTTGTTGGTGGCAGGCCTTCAATGCTTCTTCCTTTCTTTGAAAACAAAGTTTTTCTGCATTCATTGATGTCATGGTACGCAGTTGTTCTGTCATATAAAAGTGCAACATAGCGCTCCAGATAACATATGTCGTCATTTCGCAGTTGGCTTGTGTTATGGTTTGATAACCTACAGAAAAAACCGAAAAGAGATACAAATATAAGGTGGTTTGTGTAGTACAAAGGTTGAAAACGTAGGTAATGAATGGAATAATCATACCTAATAAAGATATCCGTCACTTCTTGGTAAGATTTCCACCTCCCAACAAATCTTCTTTCCGCGACCACAGAATGCGGAGACCGTATCACACCCTGTAAAGGCATACCAAAAAGGAAGTGCCGTACACACATCTTCAGGCAAGTTTGTTGCATAATCATGAGCGGGAATCCAGCGCTTGTTCTTACCGACTCCAAATTCTATCCACAGCTTCTGTACATTTAGCCTTCGGAACAAAGATACAGCAAGAACTACGACGTCAGTATCAACAGTTCGAATGATAATTTCTTGATGCCCTGCTTCTACTGCGTTTTTCACATGAACAAATATGCGTGTATCTGCTTCTTCGTGATTTGATGGGCTTAAATTTTCTTGATTAACAAATCCACTCACTTTAACAGTTTCACCTGCCGTTGCTACTATAGTTTTTTCGGCAACGTTATATTCAACTAGCTCGTTGGCAAGAAGCAGAAACAAGTCGGATTTATTTTCATTTACTCTTAAAAAGTCTCGCCAGTTTTTGCAGATGGGTGTTGAACCTTGTATCTGAAAACGAGTACCTTGACCTCTCTTCTCTCGGGTGTCTGATTTCAAACTCCTTTCGAGATAACGATCGAAGACAACATCGATTCTAGCTAACCGGTCGCTCTTGAACTCTTGAAGGATGACTTCAGCAAAGCTTTGAGAATATTCCTCGAACGTTTTTGATTTGCCAGGAGGAGTCATTTGCACTAACACTGCACCATCTATTACTTTTGCAGTGACTAACGGAGGCGGTTCGTGATCAACCTCCCCATACTTGTCTAAACATTTTAAAAACTCGGATTTATTTCCTTTTCTCAGTTTTCCGTATTCGGAAATCGACGGTGGATAAGCATGGTTTTCATGCCCAAAAAATTCACCGATATCTCCTTCCCTTGTCTGGCATGCAACATACAAAGATGCAAATAATTTGCAATCCTGCTTGACCGATGTTGCTCGAAGCTTTGCTTTTGATGTTGAAACGGAATTCTTTTCTCGGAATAGTGGTAACTTATTTTTTGGGATTCTTTCATAAACCGAAACTCTGCATGTCATCAACCGATTATGCACATAGTCGGAGCATTGTTGTTTTCCTAATTCAAAAGCATTTTGGATAGAGTTTGCAGCCTCGTTACTCATTATCTGCTTTGAAATTGCATTGATAAGGATGTCACCCTCTTGAAAAGGGTTACCGATTTCATCAAAAACATTTTTAAAACTAATGACATCTCTTCGAAACTTCTTTTCGTACGAGACAGTATCCTCATGATGTGCTTCTTGTTGGTCGTCGTTTGGGTCTTCACCCAGCAAGTTCAATATGCTTGCAATTTCCGGGCCAGAAATCATCCATTTCATCATAGCTGTATAGTTGTTGAGTATTTTCACAGCACCACCTTCAATTTTAACCAACTTATTATTTTGTTCGTAGGCTTGGTCATCGGGGATACCGGAAAACTTTCTGCTGGTTTTCTTGATTGTGAAATGGCCTTTCATGAATTCTTCGTATATCTTTGGGTGTTTTATTTTCACTAGCCTCAAGTCATTAATGAAGATAGG